>CAHIKZ030005576.1:745000-1175000 GCA_903632075.3 Acanthosepion pharaonis | reverse complement strand
AAAGTGAAATTAAGAACTATTTTAATTATTCTTAATATCTAATTTAGATGCATTCCCTAGATAAAAAACAAATTTATTTATTAAAAAAATCTTCATTCATTTTTCTTGTTTATAACAACTTTATTCTGTGATTGGTATACTAGCTTACTAGAAAACAATTAAGACCGTCCTTGCCTTACAAAAAAAATCTGACTTCCTAAAATTTAACATTAAGATGAAACTGGCAATGATTTTTTTACTTTTATTTGCTATTTTGTTAACTTAATTTTTAATTTTTCAAAAAACTGAAAGAGTTCAGTTTTGTAAAAAATTTCAATACAGTTTCACAGTGTGAAGATGAAACTGAAAAAAGTTGGTTTTTCGGTTAAACCTCCCATCTCTAATTATAAGTCATTGTGAATGCGTGTGTGTGCATGAGTCAGTAAGTTTTGTACCCAATCTCATTTTATCCGTGTTTTTTTGGGGGGGGGGGGGTACAGTAAAGATTACCCTTTGCAAGGGTCGGCTGCCATTCGATGTAGAGGTTTATGTTAGAAGGCAATTTGTGCAGCTAAGAGTGGAAGATAACAGTTAGCCCTAGCCATGAACAGGTTAAGATTGTAGTGATCGAGGGAAAACATCCTCTTGGGAGTCAATTCCACAGAGCAGTGGTTCGTAGGAAGAAGCTGTAAAACTGAAACTTATTTCTCACCAATGGAATATGGAGGAAATGAGGGTGGTTTGCTACTATGTAAGTGGCATGGCATGTCCTTGCCATGATGGTTTGAATTGGCAGGACCAAGGAATGTAAATTATCAGAGCACTTAGTCCTAACACTTTACTGTAAACTTCTATTATAGCTTCCCACTTTCTTTCTATGGCTAAAAACATTAATGTCTTTATTCTTTATGTTTGATTATAAGGAAGATATTTCTCTATCTTATTGCCAACTAATTTCTTCCAACTGTAATTAGTGTTGCCCAGTTCATGATACTAGGATGCCTATACACCTTGAAACTTGCCTCCAATTTACTGATAGAAATCTGCTCATCTCAACTCTAGCTCAGTTGCTTGTTATTTTTCCTTGTGGTTAATGAAGATTATAATAATCACACTTGGAAAGTATTTCAGTAAGCAACATTTATCATTGTTGTAAAATGCTACAAATGTGGGGATGATACCAAGATATAGAAAATCTATTTAGAAAGTCTAAGTTCTTTTACAAAAGAAAAATTATTATCTATAAAAAAAAAAAAAATTGAAAAGTCTGTTTATAAATGCAGAATTATTTTCTGATGTAGATTTAAGTTTTTTTACTTTCTTTTTAAAGTTCATTTCCTGTTGGGAAGCATATTTTGCTTTAATAGGATTTCTCAGTTTTACTGTGTAAGAAAAGGAAAAAAAAGCAGGGATGTCAATGTGTATCCAGTAGAAATAATGTTTATAGAAAGGTGGACTGAATAAAAATCCATTTAAAAATTACAGCCTTACTTACATATAAGGCTGTTTATCTGAGCAACTTTGTATTAGCCATTTGATACGCTACACTTTGAATTTGTTGGTTCACAGGCCATTCTGAAAATGTGAGATTTAACCAAAAGACCCAAGGATCATATACAAACAAGTGATCAGATCAGAAACTTCAACAGATTATTTCTTAATGTAATCAAACTGTCAAATTTTATCTTTTATATGCATGATAAATATACAGAAAGATTTTGGAGTTAATAATTGAATTCACAAATATTCTTAGAAATTATAGACAAATATATGAGCATTGGTGCCAATAGGAAACATTAAATCAACATTGCAGATATAGCCAATCATTATTTATGATTCTGGCATTTTATTGTGCCTATATATTAATTATATAGAATTTTTGAAAAGAAAAAAAAAAAAACATTGCTCTTAACGACAGTGATCTAGTTTCTGTTAAAATTAACAAAGAATTTCAAATCTTAACTAATTTTTATATAATTATATAGCAGTCATGGCCAAACTGTGGCTCAATTGGCTTTCTGAATGACACGCCTAATTTCATGAGAAAAATAACAGTTTGTTTCCTTTCATTCTCACTTGTTCACTCACACACTCTCATGTATAACCACATACATAAACAATTAAGTACAATGTTTCTTGAATTTTGTAACTTTTAATTGAAGATAACATCAGCATTTTAAAACATTGGCGATTTTCACTAAGGAAGATCATACGTGTAAACATCTTTTGTTTGAGAAACGAGAAATGTCAATGATAATTATTTTTCTCTAGAGAATAACTATACTTCTTTTTACAAATATTTTGTTGTAAAGTCAAATGAATAAATTTGAAATAAATTACACAAATTAAATTAACGTGTGTTAATCACTCTGTCATCAGTGATAATATTATACAAAGTCTTCAGTTTTTTTTAATTATAGAAGTAACATTTTCTACAAAGGAAAAAAAAAATGACATTTCCTCACTTCTTAGGCAGATGCTCATGCACATGTTTTTTTTGTTGGGAAAATAGCTGCTATATCTTTAATAAAAAAATTATCTTGATTTATTTTAGTATTGCAGCCCACCTTATGATGTAATGTACCTTATGTAGCCCACTGTTTGAAAAAGTTTGCTTATGCCTGTTATATAGCAACACAACTAAATCAAATGAATAAAATGTTGACTGAAGAGTTTCAGATTTTTGCTGCAATTATTATCACTTCATTGAAATCAAAGTTTCCTTTTGGTCTGGTAAACTATAATCATAAGGCACAAGTGATAGGGCAATGGCGTGTTTCCTTAACTATCCAAGCAAAACATAGACAAGTTTCTCAGAATTAAATTGAGGTTCTATAATTTGAATGCAGTATTCATGATGTTCTATAGGTACAAAATATGGCAATTTATGACACCTGGGTGAAGAAATTGAATGCCTTTGATAGTACATAAAATATTGGGTATCAAATGGAATGACTGTGTCAAATGGGGATATGTGGGTTGTGTAACTGTTACTGGTGACTAGCTGACCCAGGTTCAAATTTCTACCTCATCTATTCACTTTTACACTAAGGCTTTTAGAGAGGACCTGAAAGCATCTCTTCCCTCAGCTATGGTTTAAACAGCAGTGAAGACTGGTCTCTCTAGCCTTGAGTAGAGAGGTCAGTCTCTTGGGTAGCAGTCAATCTTGGAATTCAAAACAATACAAAAGGCAACAGGAAACCATTCTCTTTTTTTCCCTTATAGAAGTCATGACAATTTACAGATATTAAAAAGAATCTGAAGATCCATGATCACCTAAGTCCTGAAAGGACATGACATTTTAAGAAAGAAAAAACAAATATGTCATACAAAGCAGTCAGGGATAAATCCCATGCTAGCCATCATTTGCAGATATCACCTCCACTGATTTGAGTAAATTTTGAAGCAAACTACAACAAAGAAATGCAAATCAAGCAATTAAATATTATAAGATGCCAGAGAGGGTGGCATAGCAGAAATAATTATAGATGATAGAAACAGCCCTCTGAATGGTCAATAGAAGGTGAAAATAAAACAAGTTGACTAGCAGAAGATCCTACATAGTAGAATGCTATTTTTCTTCTTTTTTTTTTTTAGGAATGTTTCAGTCTGAGTAAAGCAAGCTTCACTCTCCAATTAAAGCAATGGCATCACTTTCATATATGCAAATCTGTAGCTAATAAGAATAGTCAAGAGTCAGACACCTGAAGGAATCAGCACATATGCTATAAGGGTCTCTTCAGTAAGCCTAGCATAGAAATAAATACAATATGGGAGCTGTTAATGAATAAAGAAAGAGAAATAACAGCAAGACTTCAAGAGTAGTAGCAGTAGTAAGAAAAGAGAAGCCTTGGTGATTGCAGTCATTTTTGACAAGGAGTAGCAGTGTCAGCAGCAGGCAGATTAGGTTTAAGGCTCAAAGTTCTAGACTCAGGATTGTCCCATGAAAAATAGCCTAGTGGATTTAAGTGTTGGTTTGTGAATTTGCTGACAGTAATTGTAAGTTCAATCCAATCTTTAAGCTAAGCTGTGCAGACTCAGACTCGGTGGAAACATGGTGAGTAATACTAAATACGTACAAGATGAGATATCCGTAGACATGGACAGTAAAATGAGAACAATTAACCCCAGTGATTAAATAAAGGATTCAGTTCAAATTTTGTCATAGTTACTGGGATCAACATGCGCTTGAAGAAAGTCAGGCCAAAGAGAAACAATGGAAAAGTTGTGACAATAACAGCAAAGATGATGATAATAGTTCGAAAGTATAAAATGTGAATAAAGTCAGTTACAATCATTGTTTTCAAACCTGAAACTGTTAAAACCAAGAAGAGAATTTGGTTGTAAAGCTAAAAAAAGTAATGTTTAATCATAGCAGAAAGAAGTTTCTGTGTATTTATATAAATCATCTTTATGAGTAATATTATATTTATATTTGACTGAATAACCAAAACAAATGATGAGATATCAAGTTCATCCTTTGACACTATGTAATATTAATCCTACTATATAGGAAGTGTTTTAACAGAGGACAGAAAGTGTGGCACTGGAAATCCTAAGGCACACTGGGATAGCGAAAGGTGCCTCCCAAAAGCTAAGCAAAATATTAAGAAACAGGAAAATTTCATTAGAAACAAAGAAAAGAGTACTGAACTGTTAAGTAATATCAGTCCTCCTATACAGCAGTGAAGGAAGAGACTTGAAGCAACAGAAATCTGGTTCTACAGAAGGATGCTGAGAATACTGTGGACTGAACATGTGAGCAACAACAAAGTTTTAGAGAAAATGGAAACAAAAGGAACACTTAACATCAAAGAGGTAGTTGTAATTTATGGGGAATATAATGAGGAAAGAGGGCTTGGAAAATTTGATACTTATAAGACAGATTGAAGGCAAGAGGGACAGGGGGGAGCAATGCATAAGATAGTGAGCTTGTGTAAATGTGTGGTAGAACAGGGTTTACAAGAGATAGTCAAAAGACAAAATTTATTAAGAGCAACAAAGGACAGGAAATTGTAGAGAGCCATGATCACCAGTGTCCTGAAGGTATGCAGCATATAGAAGAAGATATAGATTTCAATTTAAGACCTAAGGTTCTACAATTATCATTACCATACTTGTAAATTTAAAAAAATATCGATATTGTATTGTCAACTTAAAAAAAAAAAAAAATTATTCAATCAGTATTCAGATAAGCCCAAATGTCTATCACAGTGAAAAATAGTTAAGAAAATTGTCCCACTGACCAATTCATAAGTGTTGTGATTTCTGTCCTCACTAGGTTAACCTCTATAATTTACAGAAAAAAAATGATAAATATTTAACAGAGACTACCTTATGACCGAAATAGTCACATATTTCCCACAGGTGAGGTAAAAGCCAAGACTTTGAATTCTGATTTTCTGGAAGATTGGCTAAATGCAATTATCAGACTCCCACTTGTCACTGTGTCAGATTAAACTAAGCTTTGTTAATATCAGAGATATCTCTTAGATTAGCTTTAACTTCAATCAATTCAATGTGCAGACAAGAATTTAACTTGTGCTTAATTTTTACTCTATCTATTCATATTATATTTTACCAAACTATACATAAAAAAAAACACTTAGTAGAGATTTCTTTGGTGAATTAACCAAAACAATTTAGTTAAGTTTGAGGTAAACTATATCTGAAAGAACTAATTAAAAAATGAAAATCAAGTTTTGTTTAGTACTGGGCAAAATAGAGAAAACCTTTTTTTTTTAACTTACATTTTTTTTGGTTTATGCAATGCTAGCTGATTTTCTGCTACTATCTTTTTTGGCAGGTACCAGGTATTGCAAGAGAATTACAGGTGAGTGATCAAAATGCAGACAAGAAGAAATACATTGTGACTGCTAACCAACTAAATTCGGTAACAGGCATCAAAGATTGTTATTTTAAAAAGAGCAAGTGAAGCAAACAACTACAGAAGTAAAAAGAGAAAGTAAAATTATATATATATATATATATATATATATATATATATATATATATATATATATAGAGTGTATTTAGGCAGCAATCCTTCTTTTATACATGTTTCATTAAAGACAACTAACAAGATACTGCAGTTAAACTTTTTATTTAATTTTTCTTGTGTTCATACAAGTGTTTTCTTTTCTGGAGAGAAAGTGTGTAAAAACTGTCCAAAGTTCTGCATTTCCGAGCACTTTCAAATATACTTTTACTCGTTATCAAAGATTATTTTATTTTTACTTTTAACTGAATATATGGGTTATGTTATGTATGTATCAAGAGTTATAGTTTATTTTATTTTCAAAAACTGTCAGCACATTGTGGCCGTATTCATCATTAATGTTACTGAGTATTGGCCTTTTATTTTTTATTAGGGCTTTCATTATTTTTAATTTTTTTTTTTTTTTTTTTGTGGATGAGGTTATTATGCTTGTATTTTCTACTGGTATGCTTGGGTGTAGATTTTTCCATTATGTTTATAGAAAGGGACTTTTGGCTGTGCATGCATGTAATAATTTTTTGAGGATATTTGATTTGATAGATGAAGGTGGAATGGAATTATTTGTGTACATGGAGTTAAGGATTATGTCAATAGTTTGATCAACAGCAACACTTGTGAATAAGTTTTCAATGTTAAGTGATGCTAGAATACCATGTGTTAGTTTTATACTTTTTAGAATTTGAAGGAATTCGTAGGTTGATGTGATGCTGTAATTGGTGGGGAGTTATGGAGTAATGATATCATTAAGGAATTTTGATAACTCATAGATAGGGGATGGGATCTGAGAAATGATTGGTCATAGTGGGTATCCAGTTTTGTGTATTTTTATATTTCTGTACAAGTATCCTGGTTGGTAGTCTGATGATTTTTTGATTTTCAGTTAACCAACACTGGTGTTATTCAATGTTATCAGTTTGTTGACAGATTTTTTTTTTAGGGTCTCCATGGGTTTTCTAATTTGATGAATTTAGATCGATCATCAGTGATGTTTTGTAACATTTAAATACACACAAAAACCTACTACACTCCATCTGAAACATACTAGTAGAAAATACAAGCATAATAATCTTATCCATATGTAAAAAAAGATTAAAAATAATGAGAGCCCTAATAATAAAAAAGAAAAAGCCAACACTCAACAACATTAACTGTGAACATGGCCACAGTGTGCTGACTGCGTTTGGAAAATAAAACATCCCTGTAACTCTAGATACATACGTAACACAATCCATATATTCAGTTAAATGTAAAATAAAATCATCCTTGCTAAGGGATAAAAGTATTTTTGAAAGTGCTTGAAAATGAAAAACTTTTGGACAGTTTTTAAACACTTTGTATCCAGAAAAGAAAACACTTGTATGAACAGAAGAAAAATTAAAAAGCTTAATTGCAGTATCTTGTCAATTGTCTTTAATGAAACATGTAATATATATATATATGTGTGTGTGTGTGTGTGTGTGTGTGTGTGTGTAAAGCTATACTTTACACACACACACACTAATAGTGAGTGATTGAATGATAAAATGGAAAAAGTCTTATGTTATGCAAAAGGATTTTTCAAACTAATAATTGTTTCATCAATGAAGTTTTATGTATAAGAGAAAATGAAGAAATACAACAAATGCCAGTTAGAAGCTTACATAGAGAAATGTTAAATATACATGAACACTTAGTTTTAAATCCTGATGTTTTATATTTCAGGACTATTTCAAAATGTTTGAATTTCTAAAATTTAGGGTGAAATGTTAAAAGTAAAACAGCACACTTAATAAATGACTTTCATTAATTTTGTAGCAAAAAATATTACATTTGCTTCTAGTTTAAGTTTTCTTAATAGTAAACTAAAATTCTAAATATTTTTTAAACAACTTTTAGAAAGAAAAATGCAAATTACTCATAAAATATTAAATTTTATTATCGATAGTTTTGTTGTTATGAATAACAATATCAAAGAGAAAAATATTAAATTAACATTATGTGAGAAATAAATTTCTCAGTGTAAAAACAAAATTGAAAGAGAAAGTCTTTGGCAGAAAAGTCTATTAAAAGTTAAATGTAACAAAACATTAATAAAATTAACTTTCTTCAGAGAGGATTTGTATGAAGAAAGATTAGAAAAAAAAAATTGAATTAATAAATTATTCCTTTAAATCAATTAAAATTACACCTTTTCAGTTAGAGTACAACTGCTTTGTCTAAATCTTCAAATTTTCAGTGTAAAAAGTTACATTATGATACAAGAACTGTGATAACAATTGTACATACTTTTTACCAATTAAAAACAGAAATACAGTCAGCACAAAAAAATAAAACTTTTCTTTAGTGTATTTGCTTTTATGAATAAAAATTTTAAATTAACTTCCAAATGACAAGATGAAATTTTTTTAGTTAACTTTACACAAAATAATATAGCAAGTCAAAAGGAAAAAAAAATGTATCTTCAATTAAATTAGCTAAAGTTATCCTAAGTGTAAATGCAAAGGTTTCTTTGAATTTCTAAACCCTAGTACAACAGTAAACTACCACAAACCCAAACTAAAATGCTTTTCTCCCAGTGCAACAAGGAACTTTTTAAAAATACCTCCAGTTTTGACTTAGTTGTACCATGAGTAGGCCTGCAGTATAGAATGCCATGCTAAATTTTAATTAAATTTTTGGTGTCTGATGTATCTAGTGGCATAACCTAACAACCTCATTCAGTTTACTTATTGCATTTGATTAGATTTTTATTGCTATTGTTTCTACATATCCCATACTGTAATAACAATAGGAAAGAAGATATGTTGCAGGATTTGGGATGTAAATTTTCTGTAGACAATTCAAAAATTAGTGCGCTTTCAATACATTTTCATCTTAATAAATTCTTCTTCTTTTGTGTGCCGTGTTCCTTCAAGATATAGGCAATCAAGTTTCTCCACTTCCTCCTGTTCTGCCATCCACTTGCTTAAGCCTGCTAAGTATGTCATGCATTGCTTTTCCTTGTCACTCTTTCCTTCTATTCGCCCTGTGAGTATCAGATTTTCCAAGCTTTCCTTTCTCATTACATGTCCCAGAAACTTCAGCTGCCTCTTCCACATGTTAAGTATAAGTTTCCTCTTTGTTTGCATCCTCTCCAAAACCTCATCATTGCTCCCATGTTCAGTCCATGGTATCCTTAGCATCCTTCTGTAGAACCCTACCTCTGTTGCTTAAAGTCTCTTGTTCATCTTTGAGGAGACTCTCCAACATTCGCTACTTTAAGTTGAAATTATGCTCAGACATTATAATGAATGACTAATGTACTAGTTATATTGTTTTGTAAATGATCCCTTTTGTGTTTATATAATCTTTTGTACAAGATCCTAGATGTTTCAGCTATGCATTAGTTTTCTATTTCACCATTCAATGAACATTGTTTTCAGGCATGAAACAGACTGTTTCCCACTTACTGTTGACCTCAGTGTTCTCTCATACACTGAAAAGTTATATTCTGAACCACTTTCCAAAATCTGAACAAAGACCAAATGGTTAAACATCATATTTTTGGTCAGGTTGAGAACCTTCATGCTTTAGATAAAGCTAGATAAAGATTATATATAATTTTTTTTCTTTTTCTTTTGTAACGTATGTGTGCATTATATATGGGAGTTGGTTTGTATGTATAGCATCATACTTTAAGTTACAAAAGGAAAAACTAATATTTATCTGTCTGAAGATTCTAAAGTATATTTTCATACTCACATACACATTATATATATATATATATATATATATATATATATATATATATATATATTTTGCATAATATACACATTTGTTAACCTATAAGAATCATTATTTACAAATGTATTTCAAAGACAACTACTGAGTGTGACAATTGAGTCCCATTTCAGGATTAAGGATTCTTCATATACCAATGCCTTAGATATTTGTATAATTTATTGTTAATGTACATCTTATATGCTGGCAAATAAAAATAAAAATTATGTGTATGAGGGAGTACTGAAAAATTCTCAGCTCAATGAAGAGATTTTAAAATAAATCCTGTTTGGTCATTTGGCAAGATTGTGGAAGTGGGTCGAGACCAAGAACTTTTCAGCACCTCCTTTTATTTATATATATATATTTTCAAATGTTTAGCACCTGTATATGTATATATTTTAAAGAATACACACACTTTGGAAAAGAAGTATTCTCAAAAAAGCATCTAGATTTCTTCTTTAACTTGACAAAAAATAAAGTAAATAGAGTCATATGTGTAACCATTTCCTACCACAGATGAAATGGGATCTCTTCCCCTAAGTCTCTAGACATTAAAGGTTCAAATTACATGCACATAATTTGCATTAGAAGTTAAAAAAAAAAAAACACTGAAAAATAAAGAGACTTTTTTGGGAGGAAGGTTAGCAAAGAAAGAGCATAGTGTAGAGTTAGATATTTTGTAAGCACCATATTTGAATTTACTTTTATGAAGTTCATGACATTTTGATATTAAAAAAAACTAAAGATTTTTTTCTTAATCAAAATAAAAAGAAGTGATGTGAATTTTCATCAATGAAAATTAAAACAGAAAAATCTTCAGTTGATTTTTTTCCCTTCCTATTTTCAGAGGAGAGCCTCGCAGCAAGAAAACACACTGCTTGCACGTGATGCAGAAGACAAATACACAGTCAAGGTTTATATCTTTATCTTCTCAAAAAAAATAAAGAGATTATTTATGAAAAAAAAAAAAAAAAAAAAAAAAAAGATGATTTTCTTGCAGATAAAACATCATTTCTTTCATACTGAAAGTTTTTTTTATACAAGAAAAACCTGATTTTAATGCAAATATGATGTTTACATGCAGGGATCTATAGAATTAGAATTGTCTCTCATTTATTTTTGGTGAGAAAGAAATGAAGAAAATGATGGTAAAGATAATAGAAAAAAGTGAAGGAGTATAAAAAAAAACAAGTGAAAACTATTGGAGATAATCAGTGTGCAGATTAAAACAAGATTATTATAGTGGAGAATTAAAACAGATTATACTACTTCCCAGAATTAATAAAAATAATTTAAATTCTTTTTTTTTTTTTTTTGACCAATTCCCATAAATTTACATGATAAAAATGAGAATTTTCATTAAACTCATTTTAGCAATCTCTTCAACAGCTTTGATCAGCTGACAGCATTTTTAATTTTGATTGGTTAATATTAGAAACAAAGGCTTATATACAGCCAATGGCAACATTATTTCTTTACTGTTTATTTTTTTTTCATTTTTCCATTTCTTTTTATATTTCTTACCACCTCTTTTATAAAAATGATTTTTTCTTTATTCTATTTGCTTTTTATCTTCCATATCTCTTTCTCTTGCCAAGTATACTTTCTTTCATTATTTCTTCTTTTTTCTTGCTTTTATATTTTTCATTTTTTTGTCTTTTTTCTCTTTTTTGTAATTTGCAGGCAAAACCCCAAATCTCCAGTGTAAATAAGTAAGAATCAAAAATTCCAATAATGAAAAGATGTGATGAGGATGAAGAGGAGAAAAAAAAAAACAAATTCTGCATAAAATCTTACCTCACTAGGAAGCTGCAACTCTGACCTATCTTCTTGTCCATGATAAAGGCCCATAATAAAGGGCACTGGTGCATCCAAGAAGTGAGATAAAGATGCCGGAAGGATGGGCACATAGACATGCTGCCACGTAAATGGGAAGATCACAATTGTTAAAGCCTCAGCCACTAGCATCAGTTTCTGGTAATCTATAATAAAAGATAGGATAAAAGAAGATTACAATTCTGGAATTAATAGACTAGCCATCAATGATCATCAAAATTTTATAGTCTTTGATTTATTTTTTTCCACCTACCTCTGAATAATAATGGTTCCTTAAATATTATCAAAGGATTAAACTATCCATGTTCAGAGATTTAGCAATATTATTTAAGTAACCAGTATTTGGTGAGACTGTTGGTTTACCTAATAGCAAGTCTATGTACTGATTAATAAAATCATTATTATTGAATATCAAAAGAATTGTAATAATAACTAGCAAAGTATTCATGAAAAAATGAGATAATTTATGTATAGACCAGTATTTCTGCCTTGGATCAAAGTGTTGCTCTCTGGCCCTCTGTGAAGATGTAAAAAGTGTCTCTCACACACATGCACACAAATATACATTGTTGATATTGACATTCATAATTTATGATGTTGGTCTTTAACAATTCTTTGTACATATGCCTATGGCCTAGAAATCTCAATGCCAAGAGAATGTTTTCAACCTTGGAGCCAGTCGCCAGGAGTGACATTGCACAAAGAGGACAAGAAATGAATTCCAAAACTTAAGTGCCTCAGAATGGGGTAATGTTTAGCAAGGATAGCCTGGATGGCCATTACTAATGAATAATAAGTTTCATCCTCACTAGGTATCTGATAAAATTTGATATTAAATGGCCAAACAAGGGTTGACATGCAGTAAAATCAAACGATACAAAAAAAAATTCTGAAACATTTGAGAATACAAATAAAAGAAAACAAAGGAAAAAGAAAGAGAGAAAGAAGAAAGAAAAATAGAGAGAAAGAAGAAAGAAAAATAGAGAGAAAGAAGAAAGAAAAATAGAGAGAAAGAAGAAAGAAAAATAGAGAGAAAGAAGAAAGAAAAATAGAGAGAAAGAAGAAAGAAAAATAGAGAGAAAGAAGAAAGAAAAATAGAGAGAAAGAAGAAAAGAAAAATAGAGAGAAAGAAGAAAGAAAAATAGAGAGAAAGAAGAAAGAAAAATAGAGAAAAGAAGAAAGAAAAATAGAGAGAAAGAAGAAAGAAAAATAGAGAGAAAGAAGAAAGAAAAATAGAGAGAAAGAAGAAAGAAAAATAGAGAGAAAGAAGAAAGAAAAGGATGAAAGAAAGGAAGGAAAAGATTAAGGAAAGAAGGAACAGATGAAAGGAAGAAAATAGATAAAAAAGAAAGAAAGAATCCAATTCAAATTGAAAAGCAAGCAATGTTAAAATTACTACATAAATTTTTTTAGGGGGGCAAAAGTATAATAAAATAAATAAAACACTTCCAGATTAACATGTAACAAGTACTATAACTGATAATCATGTGCATGTACAAGCTTAATATTTTTGTTTTATTAAATCAAATACCATCTGAAGAAAACCCTGTACAAAACCACTCAAGTTTGGATCATTAGAATGTTGGTCACAAACTACAGTCAAGTGCTCATTAGCATACTGCATTCACAAGCCATTAATAGTGGGTTAGTTTATCATAGGGTACTACATAAATTTAGTAAATATCTTATATCAAGTGGCCATTCTTTTACAAAACAAAATAAATAGTGTGAATATTTGCAAAATGCTTTCTAGATTATCTTTTTCTTTTTTACTATTTTTTTCTTTCTACAAATGTTTAATGAAGCACCAAACATATTTTCAATTTGCATTGAGGCTTTTTTCACTTTTTTTCCAGCACCTGGCATTTTCAAATCATTTTCTCCCATATTCACTTAATTATTTGGACTATCCTCACCTTTTTTTCTTTTTTGCATTATCTGCAATCCCTCCTCACCATAAAAAAAAAAAAAAAGAATTTCAAAGTATTAGACAAAATCTCTTCCTTCTTTTAGCAATAACCAAAGCAAATAAATTAGAGCAGGTGTTTAAACAAATTTAGACAATAAGTTCAGAAGAACGGAACAGGTGCATAGCCTTGTTCCTAATGTTACTCTGCCACTTTTAAGCAAAATGAACCATGAACAATTTACAAACAAATAATCCAGTTATATTCAGTGTAAAATTATATTGCCAGAGACTTGCTCAGAAACCTGATGGATTTAACACTAAGTTGATCCTATGGATAATTTCACATTTGTCTCCAACAAAACAAAAGGAATGCAAAATCATCATCAATTAATTCAAATGTACATATATTGGCTTAAAAAAAAATATCTGCAAGGGGTTATTAATCTTGAACATCTCTGGTTGATAAATATAGTGGTGGGTATCACAACTTCACTATCAACTAAGAAAAAATCTTTGTAGACTACTTTTCTGAACTTTCTAGATTTCAATTCATTTTTCTTTTTTGATAATCTATTTTGTTTTGAATACAGTTTAATATCCCATTCATGCTTAGGGACATGTCTAACTCAAATTGTGTTTATTTGGCATTCTTGTGTATATGTAAAAATTAAGTTGTTATATATACAATAACATTCCCACATGTTTAAGTACTGGATGAAAGATTACCCAAAATAATTGGAATTATGTGACTCATTACTGGTCACAACTTTGAAAAGAAACATTGGGTTATTTTGAACTTGTACTCTCAAATCATGGCACATATTCAATTGACCGATTTGTATTTTTTTTTTTCAGTGACAAGTCATAACTTCTGTAGAAATGTGTTTCATTTACAATTTTTAAAAGATTTGCTAGTATGAAAAAAAAACAATTATTTTAGATATCTCATCAATGGTCTGATAATAGTCAATAAATATAATAATCTGCATCAATTAGGAAGACAGAAAAAATATAAATGTAGACATTGTAAGGAGGCTTTTTCATAGTAAATTTAACCAAAATGTGTAATACATGTAACACATCCTTTAGAATCTTAGATAATCAGTTAACAGAATATTTCATTCTAAAAAAAAAATCAAATAAAAACTACATTTCATTTCTGGTCGACTGCATGGACATATAATTAAATTAAAATAAAATAAATTAAAAGTAAGAAAAGCTAGTTTAATGTCTTCCCGAAAAAGAGAATTAAAAATACTTTTCTTTAATATTTATAATTTTTTTAATCATATTAGAATGACTTGCAAGATCATATTAATTAAAACCAGAATTAACTGAAAAAGTAATAAAATAAAAATTCTTTAATAAGCGTTCATAAAAATATAGATTTTCAATGATAAAATTATTCTTATCTGACCTGAGAAGAGTTAACACAATACATTTATTTGTTGATTATAGATAAATTTAGTGAATTTTAATTTATTTATAATGTGTGTGTGTATATATATATATATATACTACTACTGGTAATTGAGCTGTTGCTATATAATCCGGGTGGATCCTAGTAATATTAATTATTAAAACTGATCCATAGAGGGCTCAATGAAGCTTATTTATGGCCAGAACCCTTGTTGCTTGTAGTTTTATATCAGTTCCTACTGTGGGATGTTTCTTATACAGGCCCCGAATGTGTATTTCTGGGATTCACAGTAAATAGTTTTTGTCCTACAGGTGTCCAATATTAAGCGATGGGGGATTTAGACATAAGCCCATTAGGATTAATATAAATTAGTTGAGTTATAGATTTATAAATTGTGGGTAATACTCAAGCACCCAATGGAATAAATCATGCTGTCCAATATACTTATCTGCATACATATCTTCATACATGCATATATATACATTTACATGTCCATACATATATACCAATATATGGACACATTCACCCCCACATATATGCACATGTATTCTTATGTAATTAGGAATTTTTTCTTATGTCTACATTTTGTGATTAGTTCTCTCCAATGATTTAATAGTTTGCATTGATCTTTATATTTTATTATCCTGATTTTTTCTTCTAAACATAGTTTGCATCTATCCCTAAAACTATTGGGGGTGTTCACAAAACCTAGAATTTTCCAATTTATTTGAGGATTCAGACCATTTTCCTTCAATTCCCAAAATTTTTTCAAAGGGCTGTTTGATGTTTTAATTTTGGATTGGTGAATGAGTGTCTATGTGTATTGATTCTCTTTTTAAATTCTCCTGCAGAAATGCTGATGTAAATATTATGGTTTGTTGTATTTTCTTTAGGGGTAATGGTTGCCTGGTATACTAACCTAGCGGATCTGCATTTGCACTCTACTGAGAAATTTTCCTTAGTTCTACCATTACAGGGGGTTTCCTTGTTAAATTTAGATTTTTTTTCCCATAGAATTTACTTAAAATGTAATTGTTATGGAAATTAATAATTTGGTACATGTTATCAGTGAAGGAGTAGCTAATTTTGACTGATTTCCTGCTGAATATCTTATTTAGAGGGGATTTTGTTAAAGTGTTTACTAATTAAGTTTAGAAAGTACTGTCTAATGTTGATACTTGACAGTCTGCAGAAGGTGGGTTGAACCAAGTGATTTTTCTTTTCCCATTTTTACACCTACATTCCACTTTTCATGTATCGGTATTACTAATTACTGGTTGTGTAAGACAGTTTACTTTTGAAACCACTTTTTTGGAGGGCCTTTTTGTATAGTTCTTTATTCTTATTAAAAAAATTTTTCATTGGACGATAGTTTACTAATCCTGGTACAAACGGTAGTGGGTATTTGTTTTAGGATTGCACTGGGGTGGTGTATATAAGTTTCATTAAAGATGACAATTGACAAGGTACTGCGAATGAGCTTTTTATGCAATTTTTCTTGCATTCATACAGGTGTTTTGTCTGGACATAAAGTGTTTAAAGACTGCCCAAGCACTTTCGGCAATTCTATAAGCCATTATCAATTCTTTTGTTTTTTTTTTAACTGACTATGCAGATTTTTGAGCATGTGTATCTACATATAAAAATCTATATATTCAGTTACAAATTAAAAAAAAAAAAAAAGACATCCTTGATAATGGCCAACAGAATAACCAAAAACAATTTATAGAACAAATGGACAGTTTTTACACACTATGTCCCAAAAAGAAAACACTTGTGCAAATGCAAGAAAAATTGAAAAAAGATTATATATAAATAATAATAGAAATAATAGCTGATATTATTCACAGATATTCAAGGACACCTGTCTACTAGGGCAGCTAGTCAATCCCTATTGAAGATGCCTACTCAAGTGCAATTATGTTGGTTCAACACCCACAGATCCCACCTCAAACCCTCAGTCACAATCATTTGTGACTTCATGCTAGCACAGCCATCGACAGTCTCTAAGGGTTCCAACTACTCAATTTCACTCACAAGGCTTGGGTCACCCCATGGTATAGATTTCAGGCACTTACCAAAGGTGCCACATGCTGCAATTTTCCCCTCCAGACTAATAATATCAAGAAGTCTCCTTCTTGACAAATCAACCATGGTGAGATTTGAACCCGGGTTTCATGGTCAGAAAGCAAATGTTCTAACCACTCAGCCATGTGCATACATACATCTACCCTAAATTTTCTTTAAACTTAACTCAAAAACAAAGGATTTGTAGAAATATGTTTATTTGAATAACAAGAAATTATGGGTTTAACAGTTTTCTTTTAATTTTTTTTTTAATTTTTTTTACATTTTTGTAATCATGTATCTTGGCATGGAAAAGTTGTAATTTTTTTCAGGAACGGAGATATTAGAAAACTCCAAGACGCAGATTTATATTTTGATAAGATTCAATAGCAGCACTCTCGAGAATTTTTTCTAAATAAGTTATATATATTTCATAGTCTCCTCATATATTAGAAGAATTCAGTGGATTCATAAATTTATGCTACTTACACATCCCGTTTGCTCAAATACTTTTATGAAATAAAAGAAAATCACTTTTATTACTGAGCAAATAAAATTATTAATCCATTTTCTAACCTAAAAAAAGAAGTAACCATTTTGCCTTTAACAAAGCAAACAAAAACACCTAAATTGTATATAAATCACATCAATGTCATTTAAAAGGTATTCATAAAATATTAAATTTAGAAACGGAAGATCTATAACTTAAACACCAAAAATTTGTATACAACTAATGCACTGCAATCAACTGTCAGACAAAAATATTTTCTTTTTTGCTTATTTTATTGTTCAAAGAGAAGACAGGATAAAAATTTTTTTATCATCAGTCAGATTACAGTTGGTACATTTGTTTTACCTTAAATTTCTTCTTTAAAAGCTTTTTTTTTTACTTTTTTTTTTTAAAAGTATTACAATAATTTCAGTTGCAGTTTCCCACCAAAAGAACACCAAATTTTATGCAGACCATTTTTTTTAAATCTGCCATTATGAAATCTTGCCAAAAGTGAAAATTAAACACAAAAACAATCCAGAACCCTACCATGTGATATCTTCTGCTTCCCTTTAGCATGTAGGTAATCATGATTCTCCACTACTTCCTGTCCTTTGTAGCTCTTAGTAAGGCTTGTTTTTTTCCTATCCCTGTCTTCTGGTCTTCCAATCATTTACACAAGTTCCTGAGGTAGCTTATGTGTTGCTTTGCCCTGTTCCTCTTGCCTTCATTATGTCCTGTGAGTATCACATTCTCCAAACCTTCTCTCCTCATTATGTGCCTTTGAAATTTCAACTGCCTCTTTCTGATTCTGAGTAGAAATTTTTTCTTCATTCTCCTTAAGACTGTCATTAATCACATATTCAATTCATAGTATTCTCAGTATCCTTCTGTAGAACCACATTTCTTTTACCTAGAGTTTCTTCTTCATCTGCAAGGAAATTGTCAAACATTCACTACCATATAGGAAGACCAATATTGCATAAATTTTCGGCAATCTTGTTCTTTGTTTCTAACAAAATTTTCCAGTTTCTTAATACTTTGCTTAGCTTTTGAAAAGGCATCTTTTGCTATTCCAATGTACCTTTGGGTTTCAGTCTCACATTTTACATCCTTTGCTAAAACACTTCCCATAAATTTTCATACTTGTTTGATTTTGGCTTCTCCAGTTTGTAGTTCATTACCAGTTTAGCATAATAGTGTTAACTTATAGCATTTAGTGACACAATATGTATCAATATCGAGATTGTCTCTCATTCAAATTAACCCAATATATGTATACAAGTAAAGGTTGGTTAAAGCTAGAAAATGATCATAACAGTGCATGAAAACTTTTATATTGATGAAACAAACATTTTATATTATGAATATCATAAAATGATTTACATTAAAATCACTGAAAAATTGATCAAATTTTAACAAAAGGAAAAAACAACATAAATTTGTGTCTTAAGTTGAATATTATGTGGCCAATTACTAATTCTTCTATTTTAATATCTTTAAAGAAGAGAAAATAGTTGCTTCAATATAAAAGTTTTGATAATGCCATTTGCCTTTTTTTTTTTTTCAGTAATATCTACAAAAATAGATTTAATCTTCTACTGTACTGTCCCACCAGCCTAAAAGATTAAAACATTGCTTTGTGACTTTGTCATAGTATTTGTGAGTGAGTATTATAAACCAAAACTCAGTGGAAAGAGGATTAGCAATAACTGAGCAGTACTAAAAAGAACAAGGTGTAATATCCCTAAAGATGAACAGCTAAATAAGAACAATCGACCAGATACCTGGAAGAAGACTGGAGAGAATAGCAGTCAAAACATTGTGATAATAACAACAAAGATGAGGACATTTTTGCATAATTGCAAATAATTATAACATCTTATCCCCAAAATTCAAACAGTAATTTATTTGGTATTCAAAATGGGTAACAAATTAGCTAGTGTTATCAAATAATTAATTGGCTGCCATAAGCTAAGATATACACAAAATTGAATTCAATAAGAACAGTATTTGTTACTGTTGTCAGAAAATGCTAATCAAATAACTGTGATCAAAACCAAATTGTGGCCCACATTGGGAGCATTAGTTTTATATTGATTCAGTTATATAAAAGCAACATTACAAATACACAGATAACTGTATAATTGTTAGTGGTCTTTTCAGACAGAATGAGAGGGAGATGAGAAAAATAGCTAATCCTATTTCCCTATTGGAAATCAGATACATTTGTTCATTATAGGTTACTCTGGTTATAACCTATCATATATGGAGTGACTTCTGCAACAAATTCTGTTGAGAAAGAAGAAAGTAAAAATAGCTAATCCTATTTCCCTATTGGAAATCAGATACATTTGTTCATTATAGGTTACTCTGGTTATAACCTATCATATATGGAGTGACTTCTGCAACAAATTCTGTTGAGAAAGAAGAAAGTAAAAATAGCTAATCCTATTTCCCTATTGGAAATCAGATACATATGTTCATTATAGGTTACTCTGGTTATAACCTATCATATATCTTCAGGTGATTGAAATTTTGAACCAAACCTTTTATTTCATCCAACAGGGTAGATTTTTCTAATTTTACATGCCATGCCTCTTCTGGGTATCTCAGTATCACTTGTTTCCCTTTAGTAACTCATCTCTCCAAGCTTTTGTTCACCTCTGCTGTGGCCAGGAATTGAACTTAAAGCTCTTTGGGTCAAGTCAATGGATTACTTCAACCAATGCTTTTATCCACTGGGCCATGTATCCCCAAAGACGTGGAACTACAACAAACTACCCCGGTAGACAAAATAAAGGGTTTGGTTAAAAATTCCAATCACCTGATGAAAGCAAGAGTATACAACAGTCGAAACATTGTGAATATGATAACAAAGATGATTACAACAGTTGAAACAATGTAAATAATATAAATACTTACAATGCCTCATTTCAGAAATATAGACAGATAATTTATATATGCTTGATAGTAATATGATAGGGTAATATTTGCCATGGTCATAATTATTGCCTGAAGTTCTGAGGTATATTTCTTTTTTTATATACGCTGGATAAAAAGCTGTGGTGATCTTCTGTGGAATTAATCTATATCTATCAAAAGATCTATTGCCATTTTCACCTGATGTTTTTTGTGCTTTATATTTTAAAACGCAAACATTAGTTATTTCAGGAATATCTTTTATATCAACCAAACTGACTAATGGTATTATTTTGATTTTGAAAACATACAAATTTACATAGTACTCTTCAGTTATCTTTAATATATTGTTTCTACATTTGCTAATGTGTCTTTCAATGCAAGTGTTTATCTCTACGAACTGAAGATGTTTCAAGCTCTACCCTTTTCTGGTACGTTCTTCTATCCTTCCAATTTCCTGTTTTCTTCTCTCATTCTTTTGATGATTAGTTTAATTGTGTATTTTCAATTTTATCTCTCTCAGTATCTATTTCCATATCTCTACACTTTCTCATCATTTCTCATGTTGACTTTGATTATCTCCCTTTGTCAATGCTATTTCCTGTTTGTTTTTTATATTATCTTTGCTACTTCCTTAATTATTGTTGTCAGTTTGCTATTCATATCTTCTCTGCTATCTTTACTATTCCACAAAGCCTGAAATCTGTTCTTGATTTCCACCTGAAATTCTGTGATACCATCAACAAATTTTTCATAGGTAAATGTAAATCTAATTACATAAAATTTAATCTACTACACTTTCTATGAAGTTATGAAATACACCTTCTTTTCAAAATTTTCAGCCAGTTCAATAAGCTACTTTTAAATAACTTTTTATAAGAGAGTGATTTAAAAGTTAGTTCTGTACTTTTTTCATTTAAGATTCCAAATATAACACTATGCCCAATGCACTACACTACTGGTATTATAAATAGAAGGCTGAACACCAAAAGCTCAATCAGGCTAGAATGAGTGGTGGTAAGCATGAGCTCTATAGACTAATATAGGTAATTAAAAATGAATAAATAAAGACATATTAGGGATTGTAAGGATGCTTTTACAGAATAAATTTAAACAAATTGTGTAACACATCCTATAGAATCCTAGAAAATCAGTTATGGAATATTTAATTCCTAAAAATAAATAAGATAGTACAATTAATTTTTGGTTTATTTTATACAAACACAGCATTAAAAGAAACAATATTTTTTAAAATTATATATATATATATATATATATATATATATATATATATATATATATATGTGTGTACTCACAGGTTTTGAATTAACATTTTATCTTTTCACTGTTGATTTTTTTAGATTTTTTTCTATACTCAGTAGATTTCTAGAAAATTTTATTTTGTAATATACTATGACAGAAAAATATTGAACTTTTAGTGAAATATCTTGTGAGCATTCAATTTATTTGAACTATAATCTCTGTAAACATAACAGCATTCACAATCACCATTTATTTATATTATTTATATTGATATAATGATATATAATTTTGTATAAGTTTATATATCAACAAACAGTATTTAGAAAAATGACAATTTTTTCTAAATATTCTTTATATTGTAACAGTGGTGAATCTTGGAACCCCTAATGGAATTTAGCATTGGTGGCCACAATCTTAACATAAGATACACAGATGACACAGTACTGATAGCAGCCATGGAAAAGAAATTACAAAATCTCCTACAGAAGGTAGCGATGGAGAGCAAGAAGGGACTTTAAGTATAAACTATATGAAGACAGAATACGTGGTCATCAGTAAAAGGATGAGCCCGAAATGTGATTTGCAGGTCGGGAACACTAGAATCAAGCAGACGCGGAAGTTTAAATATCTGGGAAGCATTTTGACAGAAGATGGTTCGAATTGCAAATCAGAAGAATTTCTTTGGTAACAAAGAAAAGAATACTGAGCTGTTACATGACATCTCTCCTTTAGAGCAGTGAATGTTGGACGATTTCCTCAAAGATGAAAAAGAGACTCGAGGTGACATATTGTTCTACAGAAGGATGCTAAGGATATCATGGACCAAGCACATGAACAACAATGAGGTCTTAGAAAGGATACAAACAAGCAGGAGACTTATATTTAATATCAGGAAGAAGCAGCTGAAGTTTCTGGGATACATAATGAGGAAGGAGGGCCTGGAGAATCTGATACTCATGGGTTGAATACAGAGAAGGGAAAACAATACGTAACATACCTAGCAGGCTTAAGCAAGTGGATGACAGAACATGTTTTGGGGGAGGTTGCAGAGGGAAGGAACTTGTTGAGAGCTGCAAAGGATAGAGGGAGGTGGCGGGCCATGATCACCTACGTCCTGAAAGGACATGGCACATAAAAAGAAAGAAGTTATTTTACTTAGAACTATCGATAGTTCTATTTCTTCAAAGTTTGGTTATATTTTTAAAGAACTATTTTCAATCATTTCCTCAATCAATCCATTGATTTAAACACCCCTATTTATTACATTTCTCATTTTCCCCCCATCCCTCCCCATTTATTAAGATACTCTCTTTTATTTGAACCCTAAGAATATATTAAAAAAATTACAGTTCTTAATTGCTTTTTTATTTAATTAAGTGAGCCAGGTTTATGAATAGAAAAGTAATTTTTGATGATTTTGTGAAATAGTGAATTCTATCACAAATATTTTAATTTATTTGAATATTAAAATGGACAAGTAATTTATTTATATAATACTATAATATTTAAAAAAAATTACCAAGTAGCTCAAAGAAAAAGAAATGTACTTAGTATTAATATAATTCAGCAATAGAATTATTATACTATATAGTAAACAATTAAAGTCTTATGTACTGAAGCAACTCAAAAGTTGTCTACATGTAACATGCACTGACCCAAAAAGGTTAACTCAAATTTTTTTACTATTATTCTCATTCACTTTAGCCAAGACAAAAATTGCCTGTACATATCAGTTATCTCAAGCATTAGTCATTACAAAACACTAGTTATCTGACATTGTAGGTATTTATAGTAAATGGCAACTGTATATTTTACTGGTAACTTCCCAACCAACAGGATCTTTCCTTCTGACTTAAATAAAAGTTTTCCTATTGGAGTTATTAGAAGTAACATATTTTACAAGCTTAGCATACACAATTGAATTTTATAACTTTTTGTTTTCAATTTCCACTTTTAATATAAACAAGCAAGTACATCAAACTTATACAGTTTTATACTTGTCAGATTTATCAATCAGTTGTTTTGTTTCTATAAAAAGGAACCAATAGTTTTAATACAAAATTAAAAAGTAACATCTTCATTACATAAGCGGTTTTCTTTAAATAAACCTTTTTTTAATATCATTTATTTAAAAAAAAAAAAAAAAAAAAATTGTTATCAATATAAACATGCTAAACAAATAAAAAGATATAAAAAACTTTTCATCCCTGCTTTCTTAATTTCCAATAATTTTAATTCTGAAAATGACTTACTGTATTTTCTTATGTATAATAAAACCCAATGTTTCTTAAGCTAAAAACAGGGAATAAATTACATTCTTGAGTATAATAAGACCCGGTATTACAACCATCCTTATGTAAACTTGTTTTTTTTTGTTTTGTTTTTTTAAATTTGCACCATATTATCCATTAAAATCTCAATGTCATACATATATTTCATTAAAATATTTAATTTCTCATGATATGAAAGAACAGAAATGAACTGGATGTTTAGCCATTACGTGTTTCTTCTCCTAATTTCTGTTTCAAAACTTATTTTAGAATTTTAGCAGAAAGGTGTTTTGTTGTAACACAGTTCATCTCAAGGTGCTTGACAAAATGCAAAGACAGATATGCAATGTGATTGGTCCTGACTTGGGATCTCAACTACAGTCACTTTCTCACAGACATGATGTGGCTTCCCTCTGTCTTTTCTACAAATATTTTCATGGCAACTGCTCCAACAAGCTATTTTCACTGGTGCCCCAACTGCATGAATTTAAGCATGCTACTAGAGTGGCATCTTGGTCCTACCCTTTTACTGTCAAAACAGTTAAATGTAACTGCCTCTTCTACTCCAACAGCTTCTTTTCTCACACTTCTCAACAGTGGAACTCCCTTCCTCTTACTTGTTTTCCTGATAGCTATAATCTTCAAAACTTTAACCTTCACCACACTGCAGGTGACAATAGTCGCCATAGAATTCTCTCCCTTTGCTACTCTGTCACCTTGAGACAGTTGCTATAAATAAACACTTGTTAACTGTTATTTCCAGTATTTTAAGCTGGAAATCACCTACTACTGCTTTGCAACAAAGCTAAACTTCCATTTTACAATGCCATTTTGAATTCTTCTAGATTCTACACAAGGTGTAACATCAATTAAACCATGTTAATTTTTTTGCAATTATTTCAATTTTTTTGTTTTTGAACGTCAAAACATGCATGCAAAATGTAATGCATTACATCAAAATATTACTCATTCATTCTTTTATTAGTATACAAAAATTAAAATCTATATGCACAATACGAAGAAAGTTATAACAATTTTAAAACAGTAGGTGTTCATGTTTTTGCACCCTCAAAAAAAAACAAATGTAATGGTAAGGGGAACAATTCTAGAAAGAAATTAGTGTGGTAAAGATTAAATGTAATGTCAGTTGACATCCTCTGATGCCTTAATCACCATTCTTCTTTTTATCCTTTCCTTGATCCCACCAATACCCAGTTTTTTCTTTTACTTTCACTCTCTGTAACCCCTTGCATACTAGCAGCACTCACGCCTTGTTTGGGGGTGAAGTGTTTATAAAAAATTAAAAAAAAAAAAAAAAAAATATATAACAGGCCTTGTGTATATTCTTTTTATTAATTTTTTTTTTTTAATCAGTTTCAATAAAATTCCTGTCTTTGAGACAAAAGACATTCAATTACTCTGATTCCCAAACAACAAATATTGCTGGCATTTTTTGAAAATGGTAAACAACTGTTATCAATGTATAATACAAACCCCCTTTTTTGGTTCAAAATTTCTTACATTTTGCACAAGAAAATACATTAGTTGACTAAATGACATTGAAATTAACCTGTCTATGGACTACAAAATCCTTTTCCATGAAACAATTTTTAATAAGATGAAGCTAATTTTGAATAGTAAGCTAAAACAAAAATTTGATTAAATGACAAAAGTAGTAGGTAAGATAGTAAGTATTTCAATATTTTCATTTACATCATCGGATAGAAAGTTCAAAATAAAATTAGAATTTTAATAAAACAAAAGATATTTAAACTAACAAAAAACAAATCAAGTGGTTGTTAAGTGACAAGAGCTTTTTCTATTTAGTAAGATGAAAAAAAAAGTTCTTTCTCTTTCTTGTTTGTTTATTTTCTCATTTTATTTGAAATCATTACTTTCCAATATTGTACTAGAAAGGAAGTGAATAAAACACCACTATTTTAATAAACTCACCCACCATTCTTGCTTGTTAATCTTGAGATTCAATTACACATCAAGATATGTGATACAGTCTGATGGCAAGAGACGAGATACAGTCCGACGGCAAGAGACAAGATACAAACAGGTGGCAAGATATGAGATACAAACTTGCAATGAGAAACAAGACAAGTAGGATACAAGAGACGAAGAGATGCAAACAGGTGAAGAGACACAAGACGCAAACAGACAACAAAATACAAGCATTCAATTCAGAGTTATGTTAATCTTAGAATCTTTCCTATTTTTTTAACATCTTACATTGTCAAGTTTAGTGTATTTCAGCCAATTTGTTTATTTAAAATTTTATATAAATTATGTAAAACAAATCCAAGATAATTATATAATTACAAATAATAGTTTACAGTAAGAAATGTTGACAACTTTTGAAACTTCAATACATTATAGGAGTAACACTTCAAAATATATTTTTTGAAAAATAGACTGATCATCAAAAAAGAAAAAAAAAATTGAAAAAATATAAGAAACAGCTGATCTTTAAAAGAGTTGTGAAAACTATGAATCCCATTCTAATTTCATTGTAAAGAATAGCATTGACATTTGCTTGCAATATCAAGCAAAGTTTTAAGCCATGACTCAGATACAAGAATAGGAAAGCATTAGGAACACACTAGCCTGTAAGCAAAACATGGCTTTCACTTGCAGAGATACAAGGATGAATGACAACAGCCAGAAAACTACCACGTTCTACCTTTTATCAGAGAACTATCATAAATAATACAAATGAGTTGATTTTTTGTTTTTGATTGTTTAATGGCATATCACCTCCATATGGGTCATTTAATGCCAAAATAGAATTTTCTTGCAAGATTGAGTAATTTTTTTTTCTTTTTACAAAAATCTATTGCTGGTAATTTATTCTTTTATTTTATTTTTAAATCTATATTTTTGGCTTTTTGACCACAGTTTGGGAGATTCATTATTTGCCTCTAGCTGGGACCCTAACAAGTGCTATCATCCTGGGTCAAGGTGGACCTGGGAACAACAGCAATTAAGAGGTGGTTCCATATACATCAAAACCTCCCGATCAGAGGTATTACTGCTGGATGTAGTCAGAGGAATTATTGATCATATAGCATAGTATTTAAAAGTAGTTCCACTCTTTGAAGACATCTCATCAGAGATAAGTTTCCATTAGAAGAGTATATGATTAATATACTGTGTGTATACTATTCAGCTAGGAAAACAAATGTAAAACTTCTAAAAACTTTAATCTATGCCAAAACTATAAAATCATGTATGACTGATATAAAGGGAAAGGAAGGGTTATCAGCTTCAGTGGCAGGAATTTATAATAATGTATACAGAAAAGTATTGGAAAATAAATTGATAGAAAGAATTGGTGCATATGTCCTGAAAATCTTGTCTGAACCTAATAGCAGATGGAAACAGATACAAGGTTTAATATCCACCTTATTGTCTTATGGAACAATGGCAGAGTGGATAAAAGTATTGTCTTAAGCACATATAGTCAGCTGGTGGTGATGAATTCAATCCTTGTGTCAAAAAGTGGAATTATATATTGTAGTTCTGTAGAAAAAAACATTACAAGAATGAATTAACTAAAAAGGACTTATACAATGGACAGTAGAATGAGAACAATCTCTCAACATCGATCTAGTTAAAAATATTCAAATATTATAAACACATGGATAAAACTTTGCTTTGTCTATAATAATCAAAATGAAATCAGTGTATAATAATCTCATTCTTTTTATTCTTATCACATTTTGGCTGAGTATCACATAAAATACTGGAATAATTGACATAATTAGGAATTTCAATCAGTATTATTTGTCATTATTTACAAAAGAATTGGGGGCATTACCTGGAAGAAAAAAAAACCTATTCTTCAATACAAATTGCACATCTGAGGAAACCTGAAGACTGGAACATCTGAAATGTTATGGCAATAACAAAATGAGATTAATACATTCACTGCTATGTTGGATATTAAAACCCTTGCATAATGCCTGTTGGTTTCAGTTGCAGTGGGAATGACTGCAAAATGCTTTTCCCTTTTCTTTTATAGGTAGAAGCATATAAATGCATGTTGGGATTTTTTCCTAACCAATAAAATAGGCAAGTTCTCAGTTTCATTTGATGCAGTCCTGGTTTGTTTTGTCTTCACTTATCCAAACTTGCTGTTGTGCGTCAACCCCAATTCTTAGTGAACTTTTTGCCTTATTGCTGTCAATTTGCCTTTCATGTATTGCTCGCTTTCTTTATATTATTTTTGCCCTGTTCCTTTCTTTTTCTTGTCATTGCTTATTACAAACTTTGTTGTACAGTTTTGCTACTTATTTTGCATTTGACTGGCTACTCACTCCACAACACCATCCAAGATTTTATTAGATTTACTATTAAAAATAGCTATATAACACAACTTATGTTTTATTTTGAGAAATAAAGTTAAATTTATTAAAATTTGAAGAACAATGCCAATGTGCATATTTAGCACTGATTTTTTTTTTTTTACTATATAAAACATCTGTGTATTATAATTCCATTTACTCCAAAAGGGAAAAAAATCTCTATAAATAAATGGAAAAAAATAACAACTATGAGATTAGCTATATTTCCATGGTTATTTGTCTTAAAGCATATGCATGTAAATACACATATCACAGTTAAGATGAAACGAATGCACATGTGAGTCTTGTGGCAATAGTCTAAACAATTCTTGGAGAAACAATGAAAATGGTAAGATTAGCCATTTCCTTATAAGGAAACTGTAATGAAAACAGGACAAGAGATTCTGTCTAGTAATCGTTTATTCAATTAAGAATACTACTACGCATCTGACTTGACAGCGGAAGTATACAGCTTTTATAACTTGGATTATCTAAGAGGAGATAATCCATATTCACAACATTCTCCCCCACCAAATTTCTCACTGATAGGGAAGAAAGTCCCTTAAATGTCCAGGCTCCCTCACGAAGTTCGCAGTGGCGCCTCGGCAGTCCATGATTCGTGGTCGGAGTACTCAAACAGGGAGGCTCTTCAGTGCGAGCCTGTCTGTGGGCTCTAAAATACCTTGCTCCAAATGTTTCATTCTCAGAGGAGCAGGCCGTTCCGCGTCAGAGTCAGTCTCTGGATGAACACGCGTTTATTCGTGCTAGCCCTTCCTCTGTCAGGGTTTCAGGTGTTGGCCCATCCGGCGTCTCTGACGGGGCCTCAACGGAGACAGTGTCGTCAGACGGCGTGTCAGGAACAATTTCAGTGCCATGATCTTCCGGAGGGGCTTCAGTGTCAGGGTAGTTGGTCTGTCCTCAGGGCTATCCACGGTCCGGGTACATCTCCGGTCGGTGCTAGGTCCCTGAGAGACACATTAGACTCTCTACCATCTGCATGTCGTGCTAGCGCGTACTGAGGGTTCGCCTCTATAAGCTCTACCTTGTCCACCAAGGGATCGTTCTTGGTGTAACGTATGTCGCCTCAGAAACAGTGCCGGGTCGAGAGAGCCAAGATGGAAGCGAAGTTCCCCCCGACTCCGTCGCTGAAAAGGTAGAAACCTTTCGTGGGGGGTGGCATTAGTGGGCGGTACACAATAGGGAAACGAATGGCGATAATGCGACAGGAAGGAGATTTTCCCAATTATCAATTGAACATCCGTTATTTGAGGCAGCCAATTGAACGGTCTTCCAAATAATGCCGTTATATCTTCGCATTGGCCGTTACCCTTAGGGTTGTAGGGAGTTGTCCGCTTATAGCTACTCCTCGTTTCTGTAGAAATTGCGAAGCTGCTCTGACATGAAAGAAGCCCCTCGGTCCGAATGTATATAGGCAGGGGCTCCAAAGATGGCGAACAGTGAGCAGAGGCATGGTATAATTGCAGCAGCCGATATGTCTGAACAAGGGAAGGCAAAAGGAAACCGTGAATATTCGTCGATAACCAAGTAATATATATCTGTTCCTTGTTTTACTTGGTAGCAGTCCTTTAAAATCAAGATTGAGTCTTTCAAACGGTTGTGTTGCTTTTATTAAAATGCCAGTTTGGGGTTTATAAAACCGAGGCTTTATTTCAGCACACGTTCGACAAGAATTTGTAATTCTTTTTTACCTCCTCCACTGAGAAAGGCAAGTTTCTACACCTCACAGCATGAACCATTCGAGTAATGCCCAGGTGACAGAGATTGTTATGTAGCGTTGGAGTTCGTCCCCCCCGCTTGATGCCGTACAGCATGCTCTTGACAGTGTATCAGCTGTTAAGTTCTCCTTGCCAGGTCGGTAGCTGACGTCAAAGGAGAAACAAGATAGCTCAATTCTCCACCTCGCTATTTTCTCATTCTTTATTTTACTCGTAGTTTTAGAGTTGAACATAAAAAGCAACTGATTTCTGGTCAGTAATAAGTTTAAAGTGGCGTCCGATCAGGTAGTGTCGCCATTTTCTTAATGCCTCGACTATGGCGTAGGCTTCCTTTTCAATTGCGGGTGTCGCTGTTCAGCCTGTGAGAGGGTCCTTGAAAAGAAGGCTACAGGACGATCAGCTTGTTTCAAAGAAGCAGCAATAGCACAGTCTGACGCATCCGTTTCAACAACCAGAGGAATATTTTGGTCTATTGTTGTAATTGCAGATTTCACAATATCCTTTTTCAGTCCCTTGAATGCCTTGAACGGCTTGATGGGACAGAGGAAACATCTCTACTTGTGTCAATGGATGTATCTTTTCTGAGAACGAAGCAATCCATTGAGAGTAATGAGCAAACATGCCCATAGCACGTCGAAGGGAAGGCTGGTTGTGAGGGACAGGCATCTGGAGTAAAGGTTTCAATCGATCTGCGTCCGGTGCCATAAAACCTTTGCTTATGGTATACCCCAGTAGGTTTATTTTGTCCAGTCCAAACGAGCATTTGTCGTCGTTTAGGGTAAGGTTGTATTTATCGACGGCAGACATGAACCGTCTGAGATTTTCGTCATGTTCCTTTCTATTATGGCCACATACTGTGACGTTGTCGATGTACGCAAATGTGCCTTCCAGTTTCTCATCCGTTATGATTTGGTCGACTATCCTTTGGAAGCTGGCTACCCCATTCGTAACGCCAAAAGGAATCCTGCAAAATTGATATAGTCGACCGTTTGCCTCGAAAGCAGTGTATGGCTTGTCTCTAGGTCTAATGGCGATCTGATGGTACGCGCTTTTCAAGTCCAGAGTGCTAAACATACAATATTTGGCTATTTTGCCTATCATTTCATCTATCCTGGGTAGTGGGAAGGCATCCAAAAGAGTAAATCTATTTATGGTTTGGGAGTAATCTATAACCATTCTCTTTTTATGGTTGCTAGAAGTGGTTATAACTACCTGAGCCCTCCAGGGTGATTTGCTAGGCTCAATTATACCCTCCTCAAGTAGTCTTTTATCTCAGAGTCAATGAATTTTTTTATTATTATAAGAAAACGTCTGCTTCTCACTGCTATGGGTTTGCAGTTTTCAGTTAGGTTTTCGAAAAGTGACGGTACTGGATTTTTGCTGTCGCCAATCCACAAATTTTCAATGCGGGGCATTGAACCGCCAAACGGAATTTCAACCTGTGAGTGTTGCTGCAAAAATCGTGTCCCAGTATTATTTTTCACAACAAAGGTTTTTCATTACGGATAATTTAGTGGTTTTATAGGAGACGTCATTAAATAGTAAGTCCACCAAACAATAACCACTTACTTGCGCAGACAATGACGCGTTTGCCATTGTTACTCTGCTGGGGAGGGGACAAAATACAATTTGTTGGTTTTTACCAAGCTTTTTTGATAAAATTTCCTGAGCTCCCAGTATCGAAAGCAGGGAATTTGTAGACCTCCCGTTAATTTTCACTTTTACAATAGTTTTTGAAAGGCACTCGGGGAGGCGGCTAAAGTTGCAGAAGTATTTTTGACGAATGGATTTGTATAGAGTTTTAGAAAACTTGCATACCTTTGAAAAATGACCAAGTTTTCCACATTTATGACAACGAAGTATCTCAGGCAGGGCATAGACTCGTGGGTGTTTAGATAAGCCATAAAAATAGCAAGTGTCCTTTTTTAAAGCGGCAGTGACCGATTGTTCTTGAAGCTTCGTGGGACTATCGTCATGAGGGGGACAATGAAGAACAGGTGGGTTTTTAATGCGGCGCCCACAGTGTCTGGCTGTAAATAAGAACTAGACTGCTGTATAGCACTTTCAAGATATAGGCTTGCTCATAAGCTGTTCTAAGTGTAAGGGTCTTATTCTCAAGAAGACGTTGTCTTATCTGAGTATTGCATAAGCCGTTAATGAAGGCGTCCAAAATGTGTAGCTCTTGGGCCTCTAATGCCGTCATTGGGCAGAAGTTGCAATCTTTGCTCAGTGTCCGAAGGCTCTTAAGGAAATGGTCCAATGTCTCGCCTGATTCTTGTCGGCGAGCCGCAAGTAGGTGTCTAGAAAATATCTCATCTTGGGGCTTTATGTATGTAGTGTTCAGTACATCGATTGCTTCTTCATAGGTAACGCAATCCGAGATAATTTCGTTGACTGTGTGAGACAGGTAATTGGTTAGGAGTGCACGCTTATTGATGGGACGTCCCGGTCTTTCTGAATGTAGAACCTCGATTAAATTTGTAAATGTCTCCGCCAATGTTTCCAGCACTTGTCGGCTGAATCGCTTTCTGGATCTGTGGTAAGTCGCTCAGGTCGCATAAATTGTTCCATTCTTAATTGAATAAAATGTAATGAAAACAGGACAAGAGATTCTGTCTAGTAATCGTTTATTCAATTAAGAATACTACTACTCATCTGACTTGACAGCGGAAGTATACAGCTTTTATAACTTGGATTATCTAAGAGGAGATAATCCATATTTACAACAGAAACATTTGGTATTCATTGACCAAGTGTTTAGACTTGATATCGGTTGAAATTTATGAAATCTTTCTCTTAACACAATTTTTCAGAAAAATAAATCTCTCAAGTCAGTGCTAATGTTCTTTCTAGTATTGATGAGGACTTCCTTGCATTTTGCTTAGGGTAATGCGGAATGATAGCATTTTGAGTTACATCTGCTACCCATTTTTGATGTTGCGGTTGTTGAAACTCTTTAAGTGATGTGGTTTCTGTTATCTGGTACATTTCTTTGTGATTCTGTAATACCAGGTTCAATGAAGAATAGTCTTCACTAAGGCCTACATGCTTCACTCACTTGAAGCTGTTTTTAACCATTGATCTGAGAAAGCAGTTGTATACAACTGACAGTTTTGATATTTCTGAATGAGTTTGTTGCCATGCATGACATCCATTTGAAAGTCTCAATCTGACAAGGTTACTTAAGAACACAAGTTTTTAGGTTAATCTTTTGGTTATGTAGCAGCTTATGTTGTTGTGCAAAACTACCCCTAGCACAACCTATTCTATGCCCAATTTCTTTATCTTCTATATTAAGTTTTTTGTAACTAACCCATACATTGAGGTATTTTAAATGTTTAGAATTTACTAATTTGACATCCTGAGTATTTATGATGGATTCAGGGTATTTGCCATCACTGCTTTCATTTCAACTCTGAACACCAATGTCATCAGCATCAACTCTGAACACCAATGCCATCAGCATCAACTCTGAACACCAATGCCATCAGCATCAACTCTGAACACCAATGCCATCAGCATCAACTCTGAACACCAATGCCATCAGCATCAACTCTGAACACCAATGCCATCAGCATCAACTCTGAACACCAATGCCATCAGCATCAACTCTGAACACCAATGCCATCAGCATCAACTCTGAACACCAATGCCATCAGCATCAACTCTGAACACCAATGCCATCTACTATGAATACCAACATTATAATCCTCTGTACTTTGGCCTCAGGTAAATTATGCATCTCAAAATTACAACAATCACCAATTAGTTGATCAATATTATTTTTAATTTTTGAAGGAATAAATATTTTTAAAAAGTTTCAACAAACTTCAACAAAAATCAGATTCACTTTATATACTCCCAAAAGTTTGATTAAGAATTAGTGTTGAATTCTGTTTAAATCATTGATTTACTTTACTTTATTCATTATTTCGTGACCTCTATATGAACAAAAAATTTGAGGTAACTGATTATCATCTTTAAAAATTCCTTGTTTTTAAGCTTATAGCATTTTAAACATTTTCATTATTTTGATGTGCTACAAAACCTATCCCTTGGGAGAGTAGTAGTGTATCCTGGTCATTAAAAAACAAAAGGGACATTCTTTCAGACACTAATAATACCCCTTCAATGGTAATGTTTGGTATTTGAGTCAAGATAAAAACTACAAAAAGACTTAAGAAAAAAAATATTTTTGTTCTGTAGCCTAGCAACTAAGGAAGCCTTTGCCTTCAATTTATAAAAGATAGTTTCTTGGCAATTCTCCAGAAATTGTTTGTTTTATCAGGAAACAAATATTGCATTTGATTCTACTCAAACATTTTTTTTTTATTTAAGTTTTTGGATCAATGTAAACTTTTATGCTTTTTTTATTTTTTTTTAACTGTACATAGCTTCATAAATAAGTTTGTGGCCTGATCATTTTTACTTAACAAATGCATATGTTTCAACATAATCTCATTTTTTGTTAATGCATATAATCCATCATTTCTATATTAATGATATAGATTGAACATTAATTCTACAGCGAAAATTTCAGATCAAAAACTTTGTCACCTTATTGATGTACCCTTTTACATGTAAGTACATAGTACTTGTTATTAAAAAAAAATAGGCAAGAGTTTGTTGTTTTTAATTCTTAAAAAATGATTTTTAATTTCTACTTTATATGAGGTGAGTGTCAAAGCTTTTTCCTAACCAAGATAATGTTACAAAAAATTCTGATGTTTAGTCATTTGTTCAGATTTTAAGAAACAAGTTGGGCTGATAACACCTCCTCATAACCGGCTTGGAAGAAGTCACTAAGATATTCTCTCTGACACAAAGGAGTCAAATAATCAAAAATTGGTAATAGTGATGCGAGAAAGAAAAAAAAAACATTAAAAACTCCTATCAGTGAGAATTCATTAAGAACAGAATCAAGGATTTCAGAAATATCTTTTTACATAATTTTCCAATCACATAATAGAAGCATTTCCCTATTTCTTTTAAAATATCATAAAAGTCAAGTTGCATATAATGATGAAATATAGACTGGCAGAAAATACAAAGTTTTAATTTATTCGAGATTAAATGTATAGGTAAAATAGCTAGATTGCAGTAAATGATCATACATGCAGATCAATATATGAAAAGGTTTCAAAATAAGGGTTTTATCAACAATACCCAGACCTCATATTAATATTTGGTTGTTACACATGAAATGACACATTTTTTTTGGTTGATTGTTGAACTGGTCATCTAATGAAGTAACCTTGACTTATTCCTGACTCTTTTTCTCTTGATATATAACCCCATCAAAATGATTACAATAAAACAATATTGAGTAATTTTACTGCATGAGTACAAATTGGGGAAAAGAACAGTTTTTGTATCAAATCATTACATGGGATGAGAAATGGAATCTTCTTTGACAACAATAAGAGAGTACGCCAGTCATTAGATGCAAGTGAATCATGAAAACAATACCTAAAACCTCCACTGCACCCTAAAAATTTAATGGTTACTGTATGGTGGTCTTTCAAAAGGGTTATTCATTCTTGCTTCAAGGGAAAACAATAGCAGCAACCTCATATTGTGGAGAAATTGAGTATATGCAGGAAAAATTGAAAAAAAACTCCCCCCCCCAAAAAAAACAAACACCCTAGACTTGTGAATAGGGATAGCCCAATTTTGCAGCACAACTGCACACTTCTCAACTGTCCAAAAGCTGCATAACCAGAATTATGAAATTTTGCTTCATCCTCCATATTAACCTGATATCTCTCCTACTGATTATCACTAATTTAAGCATTTTGAGCTTTTCAGATGCAATAAAACATTATCCAATAAGGAAGAAGTAATTGAAGTATTTGGACTGTTTATCACATCAAAGGATGATAATTTTTTTCTAAAGATGGGATCAAGAATTTAGAGGTATGTTGGAGAACAGTAATTCATCAACATTAGTTATTTAACATTTCAGAAGTGTTTTATTCATTTTCTATAAAGTGTGTATTTGTGATGTCAATGAACGCTTATTGCCAATTTTGTAATATCAACAAATACTCATTGTTACTTTTGTAATCACGTCGTAGTAGAGACTTTGTAATCGCGGTTAAAACTATAGTAACACCATTGATCAATACTGGTGTCAGATGCCTTCGAATAACACTCACACTAATAGTACTTGCTTAATAATACTTGCTTGAATAGTAAACACAGAATAGTGATCAGTATAGAGAAATAGTATAGTGAATAATATAGAGAATAGTGATCTGTATAGTAATGGAATGGAAGATAGTGTAGAAATAGTGATCCATATAGTAATAGAGAATAGAGTAGAAACAGTGATCAATTAGACGCCATGCTAATTCCCATATATACAGTTCCTTTATCATCACATGATCTACTTACTTAAAATGGGATCACCCATGTTTGGTGATCTGTGTTCAAACTGTAGTGTTGGCAGTGACACCTTATTCCTACATAACTGTATCATTTCATGTGTGACAACCTAATATATTGTATATCCTTATTGAGTGTTAACACAAACCTCTATGATTGTATGCATACTATCATACAGATGGCATCCTGTAATACATTATTTTAGCCTTCTTTCATTTGTTAAGGCAAGACAAAAAGAGTTGTAGGTGAGTAAGTAAATGAGTCAAACATTATCTCTCAGAGTGCTGCAATTTTATTTTCTATCAAAGCATTCTATATGGCATACTAAACAAATCAGCTAATAGAAGACAGCAATTATGTTTTCCCTTCAGCGGCCAATGTACTGAGGATGAGAAAGGGCTATATATGTTGATGACATAAGTATGAGATCAGAATGGTCTGGAACAAAATCTCAATATCCTCTACCAAGTATTCCAAGAAGTAGAACTCAAAATAAACCTTTCCAGTACAAAAACTATGATCTAGAAATGGAATGAAAGCAATGATGGCATGTATTCTGAATCCATCATAAAAATTCACAATGTGGATTTAGTAAAAACCAAACCATTCAAATACCTGGGTATATGGATCAGTTATAACAAATTTAGCATAGTAGATATAAGGAAACTGAACATAAAATAGGCTATGCTAGAGGTAGTTTCCCCCAACACTGCAAATTACTACAGAACCAAAACATCAACCTGAAAACGCAAGTCATGTTCTTAAATAGCTATGTCAGATTGAGACTTTCATATGGCACTGAACCTGTTCAGAAATATCTAAACTGTCAGCTGTATACAACTGCTTTCTAAGATCAATGGTTAAAAATGGCTTTGAGTGAGTGAAACCTATTGGTCTTGCTGAAGACGATGCTTCTTCAAAATTTGTGGACTGGCATTACAGAATCACAAAGAACTGTGCTAAATAAAAGAAACCACATCATTTTAGGACTTTCAACAATGGCAACAGTTAAAATGGAGCTCAAAGAGAAAATAATGATATAGTATAAGATGCTGACATCCCACACTACTTGAAATAAAAGGTTAAGAAGGAAACCCCATCAATGCTGGAAAGAGTGGTAACAGCTACTGGGCTTAAGAGAAGAGAAAATAATGACATAATCAAGATGTTGACATTTCACACTACTTGAAATAAAAGGTTAGAAAGGAAACCTCCATCAATAATGGAAAGAGTGATAACAGCTAATGGGATTAAGAAACCTATTTTCCTGAAAAATTGTTTTAAGAGAAAGATTCTATAAATTTCAACTAAGAGTAACAAGGATAAGGAAAGAGTTAATATTACTTATACTATTATTCACATATGCATTAAATCTAAAATGCATTATAAAAATATTAAAAATAGTCTTCAATAATCCTGCATTGCCACATACACAAGCATGAATCAGCTCCATTCCCTTTGTATGCCAGTAGTAAGGAGTAAGTTTCATTCAGACAACTTCTTTCCAAGAATTGCTACTTTGTGGAACAGACTCCTGGCAGGATGTTTTCCTAATCATTACAATCTTGACTTTTCAAGTTTTGGTTTAACCAATATCTTTCCTGCATTTCATTTCTTTCCTTTTCTTACACTTATAAAGATCACACAATAACCTTCTACATTTAGTGGCTCTTGGGCCTTGTATTGGGTAAACATTAGTATATAAAAAAAATAATGTCATTTATCCATACATATACTTTATTATCATCAACTTGTATGGTCAAAATTAGATTTTCTCATAAGTAAACCATTTTGTACACATTTAACAGTAAAAGCTCTTTTGCCCCCACCCCCATTTTTCTTGCTTTCAATTCTTGCCTCCAGGTCACAATTCAATTATAAAAATTCCATTGAGTCTAATATTTTCACATCAAAACAACAAACTATCCAGTTAACACTTTTTGGATTATCCACACAAATCCTATGTATACTGTGGATGTGAGAGTGGTGTAATTGATAGTTTGGAAACTGAGTTAAAATTCCAATCAGGTTTGTTACAATCACTTATGTGCAAATAACCTTGGGAAAGGTACGAATCCATTTCTTTGCCACCTTCCCTTCCAGGTATGAGTTAAATAGTAGAACTTGTATCTGTAAAAATTGTTGTCATTCTTAAAAAAAATTGTTAATGCAATATTGAATGATAAAAAAAAAAGAATTATTCTTACAATCAAAAATATATGCTTTGACATTAAATAACCCACAAAAGGATGATAAGCCATAAAAAAAAAAGAAATCAATCAATCCCTCATATATCCTAAATATTCTTGTAGGATTTTGCTCAGTAATATATATATATATATATATATATATATATATATATATATACACACAATTATTTTTATTATCTGCTTTTACTCATTTCCATGAAAACTGAATGCAATGATATTGCCAAAAAAATGCAACATCTCTTATACCAACTACCATTGATGTCGGAGTTATCATTAGAACCAAATTCTTTTTAAAACTTGTCATCATATTAAAGAATGGTTGGTCAGGCCACCTCAGCATTTATGAGTCTATGCCAGGATGTATTGCATTGAAATTTGATCATCTATCAATTAAAAATCACAAAACAGATTGCTAATTTCAAAACATACCATCAATAGATAGAAACTACTATTTTACTTGGACTGATTCAATATGCTCTTCTACTATCAGTTTATATTATTAGGTACAGTGGTAAAAAAACATGTATTTGACTGGCCAGATATAGCTAGCCAATCAGAAAAGGGTTTAAAAAAATGATAGCTCATTATTCAAGATAAAACATCTCAAAATGTCAACAGGTGAAATAAATTTTTTTTCTGGGAAAATGATATTTTAACAAATTACATGTCATTCAAAAAAACATTTTCAGAAGATATGTAATTTAAAATAATATTTAATTTTTTTTTTCTATTTCAATAGGCCTCAGAGCTTTACAAAGACTCCATTTTTTTATTATTTGTGAACTGGCATGACTTTTGGGGAAGGACAGTGCAGTGGTTTCCAGGTGCCTTCACCAAAATTTTGAATTCGGAGTATATTTTTCCTAAAGGTTGGCTGCCATCAAAAACAAGATAGATTAATCTATCCTGTTATTTAACCCATAGCAGGGCATTTACATGAAATTAAACACAATAATTTATTGGAGAGAATTTGAACTAGACTAACTGATTTCTATTTCTGCACCAATAACCATTATACTACCTACACATCCCAGGTTTCAAATGACATCAAAATATGTGGCCTGTCCAAGAAGTATGCAGCCATATATTTGAACAGCCTACCTAGGGCAATAGCACATTAGTCCTCTTCAAACTACTCCCTTAGGGACCTCATACTTCTTTCTATTAACACTTTTCAAAACATCATGGCGGCAAGTGGGACATAGAAAAACAGTGAATAACTATGAGCTTTGGTAAATGGATGACATAATAGGAACTGGGAGGGATAGTAAAAAGATAAACATTATTAAGAGCTAGAATAGGAAGTTGTAGAGGGCCCATGATCACCCACATTCTGAAAGGATATAGCATATAGAAAATAATTTACTTGGTTTAGGGATAGGTAAATAATTGTTTATATTTGAATCTGTAAGCACTTACAATATTTAACAGAATGCTTATTTGTTCCAAATGCAGGACAAGGCTCTTTTAGTGTTAGGGTAACATAATTAAAAAATAGCCCAATAGTTTTATTGTTTCTTTTCTTCGGAGGTTTATTTGCCCCACCTTTTGCAGCAGTCTTACCATTTTACACATGAGCAGTCAACATATTCTAGGCCCTGTATTGAGGGCAAATGCAGATATTTCAATTAAAAATGAGAGACAACTGAAAAGAAAGAACATTAATATGCCTAAAAGAAAATTTCAGTGAAATATTCAATATATTATTTACATAGAATGAAGAATCTCAGTCAAAAGCAACAAACAACATTAATGAATAGCAGATTTCTTTGAAATCTTGAAACCATTTCAGCAGTTAGCCAACAGATCTACTTTAATCACAAAACTAACCAGTAATGCTACAACAGAATGTCTTCCTCCCCACTTCTTTGTATTCATTTTTTCTTTTTTTTGTTCTTTCAACATCTTTCTTTCTTCTTCATCAACTGACTTTTCTACCTACCTGTTAACATTCCATATGCATACCTCCCTTCCACTCTAAAAATGTCAGTAAGCTTTCTAACACACCTGTTACCATGGCTCAAGATGAAGCTTTCTTAGTAGTTTTCAAGGAGTCAATCTAGCTGAACATTACAATGCTATTTGCTCATTCCAAGTAAATATAGTCCTCTAGATGAAAATAACATCAAGTCTTTTTTTTTATTTTTAACAAATATTTTTGGAGAACAAAATAACTAGTACTATAAGTAATATATTAAAAAAACTGATTATTTCTTTTAATCAGGTTCTTTAATCCTGATCCTAATGTGATATACAATTTCTATATCTTGTAATAATCCCAACTGTTTATTATATAATAATATCATGTGACACTTTTCTTTCATCCCTAAAACAATTTTGTGTTGCAAAATACATCAAGACTAGTGCTTATTGAAGGTTTCATGAATTTATTAATATAAAAAATTGTTTCTGCAAAATAACAGCTTCTTCCTATGAACCACTACTGTGTGGAATCGACTCCCAAGTGGATGCTCCCCAAAACACTATAATCTTAACTTTTTCAGGTTTAGGGTTAACCATTATCTTTCCCACATATCCTCATAAACTTCTGCAGCCATTGTGGGTGGACCTACCTGTTCCACATTGGATTGGTAAGACAGTAGCAAACCTAAAGTAGATTTAGACAGCCCCCTTTCTAGGCTTTCATTTACAAAGTCAGGCTAAGAAGAAGCAGAAAATATACTATAAATAGGAGATATTTTTTTTATTAGCTGTTATAGTAGTTTGTCCTAGTAGTAGGATTATTCTATTATAAAGAAAATGCTTAGTTGTTAAATATTTTTTTAACAAAAAGTATATTATACAAGGCCTTATAAGATAGATATACAGGAAAAAGTATAAAATTCTCATTCTTACTATTCTCATGAGTACCATTATGACATACATCAACTTGTACTATTCTCATGAGTTTCAGTAAGTGTCCTTAAAACTTAACAGCAAATGGCAATGTACCAAGCTCTGACATTTGACAAATCTGGTGCCAGTTCTTGTTTTTTCATGTATTCGGTACCTTTCACATTATTATGTCTTAACTCACTTTAAAAAAAAACTGAGCCTTCTTGTTGATAAGATTTTGATATTTGACTTTAATATCAATTTGACAGATCCAGTGATAAAAGAAATCTCCTTTGAAATCTATTAACTCAATATTCTTGTTATAATTTGCTATTCAATAAAGTGAATAGCTGCAATCTCAGTTTAGATTTAATTTTCATTTGCCTTTGAAATTTCCCATGTAAATCCTTTACGAAAAAAAAATGTCCAATATCCATTCTGATATTTCATTAGAGTGGCAATGCATGAATTATTGTTTCAGCAATTTTTTTTTCATTCCTAATCAGAGAAATCTTATCAATTTTCTAACATTAAATTACTAATGAGAAATTGTGAATCAAGCAGATTTAACAATAATAATTTAGACCATTAAAAATCAATAAAATATTTACAAATGGTTTACAAGAAAATTTATTTCTGTACAAACAATGTGAAAATGTTTAAAGTTTCCCAGTTAAGTCTTGACATTTTCAAATCTTTTCCAGTTGTAGGGGAAAATCATTTGCTAACTTTATATTATTTACACATCATATAAATTTTATTTGTAATATATTCACATCTTTGCTGTTATTATTACAACGTTTGGCCTTTATTAGGTGCGTGTCAATTTAGGTAACATTCAGGGAATTTCAAACTGAAACTTTTATTCAATGTACAAGGTAGATTATTCTTGTTTTACTGTTCATACCTAGGGATAATTTATCTTGTCTTTTTTTTTTTTTTTTTAATACTGCTTAGCTATTGTGAGTCCTATTTCCACTACCTGGCCCAGGGATTGAACCTCACAACTGCCACCAAATATAAAAAAAAAAAAAAAAAAAAAAAGGTAAAATATTTTAGACATGGAGAGCAGAACAAGAACAATTTACCACTGTAGGATAAATGGTCCAGTTTGAATTTCCCTGCAGGTTACCTGTGAAGACACCTGAAGAAAGCTGAAGTGTATAATAATTGAAATGTTTAGATCAGTGGTTCCCTACCTTTTGGGGGGGGACTCCTTAATAGCTATTTGACATATGGCAACAATATTCTATTTTTCACTAATAAAAATTTTGAGATTTTAATAATCAGAGAAATATAACATAATTAAGCATTTATTTTTAAATGAAAACTAATTTAATGCAAATAAATTATTCTACAATTGTAATAATAATAATTACAGTAATAATAATTTTTATCATCTTGAGATCTACTTGATATGTCAATAAAGATCAAAGAAAGACAGGGCTCATTGTTAAGAAATTCTTGTATATTGGTTTTTTATGTTCTGGTGTATTGTCAGGGACTAACGTTTTTGCAAACCCCATTTCTGGAAAATATTAATTGTAATATTTCCTTTACTGTGGCTGCTTTCCTATCCTGAACTCTAATCACTTCAGGCCATCCAGAGAATGAGTCATCCAAAATGAAAAATAGTCCTATGCCTTTAAAATACACATGATCTATAAGAATGCGGGCCCATGGATCTTTTCTTTAGGCCATGAATGTACCTTGGTTTGGGAAAAGTTTTTTTTATTTTTTTTATTTCCCTACATTTTTGTATGTATTTTTCTATATCACATGAATACCCAGGCCATCATGCTTCCAATTTTGATCATCTCTGTGTTGCCGTTATTTCACAATGGACATCATCATGTACACTTTTTATTACATCTTTTCTTAATCTCTCTGGTGGTATTAAAAGATCTCCATTGCATATAAGGCTTTTCTCTATAGTTAACCTGGTCCTTACCTCCTTATAAGGTCCCTCTGCCCTAAAGCAATTGCTTCATTCGTTTCTTTTTATTCTGCATGCAATCTGGCTTAATACCAGATTCTGTAAGGTTTCAAATGCAAGATGAGCTAAGGGAATTATATCAGTTTCAATCCAGTGCAATATTTTATCTTCTGAATTGTCTGATCTTTCTAATGATTCATTACTTGAACTTTAGTCTTGATAGAGTATCTACATATGGAACAGCATTTCCTTCCACATATTTGATGCTGAAGTCAAAGCCTTGAGCTTTATGGTTGATCTTAAAATTCTAGAAGATGTAACTTTAGGTAACCCTACCTGGGGTTAAAAATAAACTCTAAAGTTTTATGGTCAGATTTAAGTAGAAACTTCCTGCCTAATAAAAATTGGTGAGCTCTATGTGTGCTTCATATGACAGCTAATGCTTCTTTTTCAATATTTGAATAGTTGATATTAGCCTTCTAGAAAGGTACATTATAGGATGAAATTCTTGAGACAAAATCACTGATATGGCATGTTCACTTAACGATCATCTATAGTTAAAGTCACTTCTTTTTTAGGGTCAAAAATTTTTACGACAGATTTTTTTATAAGTTCTTTCTTTAAATTATCAAATACTGTATTTTTCCATTGAGTCCATTTAAATCCATTGTTCTTTTTTCATAACTCTGCAAATGGTTCTATCAATTCACTATACTTTGGCAAATACCTGCTGTAAAAATTGGCTAACCCTAAAAAAAGATTCCAACTGTAGATACCTCTGTTATTTTCTTTATCAAAATTGTGTCTGGTGAAATTCCATCTTTGGAAATCTGGTATCCCAGATATGTTATTATGTTGCAATTTAACACACATTTATCTTTGTTTATGGTCATTCCAGAATTTTTTAATTTGTTTAAAACATAATCCACTTTCTTTTTTACTTTACTGGTAGCACAAATACATACATACATACATACACACACATACATATATATATATGAAGAAATATAGTTTTAAGATGTGCTATATTTATGGGATAAAGTGCTCAATATCAGAGATAGAGCGTGTGTAAATATAAAAGTGAACATAGAAGTCAACACTTAGAGGTGACAGTCTGTTTCATGCTAGATGCAATTGTCACCACAACTGTATCTAGCATGAAACAGACTGTTGCCTCTAAGTGTTGACTTCTATGTTCACTATATATATATATATATATATATATATATATATATATATATATATATATATATATATATGTATATAAATAAAAGAAAAAACAGTAAGATATAAAATCCGGTGTTCTTATAGATATTTTATTTTTACAAAATAGTGCTCAATGTAAATTTACAGAGCATTAATATTATAAATTAATTGATTTAAAATATGGTTATTTTGCGAAAATAACCATATTTTAAATCAATTAATTTATAATATATATATATATATATATATTTTAATCAGAATCACCCCAAGCAAGGCAGTAGTGTAACTAAAACACAAGGGGTTACAGGGTGTGGGAGAATTAACAAAATCATTAATGATGAGCAGAAAGTGAAAAAAGGTAGACAATAGATAGTGATTGACATTGCATTTAAATTTCTGTAGATTAAAGTTAGCTGGAAAGCATGGTACTAGAAAGGATTGTCACAAGCAAGAAGTGCAAGAGAAGAAACATAGAATTTACAGTTAAATCTAGCCAGCTCAACTGTAAATTGATGAGGTCTCAACACCAGTCTAGTGATGTGCTTAAAGTCAAAAAGTTTAGGTACCATAAAAAAGAGCTCATTCGAATAATTACCATGAATGTATTTATAGAAAAGACAGAGAGGCAACCTTATGGCAGTGGGAAAGTGAATGGAGCCAAGTTGCCAGATCAGGACCAATGATATTGCAGATCCTTCTTTGGATTTTATCAAGGAGCTCAAGGTAAATGGCAGGGACACTGGACCATATATGCCAGCAATATTCTAAGCCTGGACAAATGGTAGACATATATATGTAAGATGGATTCTGGAGAGAAAAATTGTCTTGTGCAACATAGTGAACTGACTTCTTTAGCAACTGATCTCTTTCTCTGATCACTAGCAATGGATTCAATATAGTCATTCCACTTCATATAAGCAGAGAATGTGAGCCTGAGAAGGCGTAACGAGTCACTTTACTCAAGGATAGCATCAGCAATGCTGACGGAAGGCAGCAAGAGGTCTCTGATATCATTAATGGAGAGAAATTTAGTTTTGGAAGCAATAAAATTAACAAGCCGTCTTTTGCCCCAGTTAACTATGGGCTTGAGGTCGTTTTGAACATTGGCTGCTGTTTTGACCTTGTTAGTACTGAGACATGAGTAAATGCTTGTGTCGTCAGCATAGATACCAAGTTGAGAGCAGATGTTATCAGGAAGGTCATTAATGAAAATTAAAAACAGAGTAAGACCAAGGATGGAGCCCTGGTAGACACCTATGTTAATACAAAAGGATCTAGATGAGTGGCCATTCACGAAATGGTCTATTAATTTGATAATCATCTATTAAGACGATTTGATATAGTCTTAATAGATAATCATATTCTTAACATCACCAGTTAGTACATTTTCAAAGGTGCTTTGAAAAATAGCCCTTGCTGTTTTTACACCATAAGGCATACACTTCCATCTGAGTTAGCCTATCTGAGTGTTAATCGTAGTGACCTCTTTAAATTTTTCATCAATTTGTATCTGGTTACAGACAGATTTGAGGTCAATTTTAACAAAGTATTTTGTTTCTGACTACTTGTGAATAGCAGTTTCAATGCTAGGAGTCGGGAATGAATCTGAGCATTTTTTGTGGTTTACTCCTATTTTATAATCTCCACATATCCTTAAATCCAGTATTCATAAAAAACAATAGGTGAATCCCAATTACTACCACTAGGGGAACATGCTCTAAAATTCCTTGCTCCACCATTGTTTTTAGTTTAGCAACTAATAAAGGTAGCATGTGAATGGGCAGTCTGTGAAACACAAAGTAAGAGGGGTAATTATTTTCTTTTAATTGAATGTTCACGTTATATCCTTCTAACATCCCCGTGCCATCATTTCCAAACTTCACACTATTAATCAATTTGATTGTATCCACTTTTAAATCATCTATTCCCACAAGTCCATGACTTTTTTCACATTTCATTCCCATGATGGAAATAATTTTGAAGTGTGTGTTGGTCTCAAAAATTCTTTCAAAACAACCTAACGTTTTGATGAAAAAAACCTGCGAACTATCTTAATTTAAGCCAACTTTTCTTTAATTTGGGTTTGCTCATTCATTCCCAGACATTTATTGAGATTGGGGTAATATTACTCCAAGTATCTAATTGGATAGGAAAAGTTATGCCATTCAATTTAATTTTTTCTCTGGCACTTTTCTCTCTATGTCTTTTTCCTTTTATGCACACAAACTGGAAATGTTTTTTCTTTTCACAATTCCAGCCTACTTGTCCTAAAGCTGGACATTTTTTCTTGCCCTGTTCATGCTTTTTATCACACTATTTGCATCTCACAAGGTAATTTGATATGCTGCATGATTCAGCATTGCTCTTTGATGTATTGGATTTCTTAATTAACTCTAATTGTTACAGAAACTTTATAAATGCATCCAATGACAGTTTAGTCAGTTGTAACTATTCTAAAATTTTGTGTTTGTATGAAGCATCACACATATCTTCAACATTCAATTAATCTCAACTGTATCAACTCACTATTTACATTATTTGGACTATTGTCCGAATAATGTAAATAATGTACATAATACCTCATCTCAGAAATATAGACAGACTCTGTATCAACTCATCTTTGATGGTCATTTCTCCCGTGCCAAGTTTTACAAACTCACAGAATTTGGAAGTCTTTCGTAGCTTGTGTATATACTGTATTACTGTTTTGTTCAGTTCTTGTTTGCTCGCAAGAAATTTTGTTCTTTCAACAATAATCAACTTCTTTTTCGGTTGTAAATTTCTCTTTATAATGTTCAAAATTTGTGAAAAGGTAAAATCCTCCTCTGAGCTACACCATGGCATATCTTTCTGATGGCCTCACATCCTGCTGAAGCCAAAAAGTTATCTGTATTCTTGTTCTCCCCTCCTGCAACTTTGTGGTCTTAACTTCTTGGCTTGCACCTGGGCATCAAAACAACAAATCCATGTTTCCACAAAGTCTGGCTCATCCAACAGTGTTAGAGATCATATCAGCAATGCCATATTATTTTGATGGCGTGTAGTCTGTGACATAGTTCTACATCTGTACTGAGTGATGACTGACTTATCGGTAGTCAATCGACTCTATGCAAACAGGGCAAGTCCATTTTGCTTAGGCCACTGCAGTAATGACTCATTTTATTATAATATATTATTTTTATTAAAATATTCCTTTTTTTTCTTTTATCTCTATGACATTTTTCTTACCCACAAGCCAGTTATTTTTCCTTCCTTAACAAAGCATACATTATGACTTTTCTTCCATGATGCTTTTGTTAATATATAAATCTTAGGGTGCTAATTGCAATCTGAGATCTATCTCAATATTTTTAGTATTTAAAGGAACAGAGATTAGAAGGAAGAGAAACAGAAACTGGTTACTGAGAGTTATTTGAGGAAGTTCCATTATTATCTTTTTCATTTATGTCTTGGGGTTATTTTTGGTTGGTTGGTTGACCTTTACAAAACCAAAGATCTTTTAGTGAAATATTATCCTTCATTTTTCTGAAAAGCAGCATTGAGCTATACAACACCCACAGGGACTTAGTGCAAGCACTAAATATAGAAATGTCAAGTCAATAAGAGATTATACAATGCACTTCCTTCATTGTCAGGTTTCTTTCCTCTTTTCTTAATACACATTAAAATAAGTGCCCTCTCCCTGACCTGACTAAAAGAATAAATTTAATAACTGAAAAGGTGGAGATTATAAGAGTAATTAAGAGAATCAGGATGGTATGGTTGTGAGTAGAAGGGAAAATGAAAAAAAATATGAAAGAGCATAGAGAGCACTAAAAAAAATCATTTTGCAATAGAGGTTACTAGCACTAGACAAAAACCGTTGTGAACAGTATTTGTAGTTACAATTTTGACATTTTTATAACTATGAAATCACAAGTTACAAATTCTTACTTCGATAACTAATAAGAAAAGTTCTGGTAAAATTTCAACTATACCAAAATGTAGTTGAAGAGTTCTAGAAGTGATAGAATAAAAAAAATAAAACAAACCAAAAGTCGCAGAGAACCAACTCATTCATTGCTAGAAGCACTTGGTTTATATTTTGACATGAGCATAGTTACTGATAATTTGTACCCTTAGACCAACTTTTTAAGAGTGCTGAACCGTCTTTGGATTAGCATCTCACTTACTGCCCACATACATATTCTGGATTTTCCAATGTGTCAAACACGCTCTGATACACACATGTGAAGTCTGTGACAAGATACAAACCCCTTGCACTCTGCTGTAGTGCTAAACTGATGTCCTTAACAATAGAATCCAACTCTGCTAGATTGATATGTTGCACATCATCTACTGGTTGTAGTCAGCACTCATACTTGATTGGTTGCTTGCATTAACCAAACATGCATTAAATATTCATACTTAGATAAATTAAATAATAGAGAAACTCACTTGTTGGCTATTGTGGCATGTGGGGGCTTCCTTACTTTGCTTGATTCAGCAGTAACAAGAACTAAACAGCAGGGCGCATCTGGAAGTCTCAGAACCCATAAAAATGCTGACCAATTTCCAATTTTCCTTTACAGTAGCCCCAACCTTCAAGCCTATCTTGAAGGGCTACTCAACCCTTGCTGCAGAAGACACATTGCCCTGTCCTGGTAGCTTGACTTCAGATTTCTTGTTCCTCCCGTGAGAACTGGCAGAGAAATCTCCCTTCAAGACACCATCCAAAGGAAAAACTACACACAACCCTTGCTGCAAAAGACTTGTACCAGTCTTAGCAGTTTCACATTCTTGTTCTGACTGTGGTAACTAGCGGAGAAACTTCACTCTATAAAACATCTACTCAAGAACTTTGTTAAAAGAGAAACCCCACTTCCCCCCACCCTACAAAATTTTACACACTCTTGCACCCAGAAATAAAAGCTGTTGAACAGTTATTTCAAGTCTTGGGTTTTGTTCATTCCACTCTCACTGCCAAGCACACACACAGAACTGGGAAAAATTCCTAGAAGAGACATTCAAAATAAAATCAACCAACTAAAGGAGAATGGAATCTGTCTACTTATAGCTGAACAGTTTGTCAAAGGTTAATCTATCCATATTTGATGGCAAATAAAACCCATTTTTTTCTCTTCAAATTAATGCAGTTTATTATTATTATTATTATTATTATTATTAACAAGGTTTTTCTTGCTTCTGTCAATCTCCAATGAAATCTCTGTAGTGAGAGAACTTACATTAACCCATGCTGTATAAGTTTGTCCATTTATGTACCACTTGCTGTATGCAGAGTCAATTTTATGTATTCTGGCTGCAATATCTCCAATCGTATCCTTAAGGGGAGCATCATTCATTTCATTGTCCCAACCAGACACAATCAATACAGCTCAGTGCTTGAGAAATGATGCAGCTGCATGGAACCAACCCCCACACAGGCAAGTGTCCCACTAGCTTTCCACACCACAAGAAGGCATTGTGTCACATCATGACCTCAGGAATATCATTACCATGTTTTCAAATAAAGGAATTGTACTTCCCCTTCACTTGGAAGCCTAAAATATAACCACTTTGGAACCTTGCAAGTCATTCCAAAGTTAACCAAGTGTTGTTTTACATGGTCAGCAGAGATTATGCTTTCATCAATGTATATATCATTGATGTATGTAGATGTTGCCTGTCAGACTCATTCTCTGACAGTTCAGTATCCAGAATGGCTTTCGTTATGGCTGAAGCAATATTTTTTCCTATCAAAGAAATTTTATCAGAATGTATCCGGATATCTTTATTTTAAATAAACTTTGCATTACTGATAAAGAGAATTTGTTAAATGCTTGATTTGTATTTTTAATATTTTCATTTAAAAACTTCACTCATCTTAAAAAAAAATTACAAACATCAAACTAATAAATATTATTGTAGAAATATATATATATATATATATATATATATATATATATATATATATATATATATATATATATATATATAGCTGGTGATCCTCTTCTATACCCTTTTTAGCTGATACTCTTCATTTTATATTCTCGTATATTCTCACATATACACTCTGAGAAGACGAAGTGGTTTTCAGCTATCAATCTCCCCACTTATAGTTGGTGACATCCAAATGGATTGAGAGGCAGACTTGTATGTGGAAAGAAAATGAGGAAGAGGCAATAAATATCTCTATCAGATGCCAAAACCAAAGGATTGCTGATTCTTGCACCAAAGTCATTAACATCTGCTGGATTTGAAATTTAACCCAGATAAAAAAAAAAAAGACAATTCAGTATCAAATATTGATAAAATCTGCAGGAGTTACTAAAAACTTATTCCTCAAAACTTTATTGTGCTCTCACATGTCAACTAAAATGTCAAAAACAATTTTAAATTCTCCTTCATGATTTTCACAAATCAGTGCATTATATAAAATGTGTGTGTGCATGTGTGTGTTTTTATATGTTTCATATAGATACAGAGATATAAGTATACAGTAATACACACTATTACTGGTATGTTTCATCAATTATAGGGAGACATCATCCTAACCTAAAAAGAAAAAGTAACCCTGGTCATGCAACATACAGAAACACATTCCTTCTAAGATTGTCACTTTTGATACTGAAAGATTTTAAATTTAGATCTTGTAGATGTTTATTACTATCTCTTTTCATACTAAAGTTCACCCAATACAAGACTCGAGAGCCACTCAATGTAGAGGGTTACTTTTAAAATAGTAATGATGAATGCATTTATATTTTAAAGGATATGTAATGCCATACAGATTTATTATTGCTAATGAATGACAGATATATCTGTTCTATTAAATTTGCTTTGTTTAAAATTATTGAATAAAATGATTTTTGTTGCATATATGTAATGATAAATAAATTATGTTGCTAGTGTGTACAAGATGCATTATCAGTTAAAAAGTATTATAAATATGACTTAGTTTATTATTATGATTTAAATGTATTTTTTTCCTAATATTTTGACTTTTCGGCAATTTTTTATTGTGACATAATTTCCCTTTGCAGTTTTGCTTGCTCGTAAAAATAGTTTAATAGAATATCAACAATAACAGGGCATTGAGAAAACGTGTTTGAATATGAATTCATAGAAAATATCTTTTCAAACTTAAGCATCATCTGAAAAGAGGATTTTTATCTCATGCAGAAACAACCTTTTTTTTATGTGCCATTAATTTTTATATCAGACTGCTTTTTAGAAAAGAGAAGCGATCTTGACCAAATAACTGAGTTTTTTTTAGAACCAAGAGCATGTTTTAATTACGATATCAAAATATATATATATATATATATATATATATATATTTGTTGAATATAGGAGAACAGAGAAAACATTCCCAATGATTTGTCATTAGTATTCAGTTATTCAATATTTCAATATATAAATAATATTGAAAGTTTTTATCTTTACAAGAATCAGATTAGCATTGATAGATGTCAAAATTATTTACCTGGTCTTGTGGAGGAAGACTTGTCCTCTTTTCAATCTTTCCCACAGACATGTCACAAGTCTATCGTTACACTATTGCTATTTCCATGGCAAATGTTCAGATGAGCTTCATTCTTTAGTTTTACCAGTTCAGGCCTTTACAACTGCCTATATTCTTAAGGTAAGGAGAAAGTTTTTATTTAGACAGCTTTTCCCAGCAATTGCTACTTTGTGAAACAGACTTCCACATGGATGCTTCCCAGAAAACTACAATCTTAACCGCTTCAAGTCAAGGGTCAATCATTATCAATCCTCCTTATCCTCATGATCTTCACTTCTTAACACGTCTGCTTTCATTTATATCCAACACTTCATTCATTATTACTATTTTAACAGTAACCCTCTTCTTTGAATGGCTCTAAAGCCTTGTATTATGAAATTTAGTATGAGAAAAGTCAGTAATAAATATCTACAAGATCTAATTTTAAAATCTAAATAGTTCTGAATTGTTTTGTCTCTTTCAGTACAAGTAGCACTCATAGAAGACACATCTGTTAAATGAATTATGTCTTTTTAAGTACTTTTACAATTATCTTTTAATGCATGGGAATACTTACGCATTTGTCAATCATCTTCCCTAGAGCAAATAAAATTTAACAGAATGCAGAAAACACAATATGGATAATTACTTGAAAAATCACTTGTCAAAAAGGATTGTAAAAATAATGAAGAAATCTTTTTTTAAAAACACCACAAATTATGCAGCACTTATTTTGATGAACCATGTTACTTAAAATGATTATTTTGCTACTTATATAAATGTAAAAACTGAAACAATCTTAGTTGCCAATAATATGACAAATGGCTATAAAAAGGTACTGTCAATTATTTACAAATAATTTGTTTAAATAATGTACTGACTATTGATTGTGTCATGTAAAAATAATTATAAGTAAAATAATACACTAAAATAAGTAACCAAGTAAGATCTCTGAATATCAGTGCCTTTTTAAATAGAAAATATACAAAATTTGCATTACTTTATATACTTGTGTGTGTCTGTGCGTTTTACACACAAACACACAAGTAAAAACAAATTGTTCCTCAATAAATGTAAACTGACATAATCTTTGTTTAACCATTACAGTGTGGTGTGCTATCCAATATAAACTTTGCTATCTTGCAGTATCTGACAAGATATATAGAGATATTTCTTTGTCCTGGATCTTTTTACTTTGACGATGAATCAAATAGTAATTCAAGATAATTTACAGATGGTGATGAAGACTGAAAGCAATCGTTGTCCTGGAGCAAGTGACAAGATATTTCACTCAAATGACGTCACACACCAATAATATGTAGCAACCCCAGAAGGGGAAAATTGTGACATTTTTTAACCAAATTTATAAAGAAAAATGAATAAAAATTCTGTCTGAGAGCAAAAAGAGTGAAAAAGCAAAACTTGTAATGCCAACTGATTCAAAAAATAAATAAAAGAGAGTAAAGAAAAATTAAATTCTACTCCTTTATTACAGGAATCATTCAGACTAACATGTCTGTGTCTTCACTTGGTAAACTCACCTGTCATTGCTGGTAATTTTTGAACAGAACATTTTATTTTCTATTACAATTAAGAAAGAGGACATTGGTTTGAATAAATCCTTGCATAATGATAATTCCTCATCTCAGAAATTGAATTTAATGATTGTCTTCAATGTCCTCTTTTATAATTCTGATAGTCACATTTAAACTTTTGTACTCTAAACCAAACCTTTTATTCAATCTCATTGTACTTTCCATGCAAGATGACATCACATATCATTTAATTCTCTTTTAATTCATCCTTATGATGTTGCTTTTGATTTTGCCACAGAGACAAAGTAGATGGACTTCAGAGATTGATCTAATGACCTGTAGCATAAATCAAGCCAAACTGTCACTAAGCCACACTCCAAGCTGTTGGCTTCTTTCACACCCTCTTGTTCACTGCTACTGACTTTATATGCATTCAAAGGCAGGTATACAAATCCACAGGCAGCACATCCAGGTTATTCCATCAACATTTTTCTGTTATAAACAATGGAATGAACCTGTCCTGATTCTTCTTTGTACCATGGAACCAATATCATCAGGTGTCCATCCACAGCCTTTTTGAAGGTGAGTGTATTTCTTCTGCACATAACCATTCCAAATACACAGCCAATATTTATATCTATGGCATATGGCTGAGTGGTTAGAATTTTAGCATCATGACCACAAAACCCAAATTTAGATTTCACCATGGTCAATTTTTCAGAGAGGTGATTCCAGCATGTGGCACCACTGAGAAGCATCTGAAAACCATACCATGAGTTTACCCAAGGCTTGTGAGTGAAATTGGGGAGATGAAAGAGAGGTTGGAGAATTTTACACTTACAGGAATATTTTTATACTGAAAGCAAGAGAGATTGACATGCTTGCATAAATGGATGGCAGTACAGGGACTAAGAAGATGCATTGAAATACTGAAAAATGATTTCCAGAAACTAATCAAAATATCAAGAAACAGGAAAATTTTGTTGAAAACCAAAAAGTCTATTGAGTTACTATCTAATATCAATCTTCCTATATGACAGTAAATGTTAGACAATTTCCTCACAGATGAAGAGGAGAAAGCTGTTCTATTGAAGAATACTGAGAATAATGTGGTCAGAAAATGCAAGCAACAAGGAAGTTTTAAGGAAAATAAGAACGAGAATTACACTTTTGCTGAGGATCAGAAAGAAACAGTTGAAACAGTTCTGGGATGCATAATGAGGAAAGAGAGCTTGGAGAATTTGACACTCAAAGGCAAGAGGGACAGAAGTAAAACATCAAACAACATATTTAATGATGACAGAACATTAGCTGGGAGGGATAGTAAAGTAAACATTGTTTACAGTTACAAAGGATAGGAAGTTGTCGAGAGCCATAATGACCCATATCCTGAAGGGAGGAAAGAAAAAGAAAAAGATGCATTTTTAAGCACTTACCTGAAGAGTAAAAGAGGACTTGATGTTCTAACAATATACTGCGGAATACCATGAGGATGTTGCGGATGTCCATTAGTTGGAATAGTTTCCAGAGGGAGAAATCAAACAGAGGCAACTCATTCACACCTGTACAAAGAGAAACAAAGCAAAAATTAATAAACTCAGAACATATTAATTGCAGCAATAATTAACTTAAAATGACTTGTGTCCTTTATATTATGATTCAATAATGTTAGAACTGCTCTTCACAATACATTGGAGAAACTTGCAGAAATGTAAAAAAAACAAAACAAACATCTATGAACACAAAAGAGATCTTATATACAGCAGTTTATCAAATGCATTAGTTACACATGGAAATAAAATTCAACCACAACTTTGATTTAAAGAATGTCACACTTATTAAAAGCAAAAGTAACTTACTTAGAAGGAAAATTCTCAAGAGTGCTGCCATTAAATCTTATCAAAGAATAAATCTGTACACTAAATTTTTTCAGTATCCCCATTCCTACAAGGATTACTACTTTCCCAAGCCAAATAGTTAAACCTATAACCTCATGTTACTCAAAATATATAACACAAATCCCAAACTAAAATAATTTAAATACTAATTTGCATATTAAAAAAAAAAAAAAAAAAAAAAAAAAAAAAACCATCACTTACTTTCATTTATCAGACATTGAATTGTGTCACTTCATGTCCTCCATAACTTGCCTAACTTTTCATCTAACCTGATGTAAATATATGAGCATTCCCATACCTAAAAATTTAATAACATTTTTGCTCTAGTATATAAATACTTGTTAAAAAATAAAATCTCCATGTTTACCTTCATAAAGTCCCTAAGAGGACAAAATATATCGCTAAGATAAGTTTTTGCCCTTATTCATAGTCTTTTTATAGATATACTCTATCTGAAATTTATATATATATATATATATATATATATATATATATATATATATATATATACAACACATTGAGTGTTGGTGTTAATAAAATAGGGTTCAATCTAATATAACAGAACTATTAATTATATATTAATAAATATACATTTTTTCTCGCCAGTAGCGCAACTCAGTTTCATGCTGAGTAGAGAATGGGTGTTACATAATTTAAATTTTAATAAAAAATATCTTGAACTTGTTTCCCGTCCTTCTCTTTATCCTTTCCTCAAACACATCTCTTTACTCTTGTTCTCAATCCTCTGTAACCCCTTGCATGCTAGTGGCACTCCTGCCTTGCTTGGGGAGAATTACTTAAAAAAAAAAAGTGTGTGCATGTGTTATATACAGCCTCTCCTCACTTACATGTTTAACAACCACCCAGACTTACAACAGGCCCTACAAAACACCACCAGTAATGTAATGTATGATATGATACAGTAGGTATCTTCATGAAAATCACTGAAAAATGAGTATAGCATGATAAAAATGGCCTTAAACTAGATGAAAACAAAATTTTATCATCAAATGGTTTATGTTACTATTAAGATGAAAGACCAAAGTATTTCTTAAGTATTTTATTAAATTTTTTCATCCTGTTTAGAGCATTGACTTGATTAAAAAATAACCTTATTTCTCTTTGCATCAGAGAGACTACTAATATAAAACAGCAAATTTTAGCGGATGACAGACATTAATTAGTAAAAAATAAAAATAATACCCTAAAATTTCATAAATGTACATAGAATGTTACTATTATAAAAAAAAAAATGTGTGTGTGTGTTATAAACAGCCTCTCTTTCTTAATAAATTTCATCTTAATCAGCAGTTATATTCTAATTGTTTTTTATAGTATTTTTAATTTTTCCAGGAAGCATCAACAAACATAAGGTGAAAGCTGAAATACAAAAAAAAAACAAACAAAAAAAAACTGTTGAGAGTTTTTCTTACTTTAAAAAATTACAAGGTAAATAATCTGGTTCACTCATTGTATTTTCCTATTTTGAACAAAATGTAAAGATTATGCAAATTAAAACAAAGTTATTGAGTTTTTGTTTCTTTTAAACATTTTCTTTATTATGTTATTGGAGTCATAGGAATAGCAGCAGTGGTGCCACATTATTGAAGGTGTTGAAAATGTGCAATATTAGTATCGCTCCTTGTTTATCAACCAATTAATTTATAGACATGGTCATTGGAACGGAACCTGAGGAGAAGCTGTACTAATAAAGCCCAGTGCACATATGACTAGCCTGTTGACTGGATACAATAGCATGCACAAAAGTGGCAGTTGTGGGTGATTACATGTACACAGGACTTCATGAGTATGATGTTCTGCTATTTTGGTATTGAGCACTTTGTCTCACTGTGCTATTTTAGTATATTCCTTCAAGAATAGCTTTTTTGTGTATTAAATATGTATGTTTTGATATGTGAACACTATGGACCTGATATTGTTAAGGACTTTCTGTGCATTATGCTCTTTTACTAAGGTTAAATTGTTCCCATGCTGTTGGGCACTGTTTATTGCACATTGATAAATCTATTATTCTGGTGTTTTGTGGATGTTTTTCTTTTTCCTTCTTTGAATAAATGTAATGTGTAGTAATCCCATCATATACTATTTGGCTATTTCAACACCACAGTGATTTTGGTGTGCATTATGTGCATTTGCCAGCTACACTTATTGTAACATTTTGGGTCAGCCAAGGAGTATAAATGTTCATATCTCAAAAAGACTAACACCAACTGTCTGATGTTTGCATGTAATAATGTGCACAAAACTGCCAATCATATGTACACTGAAATTTATTAGTATAAAATATAATACTCTGGAATTTTGGTATTGAGCATTTTATGTCACTGTACCATTTCAATATACTACTTTGGGAATTTCCTGTAGCTGTGGCCTGATGATTGTGTCTAGCATGAAACAGTTTGTCACCTCTGAGTATTAGCGTTAATGTTCACTTTTGTGTGTGTATATATATATATATATATATATATATATATATATATATATAATAAATAATGTGTGGGTATGTATGTATGTATGTGTGTGTGTGTGTGTGTGTGTATGCATTGTATATATGTGTTTACTTGTGTATTTGTATGGATGTGTATGTTTGTATATGTTTTTATATGTATATACCACACATATATATATATAATGTATTTTATAATTATGAAGATGAATTAGATATAACGAATTTAAGATTGTTTATATATTATTTATTTTTTCACTCTTTTTTATATATATGATGACGATATAAATTTTGATGCAATTTCAATGTATTTCACTAGCTGTCACTATCCCCCACCTATCTCTGCTCATTGTGCCGACACTTGCTTCTCCTTTTTTTTTCCCACACTCCTTTCTCTTCAATAATGTAAATCACCAGGGAAATTTTTCTGGGTCAAGTAATTTTTTACTTTTTTTTTCTCTTGTGATTTAATTTGAAAATAATTCTGGATAAATTTAAACCATTTTGTAATTTCGGCCTGATGTGGCAGATATTAAAAAATTTATCTGTTGAAATAAATTTCTCACTGAACTTTTCGATGAGGTGTTAAGTTTTTCCTTCTTGATGTGTGTATGTATATATATATATATATATATATATATATATATATATGTATGTGTGTGTGTGAGAGAGATGGACAGATATATTTGCCAATTTTAATTTAGAATTGGCAGTTTTGATTCCAATAAAAGTTTTGAAATTTGATGATGTTAAAATACAAAGAAACTAAGGTTAGTACAAGGAGGATGAAACTCACTAACAATGGTTTGTGAGACATACTAATTAATCATTGTACTACATGATTGTTCTCAAGTGCAATACTTAATATCTTAAATTCCAAATCCTGCCCATAAAAAACAATGCATCTTACACTTGTAGACAAGTTAAAAACTTTCATCTTTATTATAAAACATTGAAAGATTTTATAAAAAAAAAAAAAACTGTTTTCTGCTTGTCTATTTATCACATGTATGTGAAGCAATCTTCTTCAAAATAAAGATAATTTATCATATTTCAAAAATTAGTTTAACCTCCGTAAATAAAAAAAAACGATTAGTTCAGAAATGGGTAGGAAGATGAGAAAGATTTTAACAAAATATACCAAACCACCACCTGCAAAAAGATAAAAAGTCTTGCTTAATTCTATTTTCAATAATTGGCTATACCAACAGCTTGATTATTTTCAGTGCTGAAAACAGTCAAAATTACATTATCTGGCTTGCAATAGAATCTAAAATAAATAAATAAAAATAATGCATACTATCCAATAAAATTTAACAATAAAATGAATTAGAGAACAAAAGCTTCAAATTGGAGATGTCAAAATAAAGCAAGTATGAACATTTAAATATCTGAGAAGTTTTTAACAAAGGAAGGAAAATGTGGCACTGAAATCTAAAGGTACGCTGGAATAGCATTAAGAAACAGAAAAATTTTATTAGAAAAAAGCAACATATATAACATAAGTCCTTGTATATAGTAGTGAATATTAGACAATTTCCTCACTTGTGGTGGAAGAAAAATCAAGCCTGGATCTTTGCATTTGGTACTTATATAGCCATGGTCATGTGACCCCTACAGAGGCAGTGATTGGTCCTTTCTTTAGTCATTCAGCATCCTCATTTTATTTCATGCTTGATTATTTTAAATTCTAATACTACAGTGATTATATGAACATCGACTTGAATTCTACTAAGCTTGGTATATTAAAGCTAGTCATCTAAAAATAATCCTTTGTCTATTGAGGCATAACATTTATACATATAGCTAATATTTTTGTATTTTTAGGTCTATGTTTTTAATGTGAACACTTAAACATTTTATTATTAATTTTGTTTTAAAACATTAGATTTGTATCTAAAAATAGTTTAGAAAATTTTACAAATGAATGTAACTGAAAGCATCATTCAACCAAAATCAAAAAGGTGAATTTTCCAATGTTCTTTAAAAAAAACAAAAAAACAAAAAAAAAAACACACACAATGTTGTTCTTTTTGCTGTTTCATTCATAAGTAGAAATTATTTTGCATTAATTAGATAATACTTGATGGTCTTTTTTGGCTTACAGCCACATCATGTTGAAACACCAGTTCTCATAGGATCATTGAAGTTAAGCAACATGAAGCATGGTCAGTACCTAGATGGTAGACCACTTAAGAATACCAGCTGCTGTAAACTTGAATGTGTAAGGGGTACAATGGATAACAACTCAGAATTGCAAATCAGAGAACCAAGTTCCAATTCCAGCCAAGTTCCTTATATTTACTTACATGCAATTACCCTTAGCAAAGGCATGAATCCACCTCTTTTCCCTTCTCCTATGTTTTAATTAGTAAAACTTGTATCTGTAAAAATCATTATTGTCTCAAAAAAATTCTTACAATCTAAAAATATTATCTGGCTTTAAATAACCTGCAAAAAGTTGATAAACTGTAAAATCCAATCAATCATTGATGGGCTCTTAGGATTTCATTGTACCAATTAAGATTACAACTTTTACTGTGCTTTTTCTCAACAATATATATTTTTATTGTGGTAAAACATTTCAGTTTATAATAGAATGGCATATATAATGTTTCACTGTCGATTGTTTCAATCAAGAGATAAGATATGCTATCAAGTTGAGCATATTGCTGTAAAATAAAACTATATATATATATATATATATATATATATATATGTGTGTGTGTGTGTGTGTGTATATATATATATATGAAGCATGATAAGAATAAGAAAAAAATGTCCTTAAAATAAATATGCTAGTCATCAAATGCTTATAATTACTTGGGAGACAAAGGATATTAGGAAACCAGATTATCTATGCTAATTTTATGCAATGCTAAATATATATACAAAAAAAAAAATTGACAAGCCAAAGGCAAAATGCTGACCTCTAACAATAACCTAAGCAGGTTGCCAGTTGTTCAAGAAAGTGGTTGTAATGCTCAGATTAAACATATTATCTAATGTCATGAGCTGAATAATGTTGAGAGAAATTTGGATTCAAGGTAAGAAAAATCATTGGCACTGCTTTTCTGTTGTTTGTACAGAGTTGGAACAGAGCCCAAACTATCTAGGTTCAGTCTAGAAATCTAGTTGGTGCCTGTTTGTTGTTTTTTATGTGCTTTTCATTAAGAAAGAAAAACAAAAGATAGCAAAGAAAAGCCAACAGAATTAGGATATGGAAGTGAAGTGAATAATAAAATGCATTAGATATTTATTAAGTCTGGCTTAACACCAAGCAAACTGTGGTTAAAAAGATTGTGTTGCATCAATTTTCTCAGTGATAAAAGTCTTTCTACTTTGAATCTGTGAAATACTGATTTGTATCTAGGCTTGAATATGAACTTTTGGTACAAGTGTAAAATATGCATATACTTAGCCACAAACTGAACCCTTTATTTTGTCCACTGGGGTAGACATCCATGTGCCATGTCTCTTCTGGATATCTCAGTTATCTCCCTTTAACTCAATACTCCAGGTTTTTGATCATCATTGCAGTAGCCAGGTATTGAACTCACAATTCATTGGGTCAAATCACTGGATCCAACCAACACTTATCCACCAGGACATGGCTTGTAGAACTAGAAAAATCCACCTCGGTGGATGAAATAAATGGTCCAGTTCGAAATTCCAATCATCTGAAGAAGGGCAGAGCATACAACAGCTGAAAAGTCATCCTTCTCTTACAGTGGTTCCCAACCTAATATTAGAGTCCAACTATTAACCTTTAGCTAGGGGTTGGAAACAAGGGTACTTGTGTGAAAGTAAATGCAATGGTCTTGGCTGGAATTTGAAATCAACACACCAGTCCCATTCTCTGTGTCAATAACCACAACACTGTGCATATTTACACTCTTTTTTCTGCTTTATGTTAACAATCTGCCAAAGAAACTTCTCAGATCATTAGTTATATATATATATATATATATATATATATATATATATATATATATATATATACAGTTGATATTAGTAGATGTAACCATGAGTTCTATGCTAATATCCTAACAGTTTCTTCTCTTGCATTTCTTGCTTGTGGAACTCAACTCCAGCTTCTTCCTTTCTAGTCAAATTTGATCTTCAAAAATTTATATGCAATGTCAATCATCATCTTCCGTCTCCTTAATTCATGTACTTTTGTTGACCTCTCTCATTAATGTTTTTCTCAGATTTTTTTCACTCAGTAAACCCTTGCATTTTAGTGGCTTTATCATCTTGCTTATGGTAAAATGATTAAAAATATTGCAACTGATATGACAGTTTATAGGTGCACCTCTAAAAGTCTAAATGACCAAAGCCTAATAGCTGACCTATCCTCAGAACTTGCTCACACAGATCATTGAGGTGGAACGAGCTTGTATGATTCAGTATCTCCAAAACTAAACTATTAATATTTCATCACAGAGCAGACCTTTAGGTTTCTCCAGTGATGATAGACAATTGTACTCTCAATGAGGATCCTTGCTTGGAATATCTACTGGGTCTCAAAAGTCATTCCATACTTTAAGTGAAACGTTTATATGACTAAAGATGCTGGAAAAATGGTCAGTTCCTCATAATGCTCAAGAAAGTATTTGACTTCTTCTGTTATGCATTATCTTTACAAGGACCAAATCAGACCAGAAATGGAGTATTGCTGCCATATCTGGGAAGGAGCTGCACAATCATCACTTCCCAGCCATGACAGAGTTCAAAAGTGTTTATGCTGCCTTGTAGGTGGTGAATTATTTTTCATCTTAAAACCCCTTTCCTACAGATGAACTTTTGGCACAAGTGTAAAATATGCAGGTATCTTAGCCACAAAGTGAACCCTTTATTTTGTCCACTGAGGTAGATTGTTCCATGTGCCATGTCTCTTCTAGATATCTCAGTTATCTCCCCTTAACTCAACACTCCAATTTAATATTTATTGACCAAACAGCCAGTGCTAATTGTGCTTGAATTTATAAACAATCTTTCAGGAAAATATGTTTCTCTAGTTCACTGTTGTCACTTTTTCTAGTATCAATGGGAGTTTCCTTTCTAACTTTTTGTTTGAAGTAGTGTAGAACTACCATGCCATGTAACACTGAGAAGAATCATTCTTATTCCCTTTAAATTCCATTGACAAGGAGGAAGTATAAGAATTGTCATTTTGTGAAACAGACTCCCAAAAGAATGCTTCCCCAATCACTACAATTTTAATCTCTTCAAGTCTAGAGTCAACCATTATCTATCCTAAATATCATAATATGCCCCTCTTACTTCCTCTTTGCATGCTCTTATAACAATCTCATTTAGTAACCCTCTACTCTGAGTGGCTTTTAGGCCTTGTATTGAGTGAACAATTGTATTAAAAAAAAAAATGTAGTTAACATGCAATTTTTGCATGCTATTATCAGTTTAATCCTGGGTATTCCACTTCTTTATAATACAAGGCAAAGCTTTGTTAACATATACCAGGTGTAACAGCAAAATTGTCCAATTGTAAAATTAAGCTCTGAATCGTATCTTAGAAATGATTAAAGATATCTTACTGGAATTCTCCAAGGTCTTTTTAACACTATTGAGCTCTAATTTGAGCAATAAGAATGTATAATTACTCTCTAAGCTTAACAGAAGTATCGTGATGAAATTGATCATAAACGAAAATTACATGTTCATAATTAATGAATTATAGCTAAGGATAGGAAGCCCATGAAGGATTGAAATTAAGTTCAAATATATATATATATATATATATATATATATATATATATATATATATATATATATATATATATATATTCCAGGATCATTTTCCAACTTATTCAAGATGATCTTCACCCTTTCTAATCTTCTAACTTTCTGTCCTTAAATAACAAGGTGTCTCACAGGTTTCATGTACGATTCCATTTTCAAGTCTTTTCACTGCTCTTTGGACTGTCACAGCTGAAACTCCTTTCTCACGTGCCAAACATCTTATGGATTGAGTTGGATTTTCTAATTGATTTGTTTAGCTCTAATTGAAATGATGATCCCTCTTGCTGTAGGGACTGCCTGATCCAATTTTCTTCTTTACTGTTTCCTCTTTTTTGAACTTATTCACCATTCTCTTGATGGTTCTTGAATAGACTTTGAAGATAGAATCCAGAGTATGAATGTTGGTACCATTACTGAAGGCCTGAATGATCTTTTTCCTCTCACCATTGCTCAGTTGGGAAGAGAGCGAGTCTTACATAAAACAATTTTAACCTGCTGTCTGTTTAGCTGAATAACTCAAAGGGTCTTTCAGTAATTGTGTAAAGATGGCTAAACATCTTATCTGAAAACATGGTAAAGAGAAAATCAATTAATTTAATCATTTTTTTTTAGATATTAAACATTTTGTGGGATGGACAATTATGCTGTTACATGATTTGGACAATTTTGCTGTTACACTTGGTACACTTATCTTTTGGAAGATTAAAGTGCTGATTTAAGTACCATATTTTCTGGCTTACAAGTCGTCATGACTCAAAAGATGCACCCTAATATTGGAAAGAAATTTCTAAGGAAAAAAAAGTCATTCTCATACAACAACACATTCACCATGCATCCCTCACATACTGGTGCCACGTATTGTTTACATTAATCACTCATCCAATTTTGTTTGGATGGCAATGACATGTTAGTCAAGAGCAGAAAGGCTCCTGCTGCTGCTAGTAAACAGAGCATATTTAAGATTGTGGCTTGACTCCAGGAAGGTTAATTTTCTTGGAAATACTTGTATCAGCTATGTACTGAGGTTACATCATATAAAAGGCTGAATTAGATAGATAGCTAGGTATATTCAGTAACCTTGTAAGTTTGAACTGAACTTTTTATTTAAAAAATTCAGTTCAAAATTATAATGTCACTGAGTATACTTAATTTTATTCAATAATGATAATTCCTCATCTTAAAAATTCCAATATAAATAATATCAGTAAATATATCGAATTGTCGACATCAAATGATACAAAAATATTTCTCATTGTCAAAGCACTTAATAAAGTGAATATGAATTACACAGTCAAAATTTTACATCAAAATAAAGCTAATAAATATATGTTAAGCTACATTCTTTTTGATCCACTCTTGCAGACCTTTGATTGCACTCACTGCTTTGTGGAACTGACTCCCAAGAGGATGCTTCCTCAATCACTACAACCATAACCTGTTCAATTGAGGATCAAATGGTTATCTTTCCCACATAACCCTATAAACTGTGTTTCTTACTCTGTAATCCTCTACCACAAACAGATGCTTTGTGGAACCAAAGTTTCCCTGATCACTAAATCGTAACGTATTTTATGGAGATATGTGGTGAAGATAATGGTCGACTCTAGACACTTCCCCACATAACTCCATAAACTTTGCCACTTACTCTGTAACCCTCTACCTCGAGTGACTCTTGGGCCTTGTGCAGCTTGAATATCTGTTTTCTTCTATGAACATTCTTTAAATACACTGATTTTATTTAATAATAATTTTGAAATAGATGCAACAAAAACTGACTAAAACATGTTTTTCGTTTCACATCAAGGGAAAAGAACTAAAGTGAATAGACCATGTATATGCATTAAATGAACAAATACCATTTTGTATCGATTCACTCCAGAATTTAACCCCCTTTTCTTTATCTCTGTTGAAAAAAAAAACAAAAAAAAACATCATTTATATGTATTTTACAGAATCTAACAAAAAGTCACACCTTACCAACATTATTGTTTGCTGAAATGCAATAGATATTTTCAGAAGTAAAATCATTTGATAGAGTAATTTCAATAATCAAAATAAAAACGTATCTGAACCAGAATGTCTTCCTAAAAGAGCATAAAAAGAAATTACATATTTTTAAAAGATTTCATAAGATTAATTTCATGAGGGAAAATCAATAAAATGAATATACTGAAACATTAATTTAGAATTAAAGTAATGATCTTATATGATACATCATTTCATTCCTGTCTAAATGCAACTGCTTGACATCAATAAGCATTTTAATAACTAAATGAATTTTTCTAATAATTTCTGAATTCAGTAATTTCACTTAACTTATTGTTAACATGAAGCATTGAAAATAGAATATAATCTCCTGATTTCAGATTTCTAAAGGTCCTACAGAGTAATCCATAAAGAACAGATTTTACAACTGTGAAAATTAATGATTTTACTTAATTTGCACACTAAGTGTTTCCTCTTATATAACTCAGTTATTATAAAACAGGCTGTTTGTATAATACATGTAATCATGAGCACCTAATTTGGCTGAACCCATAGACATCTAGAGTATAGAATCACAACTTCATCATGGTAATGCTGCAATAGTTTTAGTCATAAGTCAATTTCTATGGGTTGGAGTTGCTAGTTAATCTGACTAACCTTCAGAGAATTTTGAACTGAACCCTTTATTTATGAAATTTTTTGAAAATCACCCGAAGAAGGCTGAATGGCTCAATGGTCAAAATATGATAACACCAAAGATGAAGACATTAATCTGACTGTAAATAATGATAATTCATCATTCAAGAAATTCAACTCATATGGTAACTACTTATCCAAAATTTGTTTATGCAAATTTTAGCACTCACTCTGTACATTGAGATATCAGGAAAAAAAGGATTATCAGTGGTCATGAATAAAGGCAAGTATTACTGAGCAGGGCTATTATATGGTGTAGCTTAAATGTGGCACAAGGCCGAAAATATGGAGCTTTTCAGTCATAACTGATTTAGCATGCCTGCTAATTATTGCACAACATCAGTGCCCTCACTGCTATTATATGTAGAATAAAATTTGTTTCAAGGGAGTACTGAAAAGCTCTCAATTCAACCCATTTCCCCAAATCTGACCAAATACTAAACTTTTTTTAAATGACTTCTTGATTAGGCTGAGGAATTTTTATCACCCTTTGTATAAATATTACTTAAATAGCAATTACAAAGACAACTCAATTTATTGTTTTTCCCTTTGTACATTTTTACAAAAATTAAATTGTTTCAAAACCATCTTTTTTATTATAACAATTTTTTAAGCCTTACATTTTTTCCTGTCTTTGCACCAATACAAATAATTTAAATTCAACATAATTTCTTTTTATGTTAAATAATGAACATGAATGTCTTTTTAGGTAGTTCTTATTGCTGCTATAATTATTGCTTTCAAACTTGTATCTCCCAAAATATCAAACAGGTAAAGATTTAAATAAAATCTTTTTCTTTTCCAAACAAGACAGATTTTTAGTGCTGATCTTTTGAGACCTTCAGAATGAACTATTCTTTTACTGTCAGTATTCCACAAAAGAGCTATCACATGTTACAATCGTCATAATTCTTCAAATGAATTAGTTTTCAAAACATACAATGTACCATCCCTTTCTTTCTATAAACTATATTTACTTTATTCAAATGTACTCATCCCCACAATAGATGCAATGTTAATAAAAGAGTAATGTTTTGTTCAACAAAACAAAACTACTTTATTGTAAACAACTAATCTATAAATAGTGAAGACATTGGGTATCTATAAATATTTGTATGAGACTAAAAAAGGAAAGGAATCCTGTAAATAGGTAACTTACCTGGTCTTTGACAGAAAATTGGCTGCGTCACACCATAAAATTTCATGCTTCGACCAGGTGGCGTTAAAGGAACTTCATAGAGAATATTATAGACATAGCATTCAAGAGGTAGTTGTTTTTGTGATTCTGTCGTAACAGCTTCATGGAGCTGTTTCAAGTACTGTTGGGCAGAATAGACAAATGGTAACTGAGAAATCAATGCCACACATTTTGTTACATAGAGCTTGTCATTGTTGATGTCATAGATGGTGTGTGGGCGTGGCCTGGCCTTGCGGTGTGTCATGGGGCTCTGTTCAAGAGAGGATTCCAATTCTGGGTATAAAGTGCGCGACTGTGCATTGCTCAATTCAGCATGATGCATGGCTTGCAGAGTTTGCATAGCCGCACAAATCTGGTCATTTTGGACTTCCTCGTAAAATACATATGCAGCACCATATGTGCGTGAACCGTCCTCTTTGGTAATAATAAAGGAATGGAAGTGTGGATTCTTTTGTTGGCTCTGTGTACGGAATGAAAGACCCCTTGGAAGACAGAGCTGGAAAATAAGAAAAGAAAAAATTTCAATAGTCTTGAGATCCAGAAAAAAAAAAAAAATAAAGAATTACAAGTAGCATTTTAGATACCATTTTTATGGTTGGCAGCTTCCATTGTATTATAATGGCTTCTAGAAGTTTTTCTTTGCATTGAGTCCTATATATTTTGGAATTAGCCAAAAACAGTTGCATAAACATACAAACAACAAATCTAACAACATTTGAATGTACTGGGAAAAAAAACAAAACAAAAAAAAAACAAAAATGAACACATTTAACAGAGAACCAAGTTTGATCTTCACTAGGTGCCAATAAAAAATTCAACATTAAATAACCCAAAAAGTGTTGACATCATAAAATCAACCAACTTCACCTCTTACCCAATGTTGACAATTACTTCAACTAGTATAACAATACTCAAAACAGCTGTTTATTCCATTTTAAAAAATAAAGTAAAACTAATTAGATAATCAATTTTTTTTTTACTTATCAAAACAACTATATATTTCCTCACCGGTAGCACAACTCTGAGCCATAAAACACCAAGTTGTACTACACATGAAAAAAATACGTATATTCATTAATATATAGTTTATAGCGCTGTTATATTGCATTGAGCACTATTTTATTAACACCAGCGCTCAATGTGCAATAATATATATATATATATATATATATATATATCTATTAAAATATGATTGCATTTATTTTTATAATCAACAAATTTGAATCAAATAATTTCTAAATAATAAAATTTATTTTAGTAAAAAAAAAAAAATTAACTTAATATTTCTCATGATTTGATTAAATATTATGTTGAATCCTTGTATAAGCGGAACCTAGATTGATAATAAAAAGCAAAACTAGAATTTTAATTTGATTAAATACAATTGTTTATTGCTTTTCTTATAGGCCAATTGATGATCTTATAACTGTCTGTAAATAGTAATAATTTGTAAGATTCAGCAAAGAATTATGTTAAAATATGTCAAGGAACTGCCTGGGATGATGCCTCTAGAAGGCTTTTGGTAGAGATCACATTCCACTTGTGATGTTGATTTTTATAGGAATATATTTGAGAATAGAGTTGCATATAAACAAAAATAAGCATAAAAAATAATCATAGTAAAAATTTCAGTTCACATTTTTAACTGTAAAATGTTTACAATTCATATAATCCACTTTAGTTGTCTTTGTGCCTCTCCAGTCACTATCAACAAGTACATATCTGACTAAGAACAGCTGCCAAAAGCAGCCATTTCCACAATTCTTGCTATAACAAGTGGCTTACAAATGCTAAACAAGAACTTTACTTGTAAGCATAAAATGAGTGCAGTCTGCCCAGATGTTTTTCTAGGCATAAAAAAGAAAAGGAAAATACACAATCATGTAGGTTTTATTCTAAAGACTAATATACAAAATACCTATTAACATGACATAATATAAGAACATAGTGTCATTCACTGTGAATTATATATATATATTTTACAAATACAAATGTGCGTGTCATCTCTCACACATGAGGGGAAAATTCCATTTATATAGATGATAAAGAGAGGATCATTCATTAAAAAAAAAAAATAGGGAGAGATGACATAACAGGGAATTTGTTATTGTTTTATAATGTATGGTTGTCAACAAAAGGGAGAGCTCAACATGCAAATTACAAATTGGAGATAACAAAATTAAACAAGTGCAAAAACTTAAATATCTAGGAAATGTTTTAACAAAGGATGGAAAATGTGACACCAAAATTTGAAAGCATATTGGGATAGCGAAAGTAGTCTTTCAAATGCTAAGCAAATTATTAAGAAACATGAAAATTGGAAACAAAGAAAAGAGTACTGAACTGCAATATCAGTAGTCCTATAGAGCTGTGAATGCTGTACAGTCTCATCACAGATGGAGAAGAGATTTGAGGTAATAGAAATGTGGTTCTACAGAAGGATGTTGAGAATACCATAGACAGAACATGTGAGAAATGACAAAGTTTTTGAGAAAATAGAAACAGTAATAACAGTTCTATGCAATATCAAAAAGAGTTGAAATTTCTAGGACACACAATGTGAAAGAGGACTAGGAAAATTTGACACTCATAGGACATATTGAAGGTAAGAGAGATAAAAGAAAGCAGCACATGACTTATCTGGTGAGCTTGTGTAAATGGCTGACAGAACAGAGATTGGGATATATAGCAAAAAGATAAACTTTACTAAGGGCTAGAAAGGACAGGAAGTGGTGGAGAGCCATGATCATCCAATTTCTGAAGTGACAGCACATAGAAGAAGAGTGTTATTTATCCAAATGCTTTATATTTTATTATAAGAGATCATATTTCTATCATACACAATCTTTTTCCTATCTTTACTAATAGTACTGAGCCAATGTAATGACACCATGAAAACAGTTACAAATTAAGAAAAAAAAAAGGCTTTAATGGGTGTCCTTCATATACTCATGTACCAAATACAAGTGTCAACATGATTAAATTAGTTTCTACAATTTATGGTGCCTGTTTGGTATGGTACCCTTATTATTTTACAAATAATTTTTTCCACAGCAGAATTATTTTGTCTTAGAAATAAAAAAAAAAAAAAAATTCCCCATTTATTTTATAAATTGAAATATCCTCCGCTAGCATGATTATTCCAGATGGCATTTGTATTTGGTACAAAAAGTACTATAAGAACTGATACCTATTATTCTCAATGGTATATCATAGCATATTTTGAAATTTTGAATAAAAATTAAAGACAAAAAAAAGACTGGTCGTATTATACACAAGTAGATTTTTTGGAAATTGAAATAGCAAGATTGAAAGATAAAATATGTTTATATTTAGATTTTCATTTTTTTTTATAAAGATTTCTCTCTATATTTTTAATGAAAAACAATATTTATTTTATTTTCATAGCTTATTAATAAACAGAAATATAATAAAGTCATATCAAACAGAAAAGTATGATAGATTAATTGACACTTTAAAATGTATTTGGTTAGCAACTTTCCCTGAAAATTCAAAAATAACTTTTGAAACTGAAAATAGGAGAATAAACATGCAATGACTAAACATCCAACTTATTTCTGTTCTTTAATATTGTGAGAAATTAAATATATTTTAATGAAATTTATGTATGGCATTGAGATTTTAATGGATAATATGGTACAAATTTAAAAAAAAAAAGTTTACATAAGGATGACTGTACTACAAGGATATAATTTATTCCCTGTTTTTAGGTTAAGAAACACAGAAATACATAAAAAAAAATATGGTAATACCATTTTTCATATATTCAATAGAATGTGTGCAAATCCATTTCTTCTCCCTACAAACTGTTGGTTAAATAGCAAGGCTGATTGGGATTTTCAGTTTTGGAAGACAAGCTAGTCAAAGAGAGAAGGATACCTTTGAATTCAAACTCCCTGCAAACATAGAACAGGGATCAGCAACCTTTTGCTAATTAGGTGCCAACTTAGGGTTTTAAAATCATTCAGTGTGCCATCAGCATACATATTTTTATACAAGTTAAGGTCAATATACCAGTTCTACAATATATTTTATGTAGTAATATATAGTATATCTACTTTAGTACATATTAAAATTGAAATGGCTAAATATCTTCTTTTTGTTGTAGTAGTTATTGCTTCAGACTTTGTGATGTCATTTGTGGCTACGTTGGAAATTGCTTGGTATGGCACATGTGGCACACGTGCCGCAGGTTGCCTAACCCTGTTATAGGATACCATAGCAGGGTAAGGCCAATTACTTCACATATCTGACAAACTTGTGGAAGGCCTAGTTACAGTAATGGACTGAAAAAATCAGTTACTATACAAAGGGGTCCTGAAAAGTTATCAACCTAATCAAAATAGTATTAAAAAAAAAAAAGTAATGTTTGGTGATTAGGTCAGATTTTGGAAAGCTGGTTAGACTGAGAACTTATCAATATTCCCTCATATATATATATATATATATATATATATATATATATATATATATATATATATATATATATTTTTATTTTTTACAAGGGCAAATTCATTACAAATACAAAAGGCCTCTAGATTGAAAACATCACAACCATGCTTCACCTATGCTAGGTAGGACTTGTGTTGAGGATGGGATACTACCTACCTAAGTAAAACTCAACTCATTTATGCATTGAGCTCACAAGAGCCACCTTGTCTCTCCAGCTATCATGATTGACAACGTCTTTCCAGTGGCTGATGGCACAATGCTCAATATTTTTTTTACTGTTCAATGATTTGTTCAGGAGTCAGGAAAACAAAAGACCATGATAGAAGAAAAAAGGAAGTCTTTGGAAATGTTTCAACTATGATGGAATCAGCTACTGTCAAGTGGGCAACATAAACTGTTACTTACTTTTTGATTAAAATTACAGAACTAAGTTTGAGGAATTCAAAACTATAAAACTCAAGTTTAAGTAAAAATGAAACCCTATCTTATTTCCAAAGCCTTCACCTGCATCCGCATTGTGACGGGACATGCCATGTCCCATATTAGCCACTTCGGCAACCAGTGGGCCAGTAGAAGTGGAATATTTTCTTCTTAGATCTTCACTTATAAAACCAAAGCCAACAATCACGGTATAGCTAGCATTGGCATATGACCAATAATACAACAGTATTCTGTCAACCATAATACAAAAACGCAATTAAACATTTTGGAAGCTCTTTACATCAAAGGATAGCAAATCACCATCAATAAAATTTATATTTGCCTCAGTGTGTATGTGTTAAAATGCCTTTGAATGTTAAAGTCATTTTAGGCACATGGCATTAAAATCTATTCTACTCCTCAAGCATGTGAACCTACGTTCATTTCAACCCCTAAAATATTAACAATATTACAGCATAAGTTGTATGACTTTTACAAGCTTTCAAAAAACTGTCTGTATAAGATTGGAAATTACTGTACAGAACATTATAGGATTTTATGTTCCTCACAGGAGGAATGTTATTTTGAGCAATAATTTTGACAAATGACAATCAGTTTTATTTCCCTTTCTTTCTCTCAACTCTTATATCAAATAAAGCAATAACAACAATGCAAAGCTTCATTAGTATGTTTCATAACCAAGGTAAACCACATATTTTGAAGACTATGAAAATATTTGGTTTTAATGTTCTGCGTTGGTCTCTTGGCTGTGATTGCTATAAATATTTTTTTCTTACAACTGTTCACTTATGAAATTTGTTGACTAAGATTTTTTTTTTTTTTTTATGAGAAGCTGATATGAGAAATAAAAGACTTATGACTGACAAGCCCACCTTCCTACACAACAGACATTAACATACATCATCAATATGTGTAATACCCAAATTGTTCAAATGCATATAATACAAGAGATTCACTGGCAGGAAATACATGTATAGTAAAAAAAAAAGAGAGAAGAAGAAAAAAAAGAGAACACACACATATATATATATATATATATATATATATATATATATAAAGTTCTGATTAGGAAGATATGAAAAAAATTCTGATTTTGAAGATTGAAAGAAAATTTGGATATTTGATCATTTATATATATCATATATATATATATATATATATATATATATATATATATATATATATATATATATATAACTAAATTCGGTAAAGCAACGTCCGACTGTGATAGTCAATGTTTGTGATCTAAAATAGGCACCTTTATCCACCCAGGCAAGTTCAAGATGGCAAAATTTATAGTTGGTAATAACACTGACCAAACTCACCTAAAGAGAGGGTAGCCCAATCAGAAAAATGGAAAAAAAAAATAAATTCCACCAGAAATAGTTTTCCAGTGTGAGAAAAAGTGGTCAATATAGTTTTTAAAGATGGAATCCAGATTATGAATGTTGGTATCATTGTTGAAGGCCAGAATGAACTTTTTCCTCTCACCATTGATCATTTGGGAAGACAGTGAGGCTGACACAAACAATTTTAACCTGTTTTCTTTCTAGCTGAATAACTCAAAGGGTTTTTCAGTGATAATTATGAAAAATGGTGTCAAGAGGTTATCTGAAAACCTGGGAAAAAAAAAAACTCAATTAGTCTAGCAGTCGTTTTAGATATTAAACATATTGTGGGATGAACAGTTATTCTGTTATCCCTGTAACAGACACCTGCTCAGGCTTATATGTATTTGTTCAACATCCACAGAGCCCACCTGTGGTTTATACAGCAACTATACTGAGCAGACCTTAGTTACAATTTCTGGGAAAGAGCACGTAATCTGGATTGATCACTAGTGTGAACAACACCAGTGTACTCAAACCCTTGGTCATAAAATTTGTGCCATTGATAGCTTCTGAACAGTTTCATCTACCCAATTTCACTCACTAGACTTGAGTCAACCTATGGTATGGTTTTCAGGCACTTTTCACTTTTCAATAACATCAAGAAGTCACTTTCCTGACAAACTGACCATTCAAGTTCAGTTATTGTTGGAAAGTGAATGTGCTAATCCATTCGGCTACACACACACACTTGCAATATACAATTTTACTGAAATAAGATTTTTTTTCTGCTGATGCTGGTTCATCAGTAGAACATGTCAGAGGAGAAGGTTTCCCAAATTGTCTTATATATTTTCCATTCTGTCAGATTCTCATTCAGCTTTACACACACAAAGTATTTTATTCACCAGTTTATCCCTGACAACTTGGGAAAACCATGAAGCTTTAAGTTGCACTACAAACATAGGTATATGTATATTTATTAATATAAGATTTAAGAAACAGCAAATATATATATATATATATATATATATATATATATATATATATATATATATATAGTATAGTGCTCAATATTAAAATAGAGCATTAATAATATTATATAAAATGATTACTTAACTTAAATATTAATTTTTTTTTTTTGTTTTTTTTCTCCCAATGAAGTTTCTTGGGAATGACCATTCTTCAAGGGGTTCTGCTTTTCAAATGATTTAAATGATAATCATTTAAAAAACAGATGTCCTTGAAAAAATGGTCATTACCAAGAAACTTCGAAGTCTGAGAAAACAACAAAAAATTGATATTAAAGTTAACTAATCTTTTTTATAATATTATATATAACACTTATTGATATACCTAAAATTATAATTTAAGTCAAGATGAAGATAATTTTGTCAAGTGCTTAATAGATATTTACAGCAATAATTATTGTATCATACTTTTGTGGCACAAAGATGAAGGTGTGAGGTTTCTGGCATAGAACATTGAAACATGATTAAGGTGCCATTGCCCTTGGTAGGTTACTTTTGTCCTAGTTTTAAATGACTGGATACTTTGTGGGCAGAACCTGCACAATGGTAATATATTAAAAGAATTAATTAATACTACTCTCTCAAGAGTAGTTTTCAAAAATATACTCATTTATAGGCACCTACTTTCTGTGCAAACACCTCTGCTTTAATACACCATCATCATCATCATCCTTCAACCTTCCTGTAGTTGGTCAGAACTCCATTAACAATCCCTTTCCAAATGGCTCAGTCCTGCATTGCCACTCCAAGATTCCAACACTTTAGTAAATCCTATCAAACATAGATAGATACAAGTACAGCCTTATATGTTCTTTATTGCTTCAGAATATACCAACCAAGAAAATATATTCAAATCTGAGTCATAAAAGTTAAATTTATTTCAAACTCATATCAATGATTCATTATGAATCATTCTTCATAAAGAAATGGCTAATATTACCATTACAATTATCTTCAATTTCTCCACCTACCTCAATGATATTCTAGAGCATATATTTTGTATCAATTAGGCTAAGATACATTTTTTTTTCATTACCTACATGAGGAAGTACAAACTACTTAAATAACCTATACACACCTGCTTTAACCATCCTCCATTGATTGTACCATCCTATTTGCACTCTTCAAAGATCTTAAATTACAAGCTAGCTGGAGATATCCTTTTAGTAAAAACAGTGCTTCCTTAACATATCAAAAATACCTACAAATATACATGGCTTGGAAGTTTCCTTCTTGCACACCACCACCTCAATTAGCTCATTCACATATATAAATAGCAAAAGATGCATTCCAAAAGCTAAGCAAAGTAATCAGAAATAGAAAAAAAAAATTTTTGTTAGTTTTGTGGAGTAGCTGAACACTGCCACAAGATGGACTGGTCTAAGACTATTTAAACAGCACTCTCTCTTACTGGGGGGTGAGTTAATGATTAACTATTTATTACATTAGTCCGTGTTCTCAACAGTGTACCATATTATTCTCTGGAATAAACTACTTATTTTCTATATATGCGTCAACCTTTTCCATTTACAACACAACAGTTAGAAACAAAGGAAAGAGTAATGAACTGTTAAGTAATATCAGTCCTCATATATGGCAGTGAATTCTGAACAATGTCTTCACAGATGAAGAAAAAACTTGAAACAACAGAAATGTGGTTATGCTGAGAATAACAGGGAGTGAACATATGAGTAACAGTGTTTTATAGAAAATGGAACCAAAATGAACACATATATACAGATCAGGAAGAGATAGTTGAATTTACTAAGATATATAATGAGGAAAGAAGGCTAGGATAATTTGATATTCACAGGACAGATTGAAGACAAGAGGGATAGAGGAAAACAATGCATCACCTACCTAGTGAGCAGGGTTTAGGAGATATAAAAAGAAAAAAATTATTAAGAGCTACAAAGGACAGGAAATTGTGGAGAGCCACGATTGTCAAAATCCTGAAGAGACATAGAAGAACAATTTTGGAATTTAATAAAAATTATAATATTGCTAGGCCCACTCAATTTTTAAGATGTACATCTCATACTAAATTTGAACAGGAAAGATGGAAACGACCTGTGAGCAAAAGGCAACTATTTTGTACAAGATAATGATCCAGTTCAGCAATTATTTTTAAAAAGATCAATCCTCCTATATGCCATTGAATGTTGGACAAGTTCCTCACAGATGGAGAAGAGATTTCAGATAACAGAAGTGACTTTACAGAAGTATGTTGAGAATACCACAGATGTAACATGTGAGCAATAGGAAAGTTTTAAGGAAAATCAAAGCAAAAAGGACAGTTTGAATAAAAAAAAAAAGACAACTGAAATTTTTGGGACACATAATAAAGAAAATTTGAAGAATTTGACACTCATAGGACATATGAAGGCAAGAGGGGTAGAGGAAAACCTGCCAAACAAGGTTTTGTAGATGGATAGCAGAACAGAAACTGGGAGGAATAGTAAGGCGACAAACATTGCTTAGAGCTACAAAAGATAGGAAGTTGTGGAGAGCCATGATGAGCCCATGTCCTGAAATAAAAGAAATAAATTGCTCAGTCAGAATTTCTGAGATCAGGAGATATTATTTATGCCATTTACATGCAAACTTGGGTCAATTTCACAAGATTCTCTGAATTTCTAATATAGAACAAGAACTTCCCAGTTGACTAGCTGAGGGAAGAAGAGATGGATTCAGACCTTTCCTAAAGGCAATGGCATGAAAGTGAATGCAACAGACTAATCCAGAATTTGAACTCAGCTCATAGATTCCATTTTCCACACCCATTACACATATACCATTTATTGGAGAGATTTTTAATTGAAAGAAATTGCTAAAGATTATTGCAAGAATTCATAAAAGTCAACTACAGAGATGTGTCACAAAGAGATCCTCCTATTGAATTTAAGAAGGACTTTGTTTGAAATTGGGTAGACAGAACCCTTGAGAGCCATCAGTGGTTGTGTTAGCACAAAGTCACAAGTCATCATGACTGAGGGTTTGAGAATGCTAGTCTTGTTCAGTCTGTTTATCATGTTAGATAACATGCTCTCTCTTCCAGAAACTCTAACTAAGGTTCATTCAGCATAGTTGCAGTATAAACCACAGGTGAGTTCTGTGGGTGTTGGATTTATCCTCCAAAAAAAAAAAAAAAAAAAAAAAAAAAAAAAAAAAAAAAAATGATGACATTTAATAAAAAAAAAATATATATATATATATATATATATATATATATATATATATATATATAATAATAATAAACTCCCCACATGAGTGTTGGAAGGCGGTGGCTAAGGGTCAATCGATTCTGAGGAAGAAGGCCACAACATGGCTGTATACACCGAGAGGCATCACTGGACTTGGCCAGCGAAGCCAAAGGAATGCAGGTGCTTGTGGCTTCCACTGGATACGAGTATACCTTTCCTGTAGCCCTGATGTGCCAGGGCAGATGGGTTTCCCCCCCTAGCATCTCCCATAAAATTGGACTCCGAGGTGGGTGGGGGCAGGAATGGCAAAACAACACCTAAAAACAAATGTTTCCAAAGAAATCCACCAAGAGACCACATTTTGAAAGCTCTGACAGTGAGCCAGAAATAATATATCAAAACACCCCTACATATATGGTAATCCAATCAACTGAAGATATACCTATAACTAAAATATCACCTTTCAAAATCGAACAAATACTTTCTAAAAAAAATAAAACCAAAAACAACAAAAAAAATTAACAAACGGAACAATTCTAATCGAAGTTCAAAAACACACAAGTGGAAGAAATCCTAAGATGGGAAACTTTCAACAACATCAAAATTAAAACCTCCCTCCACCAAACCTTAAGTTCATCCAAAGGCGTAGTGAAAAGCTCTGAATTATCACTATGCACATTAGACGAAATAAAAACAAATTTAAAAACCAAAATGTAATAGATATCAAAAGAATAAGTATAAAAAAAAAAAAGAAACTATAAACACAAACACATACATATTAAATTTTAATATCCCAAAACCCCTAATGAAATTAATGTAGGGTACATAAAAATAAAAGTTGAGACATATATACCGAATCCACTTAGATGTTTCAACTGTCAGAAGTTTGGACACCACCAAGATAGGTGTACTAGACCCCCAGTATGGAAGATGCGGTGAAAATAACGCAAGACACACTGACTGTCAGAAGGAGGCAAAATGCACTAACTGCAAAAAAAAAATCACCCAAAAATTCCAGAGATTGCGAAATCTGGAAAAAAGAAAAGGATATTTCAAAATAAAATATACTCAAAATATTACTTTCCCAGAAGCAAGGAAATTAATAAACACTGTGACATACACAGAAATATCAAAAAGACATATACCAAACCCAAACCAACAAGGACACCAAACATACGAAAAATAATCAACCTATAACAAAACCTGAAGTAGTTACTCAACTTATGAACGAGATGAGAACTCTAATCCAAGAAATGAAAACCATTATAAAAACAATCACAGAAAACAAACAACTCTCCAAGGAAAACTCAAACACCAAAACATCAACAAACCAAGAGACACAAGCAAAGCCTAACAAGGAGAACCCAAAAGTACTCTCTTCTGAAGTGGCCTCTACCACTAGGCCATCACAGACTTCACCCAATAGGGAAACTATAAAAAAAAAAACCCTGATGGGCAGGGAGCATAAAAAATAGATCAAGATCAACCTCAAGAACAAGAACTGCCCCAAAAATAAATAAATTTGAGGCATTGGAAATAATGGAAACGGAAGATGAGACCCCACAACTAAGCAAAACCCAATCAAGGAAAAAATCTAACCTCAAAACAAATCCTGCCAAAAATTAAAACATGGCTCCACAAGTAATCAAACATCAAAATATCCATAAGATAATCCAAGGAACTGCCGTAGCCACAAATTAAAAAATATAATGAGCTACCACTATTAATAGCTAAACAAAATCCTAACATCAGACATATTCAAGAACCCCCACCCCAAAAAAAAAATGGGAAAAAAAAAAAACATACTACTATACCGAACCATGACTAATAAAATCATCCAATGGAACATAAGAGGTATGAAACCAAACATAAATGAACTACTGCTTTTAATTGGGAACCTATGTCCAATGATAATATGTTTACAGGAGACTTTTCTGAAAGAGAATGACAATGTAAAAATTGTAATTTTACCTCATATAACTATATAAATAATAATACAGATAGAGCCTCAGGCGGCACATCCATACTAATTAATAACAAGATCCCTCAACGCAGAATAGATCTTGACACAAATCTTCAAGCTGTAGCTGCATCAGCCACTTTACATCGTACCATAACAGTATGCTCTATATACATACCCCCACATGATCAGGTTATCGACACCGAATTAGAGCAACTGTTGCAGCAACTCCCCTAGGCCATTCATTTTATTGGGTGACTTTAACAGTCACAACATCATATGGGGATGCAAAGAAATAAACAAAAAGGTAAAATCCTGGAAAGGATTGTTAACAAAACGATCTATGCATACTCAACACGGGCACTCAAACATATATAAACCAATTTAGTGGGAATACCTCTGCCATTGATTTAACCATATGTGACCCATCTATCTATATGGACTACACTTGGCAAGTACATGATGATACTTGTGGTAGTGATCACTTCCCAATACTTCTAAATAACACAAAGCCTAATGGAAAAAAAAAATGCCCCGTTGGAAACTAGACAAAGCTAACTGGGAAAAATTTGAAGAAAAATGCAAAGAAAAACTAATACACAAAGAGTCAAACAATGACACAATAGAGTATTTCACTGAAACACTGAACTCTATAGCAGTAGACAGTGTTCCCAAGACTACAACTCCAAATAAACGAAACAGACCCTGGTTCAACAACAAATGCCAAGAAGCAATTAAACTGCGAAAAGAAGCACTAAAAAAATTCCAAAAGAACCAATAACATCCAATCTGATGGAATACAAATCAAACAGAGCAAAGGCACGAAAAGAGATAAAAGCAGCAAAAAGAGAATGCTGGCAGAATTATGTCAGCAAATTGAATTGCTCAACTAAACCAAAGGCAATTTGGGAAATGATTAAGAAAATTATGGGCAAACAAGAAATAACACCAATAAAAACACCTCTCAAAAGACAACTCCATAATAACAGATAAAAAAGCTATAACAGAATTGCTAGCTGAAACCTTTGCCAAAAACTCATCCAGTCTGAATGGTACAAAAGAATTCATAACCATCAAAGAAGATGCAGAAAAATGTAAACTAAATTTTAAATCAAAAAAAAATCTTGAAGATTATAATAGTTTATTGACACTAAGAGAATTGAAAGACTATTAAAAAATCCCATAATTCTGCTGTAGGCCCGGATGAAATCCACTATGAGTTTTAAAAAAATTACCAGAAGAATCACTAAAATTCCTTTTAAAAATATTTAACAAAATATGGACAGAAGGAAGGTTCCCAGATATATGGAGAGAGACAACAATGATACCAATTCCCAAACCAAAAGAGATGGCTTGGACCCACAAAACTATCGACCTATCTCTTTAACCAGTTGCCTGTGTAAAACAATGGAAAGGATAATAAACAACAGGTTGATTTGGCATTTGGAATCAAACAATCTTATTTCCAACTTACAATGTGGGTTCCGTAGTAAAAAGAGGCACAATAGACCACTTAATACGCCTTTGAAACAAATATTAGAGAAGCATTTATCAAAAAGGAACACCTTACAGCTATATTTTTTCGATCTAGAAAAGGCTTATGATACGACGTGGAAATATGGAGTAATGAGGGACTTGAGTAACCTGGGTATAAAGGGTAGATTGCCACAGTTTATTGATGGATTCTTATCTGAAAGAAAATTCAGAGTTCGTGGTCGACTCTACACTTTCAGATGTGAAAAAATCAGGAAGAGGGTGTCCCACAAGGCAGTATATTGTCCGTAACACTATTTAACATAAAAATAAACACTATAATCGAGGAAATACCACCAGGAACCGATGGATCACTATATGTGGATGACCTTATGATATGTTATAAATCAAAATATATCCACACAATCGAATCGAAAACTGCAACAGGGTCTAAATAAAATCAGCAGATGGGCAACGACAAATGGATTCAAGTTCTCTAAAACAAAAACAAAATGTGTCCATTTTTGTCACAAAAGGAAACTCCATAATGACCCTAGGCTGAAACTTGATGGTTCAGAGATCCCAGTTGTAGATGAATACAAGTTTCTGGGGTAATATTTGACAAAAAATAACATTTATTCCCCACCTGAAATACTTAAAAACCAAATGTAACAAAACATTACAACTACTGCGCTGCGTGGTAGCCCACACAAAATGGGGAGCAGATCGAAACACTCTGTTATTATTGTATAGATCCCTAATTAGATCAAAATTGGATTACAGTAATTTTATATACCGTTCAGCCAGAAAATCCTATTTAAAAATGCTTGACCCGATCTACCATGGAGGTTTGAGGTTAGTACTGGAGCCTTTAGAACATCTCCAGTGAGAGCCTATATGCTGAGGCTAACGAAGCACCTGCAAATAGTAGAAGCCATAAACTGGCCCTCCAGTACTATGTCAAATTAGGGTCATGCCCAGCAAATCCTGCGTACAATAGTACCTTCTATCCAAAATACAAAGAATTATTCCAAAGGAATGAAAAAGCCATAAAACCCTTTGGACTTCGGATGGAAACAATTATAGAAGAAGCAGATGTAGATTTGACAAAAATCCATAAAACAATCATACCAGATATCCCACCTTGGACCATAAGAACCCCAAACATAAAAATATAAACTTAACCCTCTGTAAATACTACAAAATAAAACCCACCCACTAATTTTCCAAGAGGAATTAGAGAAAGTTAAGGAGAGATATCCTAGGCACTCACATGTCTTCACAGATGGATCTAAAGTAGGAAAAATAACAGGATGTGCCGCAATATATAATAGAAAAATATTTAAAAAACATCTCCCAAATGACACCTCTATATTCAGTGCAGAAGTTTGCGCAATTAACATGGCTCTTAACCTCATCTCAGAATCAAGGAACAACAAGTTCATTATCTTTTCTGATTCACTATCAGTATTAGAATCACTAAAAACAGGAAGTTTGATAATCCATTGATAGTGAATATACTATGTAAATTAGAACACCTATCAAATGATAATGATATACAGATATGTTGGGTCCCAGGTCACACTGGAATCAGTGGAAATGACCAGGCAGATAAAAGCAGCCAGGTCTACTCTAAATATGACCATAGAAAAAAATTTCAAAATACCATATACAGACCTTAAAATGAAGATAAATAAATACATACTGCAACAAAGACAACAACGCTGGAACAGCAATAGTAATAATAAATTACTAAAAATTAAACCTGAATTGGGAGAATGGAAACAGAGCTATAGGAAAAATAGAAAAGAGGAAGTGATATTGTCCAGACTTCGTATAGGCCATACAAGGACAACACATTCCTACTTACTTGAAGCAAAGCAACAACCAATGTGTTATGCATGCCAGACCGCATACACAGTGAAATACATTCTCATTGAATGTACTGACCTAGCCCATATAAGAGAAACGCTTTATAGTGCAAGTAACATGAAGGAACTGTTCCAAAAAACTGACATGGATAACATAATATCGTTCCTGAAAGCAGTCAATTTGTACCAAAAAATCTAAAAACATAAAAAGTTGGGAGTTTTCTGCAAACTTTTGCTGCAAGGAATGTTTTCAACAAAATCTGATTCTTTCTGCATACCATTTCTCAAAAAAGGAAGAAACTTCCTACGATACAATTCTCTACAAAAAATTTTTTTTGACAGAACCAGATTTTTTCTACAAACCATTTCATTTCTAAAAACCTTTTTCAGCATGGCAAACCTCTCCGTTTGTGGAAATGGAAGGGACTATTATATTGGAAAATAATATTCCAATAATAACCTGATTTGACATTAAATGACTGAGGAGGTCGATATGTCGTAAAAACACAAACAAACAAACAAACAACTGTTCCACATCTCATATGTAAAGGTAAGGCTCTTCTATAAACAAATATTTCACCTTGATTATCATTAACTTGAATAAGTTTTTTTTTATCATTCCCTGCTTAAAATTTCTTAAATACTCAGGCATACTAGAGGCTATCAAAAATGTTAGCTGCAAAATATGAAATCTCTCATTTCTGTCAGTATTTAAAAAAAAAAAAAAAACTATTGCCATTATACAATAAATATTTTTAACCTCCATCTTCATTGTTTTTATTAAAATGTTTCAGATAGAATGGCAAAAAAAACAAAAAAAACTCCAAAAATCAACTTCAAAATAATTATTATATAATAATAAAATCACGATCACAAATCATATGACCCATCAGCGTTGTCACATGTACTGCAGCCACAGTAAAAGTGGTATTTCTTGGGCAATGTAGCCTGACAGAGCCCAACCCTCTCCAGGCCAATTTTTGAATTCAGAGTTATCTTCTCTTAGACCAGTTGCCACCCAAGGCTATAGAACCTAGTCTGTCCTGCTATTTACCCATAGCCCTAAGAAGATTCATACCTTTCCCAAGGGTATTAGCATCTAAATAAATGTAATGAACTCAACCGGAATTTGAACTCAGCTCTCCAATTCCTCAATTCAAGCCGCTATTCATTACTCCATCATGCCTCCCTATACAACAGAATAATTATATATTTACAAGTGGAAACTAGAAAAATTCTTTTAGAACCTATACTGGTGAATAAGTAGGTTCAAAAACTATCAATACGAATTTATCTTAAACTATGCAATACAAAAATAATAAAAAAATCTATAAATTCCAAATATTCCATATGCACTGTCATGACATCTTCATTTTTTCCTAATTTTGATCTATAAATACTAAACATCATTCACAGGAAAGAGAAATACACGGATGAGGAGAATTGTAAAGATGATTATGGGAGTTCAGAAAGGTTTTATTAAGCATACTGTGTGGAAATAATGTGTTAAAATAAGAGTCAGTGAGTGAGTGAGTGATAAGGGTAGATTCTATTGATGGAAATGGCAGATATGCCACATCAGTCTGAGCAGCAGATTTGATTAGGGGAGATGAAGCTTACTTCCGGGATAACCAGAATATCTCCAAGACCTGGTGTACAATCAGTAAAAGATGAAGAAAGAGAACTGACAGAATGAGCGAGTGGGGAGGAAAGACAGAAGCAGAAAGTGATAACTAAATATTAGCTTGTTGTTTTGGTTTGAAATAAATAAAATTATAAATCAAGGAATAAAAAAAAAAAAAAAAATTAAGATATCAAGGCATTTTGCTAACATTAGACTACTTCTAGTTTTTGCTGAGAGACTATTATGAATTTATTTATATGTGTATGTGTGGGTGTGTGTGTATATATATGTTCAAAAAACACATATATATATATATATCATCTGTGATTAGATATCTAACTAGCTTCCTAAAAATTCTCCAATTATATAAATGTGTATGTATTTATGATGTGCACCAAGTAACAATCAACCAGAAGCAAATAGAATGAGGGGGAGAAGGAGAATGAAGACATTTCTTTTAAAATAGTGACAGACTTATTTTTATAATATTTACAAAACAAAAAATATACTTTCCAAAAAGCAAACCAAAAGAATATATATTTATTACTGAAAAATAAAAGAATATAGTGTTTAACTGTAGTCAATACAAGATGTATAGTTAAAAAATGAAGATGTGTATCATGCATATTAGGTTTACTTTCTGTTTTAAAAGATTTAGTAAAGTATTAAAAACAAACAAAAAAGTTTCAGGTGATGAAAGCACACATAAATCCTTGGCATTTTCCAGTTGAAATTGTTTAGTTAGTTGTTTATTGACTGCATTGCATTGTGGGATATCACAGATGGACTGTGGTAGATTTTCTGGAAAATCTCCAGTAGGCATTTTTTGATTATTGGCTACCCCATAAGAGCATCAATTTCGCCATTTGGGTTACTAATAAACTGGCTCAAATGTTAAGGAAAAAAGGGGGATGGGGTGGTCATCATATTAAAAATTAATGTCAAGACAAAAATAAAATAAAATTGCCATCTTATCTCAAGGTTTGCATTTGTGTGTGTGTGTGTGTATATATATCAGTTAATTTTAAAATAATCAATATCACAATGATTACAGTTACATTAAGTTTGTCTTTGCAATTCACCCCTGAGGATGATCTCATAGGAGACTGAAAGAACTTGGGTTAACAAAAAATACAGCACCTTACTTGATGAATTTCAACTTCAAGAAGATAATCAGAGAACTAGAAAGGATTATTATAAAAATAAATCGGCATAATATATCTATATTATTTCATGAAACATGCTTATATATATATATATATATATATATATATATATATATATATATATATATGGAATTGTAGGCGACTGTCTGGTGGTCCATATGTTCTCCCAGTACGTCTTAAAGAAACTGTCTATAGAGACTTTATTTTGAACACACTTCCTGACCTGCTAGAGGAAAGTGTTAATCAAGCAAACATTTCTACCCAAGAATATCTGTACCATTTTCAAACTTCTGTTTTTCTAGTTATACTACTGCTAGAAAATGCATGAGAGGAATCTGGAACAGGAAATTAACAAATTTAATGTAAATATTGGTGAAAGTTCTTTTGAAGCATTAGCCCTATTAAAAATGGATTATGGCGTATATACCATGAAGAAATAGTGTTTTTAAGTGGTTCAAAGGGCAAGAATATATGCACAATAATGCAAGAAGTGGGCATTCAAAAACACAAAGAAGAGATGCAAATGTGGACAGATTGAGGATTAAATGTGCAACTAATAGCAGACGATCTGAATATGAATAGTGAAACAGTGCAACAGATTTTAACAGAAGATTTGGTAACCAGAAGAAAATTCTCAAGGATGATGCTTCAAATCTTTACTGATGATCAGAAACAACATTGACATTTCATCAGATGTTTTGAATAAGAGATGTTTGACAATCTCATTATTGATGAGGAAATATCGGCCAGAGCACACAGTAGAAAATAAAGAATTCATCAGTTGAAAAAAAAAAAATCATGCATGTCTTACAGTTCAACATGATTCTTGTGTGTTTCTCTGATCACCATGTGTAAGTCTACATCAATTTTTTTATCACAAGAACATCAATCAATCAATGTTTATTTAAAAGTGATGAAAGTATTACAAGAATTTGTTTGGAGGAAAAGACTTAAACTCTGATCTAGCAAGTGAGTTCTCTACCATGTCAATACTCTTGAGCATGATAAATTATGAGTTCATGAGTTCCTGGTTAGGAAATCCATTATAAAAATGAACCATCCATCATTCACCAAACTTAGACCCATATAATTTTTTTTATTTTTTTTATTTCCAAAATTATAAACTTCCCTGAAAGGATGAATATTTGCTGATATCCAACAACTCATGACTATGTATTACTCCAGACTATATATTATTCCAGAAAACAGGTTCCAAGAATGTTTCCAGTAATAACACCATCATTTCATAAACTGCATAGCTTCATAAGGGTAGTATTTTGAAGGTGACATCAGTCAATAGTAACCAGGTAAATGAACTTTGCTTTCACAGGGCCATTCCAAGAATTAAATTGTCACACACTGTACACACACACACCTACACACATTCATATATGTAAAGGTGTATGAATATATCTACATTACAACCTATATACTGATTTCTAGAAATAATAGATGCATATATGTGTGTACATGTATGTGTGTGATACACACATGCACAAAATTCAGTGACTCGTCTGAGCTGATGCAGCTACCTGACTTTTACTTATTAAAAAGAATAAATAAAAAGAAAGAGTGTAACAAGATTAGAATGATAACGATAATAATGATGGAAAAATAAATTCACAATATTTCCTTATCTAAACGTTATTTAAAAATACAGTTTTCAGATAATTAAAAACCTTTCCCTTCTGAAATTCTAAATCACTTTATAATCCCTTTCTCATATTTTCTGCCATAAGTTCTCATTTTCAATATATTTTTCAAGTAAGCAGAATATTCAATGTCCACTCTCATGCCTTTTCAACATTTTCATCCGAGTCTTCTTACATAGAAAAATTCCAAGTTAAAATCTCTTCAATCAATTCATTTTGCATCAGAATTCAAAAGAGCAAATAAAATTCAAATAAACAGATTTGCATTTTATCTTCATGAATTGTTACTTTACAACTCACCAAACAAGAAAAATAGATCCGATTAAAACTAATGCACAAATGACCCAGAAATGAAATCATTAAGTGATATGGATGCATAAAAATTTTTCTTTAAGATTTAGTGATATCAAAAGATATACACATCAATGCATAATCAATAAGCAACTAAGTATTAGTCCATTTCCTTATGCTGAATACCTATTGTACAGTCAATTAAATTGAAATGTAATTATAACTGTTGATAAAAAAAAAACATTATTTTTCAGCATTTCATTCTGCATACACTGGGTAGAATTTAATCAAGTGTATTGAAATATCCATTTGGTTTCTTTGTAGTAATAAATTATCAATAACTCAAAACTTCTGATTATCAAAATATCTTTGTCTTTTTAAACCTTCAGTGGTAAGTCCAGACAATGCATACATTCAATTGCACCAAAGTTTCAAATAGACACCTTCTATGTACTGTGTCCCTTCAGGACATAAGAGATTATGGCTCTTCACAATTTCTTAATTTCTTGTAGCTCTTAGTAAATTTTTTCTTTTTGCTATCTCTCTTAAACACTGTTCTACCATCCATTTACATACTCTCACTAGGTAGGTTATGTACTGTTCTCTTTTATCTCTCTTGCTTTCAATATGTCTTATGAGTGTCAAATTTTCCAAACCCTCTTTCCTCATTATCTGCCCTAGAAATTTCAACTCTTTCAGATTCTAAATATAAGTACCCATTTTGTTTCCATTTTCTCTAAAACTTCACCGTTGCTCACATGTTCACTCCATGGTATTCTCAGCATCCTTCTGTAGAACCATATTTCTGTTGCCTCAAGTCTCTTTTTTTCATCTATGATGAGATTGTCCAGCATTTACTGCTGTTCAGCACTTTCTTTGTGCCTAATGAAATTTTCCTATTTCTTGATACTTTGCCTAGCTTTTGAAAGGCATCTTTTGCTATCCCAATACCTCTTCAGATTTGGATGTCACAATTTCCATCCTCTGTTGAAACTCTTCCTAGATATTTAGATTGTTATTCTTACCTGATTTTGGTATCCTCAATGTGTAATTTGCAAGTTGGGCTGCTTCTTTTGCTAAAAACCATACATTCTATCTTCCTGCAATTGATGTTTAGTTCTTTATTATTGCATTCCTTCACTACTTTCTGTGGGATTTCTTGTAGTTTCCTTTCTTTGTCCACCATCAACAATCTGTCATCTGCCTATTTTATGTTGTTAAGATTGTTGTCACCAATAATGAATCCTGGTAGAACTTCTAATTCTCCCAGAATCACTTCACTGTATCGGTTGAATAAATCTGGTGAGAAGACACATCTAACACCTTTTCTATTTTTGTGTATTTACTGAGCATTTGGAATATAAAGGGTGGCATGAATTTTTTTTAAATTTTCCTAATTTTCACTAATGAAACATTGTCCTAGAATGCATGTAGTCTAAATTAAAGTTGAATGAGTAAAATTTCTGAATATTTAATAAAAGAAGAATAAAGATAATGGATATTTCTCCAAAAAAGAATAATGATTCTGTGCCATCTATTTGAAATTGAAAGAGATGCATGTATGAATCAATACACCTCTATACCAATATTGGAACCTTCAGTTTGTATTTCCATGTCATATGGTCAAATGACAAAACATAATGGGTAATGGTTTTAAGGTTCATAAAACATCCAGTTGTTATGACATAAGCAATGTGAAGTTGACCTTAAAGCTCATTCAAATACATTAGAGGTCACCAGAAAGCATAGCATGCAATTTTTTAGCCAAATAAATCAATATTATCTGTTCCTTCTTGAGATTGGAATAATTCCAAATATATATATATATATATATATATATATATTTTCAATTCCTAGTGAGGCTTGGTTTTGCCATGATCATCAAAAACAATTTCTCAAAATTGCAGGCATAAGGTTAATTTTTCCTATTGCCAGTTTAGCTGTCCTCAAGTTGAATCCTCAAATATCATTTTTATATTGGCACTAAATGAAAACTTAAAAATTAATATTGACTACCCAAAAGTTCAAACAAACTAAAGAATTGCTTCATTTCTTTCATAGATCAGAACATTTATTCAGTAACAGCTACTCTTTCTTGTGTAAATTATATTTTTCATTTGCTGTCTTGAGTAAGAAGTAAACTAAAGAACATTTTTTTTCTTGTGTCATTATATTTGAAGTGCAACCAACCCCAAAGAATCACAACAGTGGAACAAGCAGGTGATGATCACAACAGATCTCTGGTTGAACCAGCAGATGAAGAAGGCTATGCATGACTAACATGTTACAGAAGGTGCCACTTGAAATTATAACAGAGTCAGTAGCAGTCTGTTGCAGTTTCATAATTGGATTCTGCATGTCTCATTCCATGTGTGTCACAGAGGAAGGTAATGAAATCAAGAGTATCGGTCACTTTCTGGCATGTCAAGGTCCACTTTAAATAAATCACACCATCAGCACTTTCTTCTACTCTGGTTTTCTATCACCTCCAACCAACTCTTGCAAAGCCAAACAACAATAGGGAATCGATAATTGGAGCAGTTTTTGGTGAAGCTGGAAGCTTCTAGTTCTGAGCATGCATGCTGGCAGCAAACTTAGTCATCAACACCATCATTGTAAATGAAGTGATCAGCAAAGAAGAAATTAAATTCTTGGATATAAGATAAAGCCAACGATAATATGTGAAGTTATTTTTCTCCAAGGTAATGGTGGGTATCCATGCTGTTGCTATTATTATTATTATTATCATTATTATAATATATAAGTAATTATACACATCTGGAAAAACCTTAGGTGTTTTGGCTTGTAAATGAAGAAACCAATACCCAGGGAAAAATAAGGGATAAAAAAAGAAAGAACTAAGAACATGTAATTGAGGCAAAAAAAAATCATCCAGAATCCAAGCTCAGAGTCCAAAGAAAAAAAACCTCCAAAACAAGTAAAGCAAAAGTAACTAAGTAAAGTGCCCAATACACTAAGTAGAGCAAATCTAACTATGAACCTAAAGAGCCAGGTAAACCTACCTAGGTTTCACCTATGCGGATCGTTAGGGTATGCATACCCTGACGATCCATGTAGGTTCATAGTTTATATCTATAGGAGGCATGGTGGAGTAATGGATAGCAGCTTGGATTGAGGAATTGGAAAGCCAAATTCGAATTCCAGTCAAATCCATTACATTAACTTATGTGCTAATACCCTTGGAAAGATATGAATCCTCATCTTCTCACCCTAGCTATGGCTAAATATCAGGACAGACTGGGTTCTATAGCCTTGGATGGCAACTGGTCTAGGAGAAGGACAACTCTGAATTCAAAACCTGCAGAGTGTCTCTGTATTTGGCACCTCAAAAAGAGTGGTTGGATCTGCAAAAAAGCCTTCACCACTATAATCAAATCATGTGTGTAGGTGTCTGGCTGCCAGTTCCTAGAAACTGAATTGGGAGAGTCCGGTATATATATATTTTCACATCTGTCATTATTATAATATATTATACATATATTAATACAAAAGGTTTTTAAAATTACCTACTTTCTTTCAGTGTTTAATTAACCCTTGAACAGAGGTAACAAAGGTTACATGAACATTTTTAAAGTGTAGTTTTATGCTTATTTTCACTTTAATTATATAAAAAATCATAAAACTAATATTTTAACACTTCTACATTATAAAAATAATGCAATAAGGAAAAAGCAAATGTTTGGTTCCTAAATTGAATATTTTTTAACAGTCTAATATGCTTTGAATCATTCTCTGTACAGTTCCATTATGCATTATTTGCACAAAGTTGTCATCATTTTTGCCTCTTTTTTCTTCAAAAAATATGCATGAAGACCTAGCATTGTCTTTGGTTTGTTGTTTCAGCTTAATTTGCAGGCAAATAATCAAGGAAATTATATAACTTAATGAATCGCAGTAAAGAGTAACATCATAAATTACAAAATTACCATTTCGATTTAAATCTTAAATGAATGATGTTATTGTAAAAAATATAAATCATCAATTGATATCCAGTGATCTCTAATAAAACATCAATTGATGATATATGCTGTTTAAATGTTAAGTTAAAACAACATAAAGTAAATAAGTATAGGTGAATAAAATTTATTTTTACATACATGTTTATCAAAGTTTTGGTGGGAAATCAATTGTACATGCCAGAAATGGAAAGGTGCACAAAAAACAGGTTAATTTTGAATAAGATGTTTGGTGCTCAGGGACAATTAGTGTTGCACAGGAAAACTGACATGCACAGAGATACTTGAACATTGTTTTACTACCAAGTGAGAATTGGTGGGAAAAGAAACTGAACAGGCTGGAAATGGCGAAATTCAAAAACAATGGCAATGAGCCAGAAACCACACCAGAACATGGTGTGTTAGAAATTAACAAAAATGATGTTAGTAAATGAACAAGCATTCAGATGGATTGCTCAATAGTAAGGCAGGAGATTAGTCAACAGCCAGACCAGAGCAAAAGGAAAGAATAGCTTAGAAAGAGAATTCCAGCTGAGAAAATCGAAAAAGCATTTTCCACAAGAAAAAGATATGAAATGTGAAAGAAAAAGCAAAAACAACCAAACAGGAAGGAGTGTCTTGTCACCATGAAGGCGAAAGTCAACTGCTACTTCCTTTGAGGCAGCTTCCACTAGATCATTCCAAAAGAAGAGCTGGTATTTATCAACTTCTCAAGACAAGGCAGGATGTGACACAAGACCAATTTTTATGTGGGACAATTCCAAGCTCACAGGCTCGGGTAAAAATTCCCCATAGATCCCACATACAAGGGTCAGCTTTGTCTACTGCCCTAGATGAGACCCTTCTCGTAGGCAGAGCCTCATCTGGGTTCCTCACTGCCAGAGAGTTCAACAGACGCTTCCAAAAAGAGCAGGTATTACCTAACCTCCCCATGAGGCAGGATGTGGCACAATGTTAGTTCTTATGTGAGGCCCATATGCTTGGGTAAAAAGTACCCATAGACCCCACATACACAGGGTCAAGTTTATCTACCTCCCCAGACAAGACTGCCCAGAGGTATAGCCTCTTCTGGGTTCCTTAATGCCTGAAGGTAGAGAGTTTGACAGAGAATTCTTCTGGAAGAAGAGCCCACTAATAGGTTGAAAAGTGATTATACTTATATACAATAAGTGCTACAAAAGAAATAGTCTTACTTTTTTCTTTTGGTATGCTACAGAAAATTATGTAGATAATTAAAAATTATCTTTTCTATCAGCAAAAGTTCTGCTGTGTATCTGAAAAAGGTTCATGCAGGTTTCATGTTTCTGAAAAGAATCAACTTTGAGAAAGTAAAGGATTTGTTAGTGTTAAATCATTTTTCTAGACAAGAGAGCTAATCCAACAAATGTCACAACTCTGGATGTGATGTACAGTTGTAGACAGAATTATTCATCCCCATTTCCATAATTACAAATAAAGCTGCAATACCCACATTTTTCATGGAAACTTCATTATAAATGAAAGAAGATTTGAAAATGTGCAGTGATGCCCACAATTTTTTTTTTAATTTAATGTGAAACAATAATACAAAAAAGACCAAAAACATTTAACATGGGACAAAATTATTGGCCCTCTTACCTCAATAATCAATTGTGTAACCTTTATTCTTAATTATTGCCTTTGATCATTTTTATAGTTCCTTAGAAGATCACTACACACACTGATAGGTATTTTGCTCCATTCTTCCTTGGCTTCTAGTTCCACCAAGTTCAGAGGGTGTCTTTCTCTTACTTTCTTCTTTAAATATGCCCATAAATTTTCAATGGGATTTAGCTTAGGACTTTGTGTAGGGTATACCAATACCTTAATTTTGCTGTCATTTAAGCATTTTGTAACAATTTGTGTCGTGTTTCAGGTTATTGTTATGTTGGAACGTCCATTGGTGCTCTAAAGACAGCTTTCATGCACTTTGTTTTATATTATTTTTAAGAATAGCCAAATACTGCACTTATATGATACTATGTATTCTTGTTAGTTCTCCTGGTCCAGAAGCAGCAAAACATTCAGAGCAGAATGCTCCTACCACTATGCTTAATTGTAGGGAGGGTATTTTGGTTTATGAGATTCATTCACTTTCCTCCATATATAATGGGAGTTCATGTGTTCAAATAATATTAGTTTGGTTACATAGGACCATAAAACAGATTTACTCCCATGTTCTAGATGGCTTCTAGCATAAGCTAATCTGCATTGTAGGTTTGTTAGGCTGAAGCAAGAGAGTTTTCCTTGGACAAGTTCAAAGTACTGCTCAATGAAAGCATCTAATGACAATCTTTGCCAATACATTCAACTCTGATGTCTTTACATCAATAACAATGTCCTTTGTCATTAAGTGAGGATTCTTTGCGACATCTCTAACAATTTTCCTTTTGATTCTCTCAGAAATTAACCATTCCCTGCCAGTTTTTAATTTATTCTCAACACAATGAGTCATACTTCTTGATAGTACAAATTGTTGATCCAGGATCATTTAAGTGCTTGGAAAGTGATGTATCACCTTGTTCGTATGCATGAACTATCTTCATTTGAAGCTTCATATCAAGAGGGTGAATAATTTTGGATTGCACTAATTTTTAGAAAAATCAATAGTAAAATATGTAAATATTCAGTAGGGGTGAATAATTCTATCCACAACTGTAACAGAAAAGTAAATCCTCCACCTTTTACCATGAGGGACAAAAATTTTTTTTAAACCTTTCCCATGTCCAATAAGCATGCATACTAAATTAGAGAGATTTACAGGAAGTGTATAACAAACATACAAATAAACTCTTCCTAATCATATAAGAAGTTTATATATTTATCTTAAAAGCAACCAAAGATATAAAACTAAACCTGCTCAACAAAAATCACCTAAACCCCTCAACCTTTCTTTCTCCAACATTCGCAGTATTCATACCAACTTTTGTGGTGTGGAATCTTTCCTCTTCAAAAAGAGTTCATGGATATTCTAGCTCTCTGCAAAAATAATCTTAACTTTTCAATTCCATCCTCTGATTTCTTGATTCCTGGCTATCTTCCTCTCTTTAGAAAGGACTCTAATGTCCACATTCATGGTCTGGAAGTTTGTTCATAAACATCTCCCGCTGACTAGCAAACTCTCTCTTGAATCTCTAGACCATTCTTACATATTTCTCTGTCTCTCTCTCTATTAAACACTACTGTCTCTTCTTTCTCTCCCAATCCTCTTCCTCTCATGAAAGTTGTGTGCTAGACTGTATTTCTAATAATATAGATAAAGCCATCTCCTTACACCCATTTGCAAATATATTTGGGTTTGGTGACTTTAATGCCCACCATGCCAGGTGGCTTTAGAACTGTCACTTACATCCAAACCCTGAATTTCTCAATCACACAATCTCTCACACAAGTGGTGGATTTCCCTACACATTTCCCCAGCATCCAGATGGACATGCTTCACTTCTAGATCTTTTTTACCGCTATCCCTGACCTGTTGTACCATGCAGCTCTGCACTCTTGGCAACTCTGATCATGTGGTAGTGTCTGCAAACATCTCTTTCCAGCCAAGAACCTCCTACCAACAGAATAACTTTTTGTTATCAATGAGTAGATTGGGACATATTCTGTGATTTTCTTCATGACATCCTTTGGAACAAAGTTTTTAATCATCCTTTTCAAAAATGTGAGTCTGAGGTCTCTTCCTGGGTGAAAACCGGTATTGATGCATTCATTCTAGCAAGGAAATACCAAGCCAAATCATGTTCCTCCAATTTCTTGGTTCTCACCTGCATGCTCGACCACTATAGCCCACAGGAATCACTTCTTCCAGCTGTACCAGAGACATGTCTGAGCATAACAGATGTCTTTTTGTCTCTGCTCATAATGAGTGCAAGTGTGTCCTCAAAGAAGCGGTTAGTGCTTGCTGATAGAATGAAACAATGTGTGGCACCTTGCAAGTTCGGTTCTAGAAATTATTGGTGGCTCTGCAAGAGTGTGCTGAACAACATAAAATTCTCAAAGTCCTGACATCTACAGTAGATATGGTTGAATGCTTTGCTTGGAAATTCTTTCAACTCAACATTCGACTCATCTGGAATGCCCATACCTGATTTTCCCACTAGGACAGAGATTTTACTGAGTGATATGCGCATAACCTTGTGACTGCTTTCAGACATCATTTCTAAATTATGCTGCCATAAGGCAAGTGGAGGTGATGGGATCCCAGCCATCCCATTATGTGCTCCCAAGCCTGCGCCAGTTTTCTCCAAACTCTATAACTATTGCCTCACTGCTTCCTAACTTGTTGGAAGTCCTCTTCTGTAGTTCCTGTTTTTAAGAACTCTAGAGAACCCTCTGACCTCTGAAATTATCACCCTATTAATCTCTTACCACCTTTTGGCAAAATATTTGAGGCTCTAATCAATACTGAAGTAGTTAAGCATCCCAACCTCTCACAACCTATACTCTGACAATATGGCTTCCATTTTGCCAGGTCTTCCGATGTGCTAATGGCAATCACTGCATATTTACATCAAGCTCTTGATAATAACGACAAAGCTCGAGCTGTGGCTCTAGATATCTCAAAGCTGTTTGACAGGGTTTGGCTATAGTATTACTGGACAATTGTTTGATTTACTCTAATCATTCCTATCAAATCATGAAATGAAGGTCGTTTTGAACAGGCTTCCTTCCAGATCCTTTCACATAATTGTGGGTGTCCCTCAAGGCTCTATCCTGGGTCCTACGCTATTTCTGATCTTCATCAATGATCTTCCTGATGTCATCAGTTTCCAAGTAGGCATTTATGCTAATTACACTACCATTTACTATTGTCTCAATAGAAAATCTGTCAGAACTGACAAAGTTAACCTTGTCATTGCTCTTGAAAAGGACCTCCAATCTGTGGTTAACTGGTGCAGGAAATGGCTCATAAATTTCAATGCCATCAAAATGAATGTGCTCTCATTTAACCACCATAGAGAAATTTTTCTGCCCACCATCAGCATGGCTGATGCCAGATTTATGGAGAGCAACACACTGCACCTTCTTAGCCTCACATTTTCAACTGACTTGAAGTGAAACAGCTACATCAAATCAATAGCTGCATTTACTGCAAGGAAATTTGGGTCACTGTATCGTGCCAGAAGGTTTTTCTCATCAAAAGCCATCTTGCACATTTACAATTCTATTATTTGTCCATGCATTGAATACTGTTGCTTTATCTGGTCTGGTGCTCTTGCTATTCATCTCGAGGTTCTTGACAAAATCCAAAGAAGGATCTGCAATGGCATCTTGACATGGCATCATGACTTCAGTAACTTTCTCACCAATGTGATATGGCTTCCCTTTGTCTTTTTTTTTTTTTTACAAATATTTTCATGGCAACTGTTCTGATGAGTCCCCCCCCCACTGGTGCCTGGGCTACGTGAATTTAAGTGTGCTACTAGATTGGCATCTAAGTCCCACCCTTTTACCATTGAATTAGTTAAAGGTAACTTATACTCCAACAGTTTCTTTTCTCACACTTCCTGCCTGTGGAACTCCCTTCCATTTACTTGCTTCCATGAAAACTACAATCTTCAAAAGTTTAAATGCAATGTCAATCACCATCTTGAAAACTGTTCAGCTTTTATCCTTTGCTGCTAACTATAAGGAAGTGTTGAAGAAGGTTGTGCAGTTTTAGAGTGAGAATGTGAGCAAAGGAAAACCTTATACCTACCAAAAAGACTCTGCACCATTACATAAAGTCACGATGACTCAACAATTGATGAGTCACAATTTCCATGATCACATCACCCCAAACATTTAGTCTGCTTGCTCTCCAGACCTGAATCCATTGAACTAATACATATGGAATGTAGTTGAGAGGGAAATCAATCAACGCCCCCATAACATGATAAAATCTCTTAAGTCTACCATAACTAGCACAATGTCCAAAATAGATACAGATCATCTGATTCAGTAATGTATACATTTCAAACATTGTATCGAAGTAGTCATTGATGATAATGGTAGATTCATTAAGTAGATGCATCAAGAAGAGTCAAGATTAATCATGCCAATTTGTTTTTTTAAATAAACCTCTTCTTTCATGACTTATGCATCTTTTACTCCAACTGAGATCAATTTTTTCTAAGAGGAACAAAGAATATATTTAAGATTTTTCAATCCCAAAATGACATGAGGTTAGCATTGTAATGTAAATACCAAACATTCAAGCATTGTATTCATTAGTCAAAAGCACTTTCACCTAATGAAATTCCTAGGTATGACGATAAACTACATCTGGCAGTAAGCTCTCTCATCAAGGGATTGGAGGTTTTTAGGAGCATGGAACCACCTCTTAACTGCTACTGTTCCCAGGTCCACCCTACCTCTGAAGAACTGATTTCAAGCTAGAACAAAAATAGTTTCCTTTCCCCAGCAGTCAGTCAATTAGAATTCACAGCTTCCACAGAGTAAAAATAGATGATAATCATTCACACTTACTCAATGAATTAAGCATACTACAAAACTTAGAACATCAAAGAGAATTTGTTTGAAAAGCAAGTGCTTCAGATGTCAAATCAGCAAATGTCACAAAATCCTATGCAGAAGTACAATATTTCAATAGCATTGTGGAATGAATCATAAACATTTAAGCAGAGTAATTCATGTATTTAAGATTCATAAAAGGGGGATATAAATAAGGGAAAGCAAAAGTGTAATTAAATAGAGAAATAATAAGAAAACAAATAATTTCAATTATTTAATATGCTGTCTCTTCTACTTCTCCAATTTATTCAGTCAATCTAAAGAGTTTAGTGTATTGGGGCAGCAGATCATTATTCAAACATATATTGTTAAATATAACAGACAATGAATGTCTATTATGTTTGATCATGGGCTGTTCTAAGCTTTGGTTGCTTTAATTTTGGGAGAAAATGAAGACAAAAATTATTCAACATTTGGATTTTTTTTTTTTTTATTATGCTGTTCCTTGATCATATGAGCCAAAAGCTTAGATCAAGGAACAGCATAATAAAAAAATATCCAAATTTTGGACAATTTTTGTCTTTATTTTCTCCCGAAATTAAAACAACTATACAAAGTTTAGAACAGCTCATGATCAAACATAATAGACATTTGTTGTCTGTTATATTTAACAATATAAGTTTGAATAATTATAAGAGTATGCTATGTATGTGAGAACAGAACCTTAGCAGGCCATAAAAAGAAGGAAAAGATCAAAGCATACACATTTTAACAGTCTCATTTCTATAGTAACATGGCAATTTCTAATCTGACATAATACACCACATTTGTGGTACTAACCACCAACCAAGACCACCAGTTACCTAGATATAGCCAGCTTCTTAAAAATAACCAAGTCCTTTATGGTCAAAGTTAAAAATGATCTGGCTGATATCTCTAGCAAGGATGTGTTATCCATAGCCAAAAGAAACATTTTAAGCAGTGAGATGTCATAAGGAAGACTAAGTTTGTACAGCAGGTTCAAAATAGCATCAAACATGGCTCCGGCAAATCAATGAGGGTCACTGTCAAGCAGTTCAATGTAGTACAGTCTATTTCTCAGAATTGAACATGTGAACATATTTTTGGAAAATTTATTTTTATATTTTCTTTAATTAATATTTTTCAATTTGTTCTTAATTACATAGCACACCCTGTATAAGCATACATAAAACTAAATCTTTACAAATTTTTTGACTACTTATAACATTTTATATTTAAAGACTTCATATTTTTTCCACATTTAAGCATTAATTCAATATTGAACCTTTATGCAAATACAACTTGTTTCTGTTTATAGTCAAAAAAAAAAAAAAAAATGTTGCATTCTTTTATTTTTGACCGACCTTAATAAAAATTGGATTCTAACTAAAGCAATTAAATGATCCACGAAAACAAGTCTTTTTTTCACAATTTGTTATTTTAATTCCATGGCTAATTAAATAGCATGCTATAAACTTGCTTGCACTGAATTCTTTCAACACACCAAAGCCTTATTGCAGAATGCATCACTACCTAAAACTCAGACATAGACTGTAGACAAGTATGATTGTTACTATATCGCAACATCATCCAAGACTTTGAAAATCTTATTAGAATACATCATACCCACTTCTTATAATGTATGCAGGTCAAAAGCAGCATTGTCATTTAGGGTGTGGTAATTTTATTTTCCATCAGTATGTTTTTTACAGATGAAGAAACAGTCTAATTGTAAAAGAAGATTTAACTCCCAAGTTAGTTTATTATACAGAATCAAAGATTTTATCTACATAGAATAAAAAACCTTTTATGTAACAAGTCATTTCAGGATACAGGTGATCACAGCTCTCCACAACATTCTGCTTTCCGTTGCTCAAATTATGTTTTGACTCTTTACCATCACTCTTAGTCCCTGTCATGCCATCCAGTATAAGACATTAAGAAAGTTACATACTATTTCCCTTTGCTTTTCTTGATTTCAATGTCCTGTGAGTGTTAAATTCTCTAGATCGTTTTCTCATTAAATGAAGTTTCAACTGTCTCCTTGTATATTTGTCTGATTGTAAATATAAGTTTCCTTGTTGTTCCTATTTTCCTTAAGACTTCCATGTTGCTCACATGTCCTTTCCATGGCATTCTTAGCATTCATCAATAGAACCACTTCACTGTTACTTCAAGTCTCTTCTACATCTGTGAGGAAATGGCCCAACATTGACTGGCACATAAGAAATTAGTTATTACTTAGTAGTTCAGCATTCTTCCCTTTGTTTCTAACAGCATTTTCCATTGTAAAGTATATTGACTTATTGGATTTTATATTGCTTATATAAACCCTTTCTTGGTTATTTAAATTCATACCATTTTTTTTTAATTATTTTTTGTGAGTGAATATTGCATTAACAATTTTTTGCAGATAATGATTATTCCAGATACAAGTCCTACTATTTAACTCATAATTGAGTGGAGGGAAAAGACATGGATTCATACCTTTCTCAAGGTTATTTGCGTGTAAGTGAACGTAACAAATTTAACTGGAATATAAGCTTGGCTTTCTGATTTCTCATTCCAAGCCACTATCCATTACACCATCCACATGTAATATATATAAAAAAATGGAAATTCTAATAAATTCTATTTTCCCTGAATGATATAAAGCTAACACTTTCTACATGAAATATTTGTATGATAAAAACAGTAATATGCTTAATATTTTTCATCAGAGAAAAATATAGGCTGTTGGACCAATTTTATAAATACATTAGTTAAACAGTCAGCAAGGAAAGGGAAAGACAGAAACTTATGAAAGAAAAACTTCATAATTTTAGACCCAATGTTATAAATAGACCAAACATTAAGTACTAATTAGAGGATAATGTGATAAAAATTTGTACAGCAAATTCAACCTTTCTATAAAAGGTAAAAGGTCATACTTCATTATATTCCTTATTTTGGAGAAAACACAAGGATCAATAACACTAAGTCACCCACCTCTATCATTTACACCTGTAAAGGCAAAAAAAAAAACTCTTTGAAAGTCCAAAACATGGTGTTATAATGAATGCTTATAATTATAACCTTTGGACAAAGGGAAGAGGAGGCAAGGTGTGAGTAGTTAAAAACAGGAAATACTTGAAGAATTATGCTTTTTGACAGATGGTCAATTTTACCAACACTAATTTACATAGCCTCATGGTATTTGTCAGAAAAATAAATTATTAAGAAGAAAAGTGGGGGTAATTTTATTTTAGAGTCACCTGATCTCATTATGCTAGTGGCAAATAAACATACACTTATTTATTTATATGTTGTAACTGATTTTGAAGCAGATGGGGAGTTATATTCTAATGCTGCTTAGAGGCACTTCACATCAAAAACTAACACTTTAAATTGGGAAAATACCCAACATCTTTCAACACATTTTTGCATAATTAAAAAGAAAAGGGAAGAAAGGAACTTATATTTAGGTGTTGTTTTATCCACTTGTCTTTCAAGTGGTAGACGTAGTGGTTTTAAAATTCTACACTTATAACCAACCTTTATACTTGTATCTATTTTTATTTTAATTCTAATCACTATGAATTCTATTCAATGATAACATCATGTAAAGCATATAACAATTCTGTGTGGAACTTAAAAATTTTTCTTCCTTCCACATATGTAAAAATGGCCATGTATCATAACATTACAGTGTGTATATCTTCTCTCTCTTGTAATGGCATTCACCCGGGGTGGGTTGAGCCGGCTCCAATATTGGAGTTTCATGGAAATTTGGAATTCACAAGCGGTCCCCAAACCCGCATGTATAGCACATGAGATTTGATTATAGTAGTGAAGGTTTCGTGCAGGACCATCCACACTTTTTGAAGGGACAATTACAGAGACCTGGTGCACTACGTGCCACAAGGTCCCCAAACAACCCTCCGCAGGTTTTGAATTCAGAGTTTTCCTTCTCCTAGACCAGTTGTCATCCAAGGCTATAAAACCCAGTCTGTCCTGCTATTTACCCATAGCTGGAGGGAGAAGAAGAGAATTCGCACCTTTCCCAAGGGTATTAGCACGTAAGTGGATTCGACTAGAATTCAAACTTGGCTCTCCGATTCCTCAATCCAAGCCGCTATCCATTACTCCACCGTGTCTCCCTGTGTGTGTGTGTGTATATATATATATATATATATATATATATATATATATATATATAACAAAGTTTGTATTTTGAAATAAATAAATAAATTTAGTCAACTAATGCTTTTTTTTTCTTTTAAAACATATAGTATTTGTAATTAAAATCAACAAATAGAGCATTAAGCATTAATAGCAATAAATAAAAGTAAAAGTTCAACTTATCTTTCCCAACTCTCAAAGCTTTGTGGATATGCCATCCACTCCTTAGGGAGTTTGATCAAATCTTACTAGTGTGTGTGTGTGTGTGTGTGTGTGTGTGTGTGATATGATATTGGCACCTCCACTGATCAACAAAATTTTTGTTATTATTAAGAGGAAAGAACAAATGATTTTTTGATTATATTTTTTATCCTTTTTAGAACTTTCAAAATTTTGGTTAAAAATCTTGTTTTTTCTTTCATCAACAAAATTAAACTAAATTAGTTTAGGAAATTTTAGCATCTTTTTTTGTGGTAAAAAACACATTGATTTGGAAATTCTTGCAAAAATCAAATAATTGTTGAATTTTAATGAAACTTTCACTACTTATTAACAAATGAATTAAATTATTTTAGAAATGTTTTTTGTAGAAAATCTTAGCAAAAATATTTTTTTTTTACATTGGTTACTCCCCACTAATTTGATGAAATTTCAAGAAATTAAATTTTGTACCACTTAATGTTGATATTTGTTAAAAGCAGAACTCCATGGAGAATTTAAATTATCAATTTCTTTTTGTAAAACAGAAGACCCCCACACCTCTTAAAAAATCTACTCTGAATCATTAAATAAAAATGAAATAAAACCAAGACATTATTTAATTAGAAAAACTTTTAATTGCATATGAATGATATATTAAGAACACTACTGTCTTAAGAAAAATTTTTTTTTGATAAATAATGAATATTTAGAACTGTTAAAATTCTGTCTTGCTGTGTAGAGCAGTGGTTCCCAACCAATTTTGGGCCATGCTCCATTTTGGTATTTCTAAAATTCTGATTGTATTGTCAAACAATCAACCTGAAATTCCATAACCCTGAAGCTTGAAGAAGGCTGGCATGCCAAACCCTATCAAATGCTTTGGAGATATCTCGAGCCACAGCATGAGCTTTTCCGTTATTATGAAGAGCTTGGTAAACAATTTCAGTTATGGCCATAAGCACATCAGCTGTAGAACGGGCAAAGCGGAAACCATATTGCTTGTCGGAGAGCAGATCATGGGATGTAAGGTGTTTAACCACTTCGGCATTGATTAAAGCTTCGAAGACTTTGCCAAAGAGGGGTAAGAGACTGATAGGACAGTAATTAGAAGGGTCAGAAGAGTCTCCAGAGTTCTTAAAGACAGGAACAATGGATGAGGACTTCCAACAGTCTGGAAAACAAGATTCATTGTAACAGTAGTTATATAATTTAGAGAGGGCAGGGGCCAGTTCAGGCACACATTTCTTCAGGACAATAGCTGGTATCCCATCTCCACCACTAGCCTTGTGGGGGTCTAAATTAGATATAATGCCCAATACTGATGACAGGGTTATGTGCAGCTCACTCAATAGAGCCTCAGTTCTAAGGGGGAAATCGGGTGTGGGTACACTGGAAGAGTCGAGCGTTGAATTGAATGAGAATTTCCAAGCAAAGCAGTCAGCCTTGTCGGCAGAAGAAGTCAGGATCCCGAACTGGTTGAACAAAGGAGGTATAGAGGGTTTGTTATTGTTAAGTACACTCTTGCAGAGACACCAATAATCCTTGGAGCTGAATTTGTAAGATGCAATACATTCTTTCATTCGAGCAGCAAATAGTGACTTTGCTTCATTGAGGACATGCTTACACCCATTATGGGCAGAGACAAAGAGATGTCTGTTGCAGTCAGACATGTTGCAACGATATAGGTGGAAGAAGTGGTTCCTATGGGCAATGGCAGCTGAGCAAGCAGCCGAGAACCAAGGGGAGGAGCATGATTTGACCTTATATTTCCTTGAGGGGGTGAAAGCCTCAATTCCAGCTTTAACCCAGGAGGAGACCTCGGAAGCACATTTTTGAACAGGGAGCGTAAAGACAACATCCCAGGGGAAATAACGAAGGAATTCCCGGAACAAGTCCAGTTTGCTCGTTGATAGAAGAATGAGGTTCTAGTGATAGGAGGTTCATTGCAGGGGGTGAAGTTGAAGATGTTGATAGACACTACAGCATGAACAGAATTGCCAAGAGGGCAGAGCTGCATGGTGCTACAGGACTCGGGGATGGAGGTAAAACATAGATCGAGAAGAGAAGTCTTACCATCCCTGTTGTAGGGGAATTGTGTGGGGAAGTCAACTATCTGCGTGAGGGATTGAGAAATTGAAAAATTAAGGGTTTGAATGCCTACAAGATCAGTAGTAGCGTTTTTAAGCCACTTGGTATGATAGGCATTAAAATCACCCAACATGAGTATGTAAGCAAACGGATGTCAATGCTGTCAGAAATGCATTCAATTATACCACAGTCTTGGGAGAATGGTGAGCAATAAAGGAAGAAGAGGTAGCTTACATATATATAATATAATATAATATATATAAAATATAATATATATATATATATATATATATATATATATATATCCAGGAAATAAAAATAATTCTTCATACAGAAAGTAAGGACCTATGTACATCAAATTGTCTTTGAATTAAGTGGTGGCAGAAGAAAGTCTCCTCTTTTGAAGACGAGCAGAGGTTTATCCCTTGTTTCCTGTTTAGGATTGGGTTTCCAGTTTTTTCTAAAGTCTTGCTTCATATATCTGTCTATATTTCTGATACGAGATATTGTATTTACACTATTTAAATTGTTTGGACTGTTGTCCTCATCTTTATTGCTGTATTCACAACCTTTCAGCCATTGTACACTCCCACCTTCTTCAGTTGATTTGCATTTTGAACTGAACCCTTTATTTCATCCACTGGGGTAGATTGTTTTAGTTCCACATGCCATGCCTCTTCTGAATATGTCAGTATCATTTCCCTTCAGCCAAGACTTTTATCCACTTTTTTCCCATTGCTCTATAACTTTACAAGATTTTGTTTCTTTTGGAGGTTATATCTTTGTTATAACCCATGGTAATCAAGGAAAAATATCAAAAACTGTATTATTATATATATATATATATATATTTATTAAATATGATAAGTAACCCTTGAGTTGCATAATAAAACCTCATACCACCAAATAATCAACTGTAAATCTTTCAAATAAAAAGATATGCTGAAAACTGTATGGTATATTACTCCTATAAATATAAGCAAATCCTGAAAATGTTACCAACGATGGTTGGTTAATACCAGTTTTACTGGTAATATATTAAGATGTATAAGAAAATGTTAGATAGTTTCATCTGTGAGCCTCTGTGAGTTTGATGTGCATATGTTACTATTATGACTTGTAGTAAACTATAGTTGTTCAAACCTATATTAAATATAAACATGATTTAGCAAAAGATAGGTGAATGTCAGTTGTAATAGAATGAAAGAAAAACTGAAGATTAATGGCATTGGAATGAAGCCAAAATGGCAGGAATCAGAAAGGACAGAACTCAAGAATATGTCAACAAGCCAAATATAAAAGATATATAACAGGTAAGAATAGAGCCAAAAATAAATTATCTGAAATGGTACAGATATAGATGCACATATACCTGGGGCGCCAGCCATAGAGCAATGTTTAGAAAAATAATCTTACAGTTCATTCACTTGTGGTGTGTTTCATCTTCTGTGGGGGTCCTCAGTACTCTGGTTCATTGCCAACCCAAGCTATGCTGAGAGAGTATATGTGTATTATTAAGTATCTAGCCTAGTAGTGAAAAAAAAAAATTATTTTTAATCTAATTTTTTTCCATTGTCAATGAACTTTGGTGGAGACAATTAATCACAAAAACCAAATATAATTTCAGACCAAAATTTAGTTTAACTGCCTGTTTATGATGTGCCCTTTAGTTGTTGTTCCTTTATATTCTGTTATGCCCAGGGTTTCATTGGGACTACGATAGCCGGGATGCAACGAGAAAATAAAAAAAAAACATAAGTAAGAGATCCCAAGGTTCGATATAAAAATAAAGAAAAGAACGTTCGGAGTGGAATTCTCCAATTCCTGATGTCAGTAAACGCAGAGAGAAAATGAACAATTTGCAGACACAGAACAACGGAAGACAACACGAGAATAATACAAAGATTTTATTTCTAGAATACACGGAGTGTGAATGTAAGCAAAAGAAAAAGAAAACTAAATAATACAAGGGATGGGGAGATAAGTTACTGATTAAACAAATACTAATGTGGCGAAATACATATGAATACGGAGATAGCAGATTATAAGATATGGAAAAACATGCAGAAACTTACATAAGTTTGGAATCGACGTCGATTGACTATTATTGGGGTACAGTTTGTTCAAAGGATATTCACACACTTCTTTGAAAGTAACGGATGGGATTGATAATGTTTTAACATGAATTTTTAACTGGCGACGTCCAATCCGTGTTGATGGTGAGGAAAACACACAGAAAAACCATGGGAATATAACTAACTTGGGTTGACGATGTTGATCTAGATTCTCGCGTCGGTCCTTTGGTTTTTGATGGCATCTAATTCTTCTGGCATCAAACAACAACGTCGGGTTCTGGTGACAACTGCTTCTTCTAATGGCAAATAGCTAAGACTGGTTTTTGGTGACGTCCGACTCCTCCAATAGCCAGCAACTATGTGAGGTTGTTGTTACCTTAACACATGCGAAACGAAAACTGCTATCAGTTGAGTCACGTGTTGGCCCCCCAAAAAAGGTATGCATCATTCACGAACCCTGTTAATGTCATCTACACTTATCTGTCAAACAGCGTTCGTTTTTTTGGCCAGTGACTATGGAACTGGCTAACATCATTCACACCTGTCAAACAGCATTTGTTTGGCCTACGCATCAGAGACCACATAGGAAATGGGGGTAGAAGAGAAGGTTCTTTTCCGAGAACTGGCCCTGACTCATCTGGTTATAAAAACAATATATATCTCACAATCTGCATATTCAAGAAATAAAGAAAGTATTAAGATTCATATGTTTCATCACAAATACAAAAGGTACTGAAAATATACTTATAAAACCTCAGGTGAGGGTACAAATATGGTGTTAACGTAACAATATATATATAAGAAATATAGTCTTAAGGTGTGCTATATTTATGGGATAAAGTGCTCAATATCAGGTAGAGTATGTGTAAATATAAAAGTGAACATTGAAGTCAACACTTACAGGTGACAGTGTTTCATGCTAGACTCAATCGTCAGGCCTGACAATTGAGTCTAGCATGAAACAGGCTGTCGCCTCTAAGTGTTGACTTCAATGTTCACATTTTATATATATATATATATATATATATATATATAAAATTGTGTATTTGGGCAGCAATCCCTCTTTTATGCAAGTTTCATTGAAAATGATTAACATGGTGCAGTGGTTGAGTATTTTATATAATTTCTCATGTGTTTGTATATATTTTTTTTTCTTTTCAGGATATATAAAAATTGAATGTATTCCAAGCACTTTCGGTTATACTTTTAGCGATTATCAAGGATGAATTTTATTTTACTTTTAACTGAATATATGGATTGTTTTCTAAATGTAGCTTAGATGTGGCACAAGACTGAAAGTATTGGTCACCCAGTAAGGATTGAACTTACTTCTCAGTCGTAATTGTGCTAGTGAGACAAGCTTGCTATTACATCATATTGAGGTGTCCTATGGATAGTTTTATGTATATATCTAGAGTTATAGGAATGTTTTATTTTCCAAATACATTCAGCACATTGTGGCCATGTTCATAGTTGATATTATTGCATGTTGGATTTTTCTTTTTTATTAATAATGCTTCCATTATTTTTAGCCTTTTTGTACTTGTGGATTATGCTATTATATTGGTATTATCAATGAGTATGTTACAGATAGAGTTTGGTAAGTTTCCATGTCTATTTAAATGAGACCTAATTGACCTATGGTCACATAGATGTAATACAAATCTTCTTGTTAAATATGTAGTATATCCAATATAATTATTTACAAATTTGTATTAATCAGGAATACAGCTCCTTAAGAGACAATTTAAATTCATAAATAATATTGGTTCACTGTAATCTAGATCTTGTAAGTGAATTATTATTTTTGACAATGAGGTTAGTGGTTTAAAACTTTTTATAATAAATAATTAATTTAAGTTTCTTGTTTTTGTCAAATGGAGTTTTGTATTTCTTTTATGATGCTTCTAAGTGAAGATTTGTTTTGCTTATAGTTACTAGGTATTTGATTTTTGTAGAAAATGTTAATGTTATTGTTTTTTCTGTGTGTTCAATGTTGCTACTGGTTGGAAAACCATTACAAAGTTCTTTAAAAAGCGCTTGGAAAACATGCAGACAATTTTTATATAATTTATGTCCTAAATGAAAAAAATTATAAAAACTCAACCACAGCACCTTGTCAGTTGTTTTCAATGAACCATTTAATTCATGTGTTCACTTTATATTTTCTAGACGTTCAATGGTATCTAAGATTCATTCATTACTTCTGGTATTATACAAAATCACTTTTTGCTCAATATCTATTCACGTTAAAAATTAACAGTGAAATGAAAATATCTCTCAGAAGAAAAAGATTAGTAACAAAACAACAAAGACAGTGATGATAAAGCCTATTTCAAGACCAAGTTGAAGCAAGATGATCTTTTAATAGATAAAAGTATCTGAGTGCCTCACATGAAAGGATTGAACAAATAAAACTGCAATCTAAGAAATGCAGGAGTAAATGAACTGATTAATTAAGTGGTTCATTTTTGGGGGAGCTAATTTTGTCTAAATACAGATAAATATTTTATTTGTATACAGAATTTACTTAGAGCAAATGAGGTCTAATTTGATTTTTGAGGTCACTAGAGATCATTGAAGGTAGAATAAATTTCTGGCTTTTATCATGTATATTACAGTCAAACATGGAGTTAAATTAGTACTGGAATGTAACTTGGACAGTAAAAGATAGCTTAAGAATACAGTGGTGACGACTTTCAAGGTCACTATAATCTAAAGTGTTAAAACTTTGATTTTGTTTGGATTGTAAAACATTGTACAACTTTGAAAAACATTTGGATATATTTTCCTGTGTTGTTATATTTGAAGTTATTTTCCACCATACTCAACTCTGAATAACCTTGCTATTCTATTTATATATATTCATGTGAGTGTGTGTAAGTCATCGATGCTTGTATTAAAGTCACAAGTCTGTGATTGTGAGCGAGTACACTGGCCTTAATGAAACTGTTGATTATGCTAGACTATTTGCTCTCACCCAGAAACTGTAACAAAAATCTGCTCAGCTTGGTTGCAATAGAAACCAGAAATTGGCTTTGTGAGTGTTGAAGAAATACAAATGTGCCCAAGCAGGCATCTGCAAGAAGGATTAGCTCAATACCTAAACAGACAGACATACACAGATAGGAGTGACCAGCCATACATAGAGAGAACAGAGAGATAGATATACACACACACACGCTTCTTCCCCATTAATCATATAGAATAAATATAAGTAAAATCTCAGATGAAAATGCAAGTAATAACTCTGTCAGACTATGGGTTTATTGATACACCCACATATATGATTACTACTGGTCATTGTTCTTGTTGATTATAGGGATAACAGCTTTTTTTTTTCCTACTGACTGGACAAGTAAGGTAGTTATGGTGACAAGGAGTATTTAAAGATTAAAGAAATCCATTACTCCATTTTTTTTTTTTTGTTTTTTTTACAATGATAAGAAATTAAAGTGAGAACAATTGGCCAAAAGGAAAATATTCTGAACTCAAAACCACAAAAGAAAATAGATACAAAATCAAGCAACACTATTTATTTCGCTCACTGGGGTAGACTGTTCTTGTTCCACATGCCATGTCTAATGGATGTCAGTTATCAGTTACCTTCCGTTAATTCCCCTCTCCAAGTTCTCCACCACCTTAGCCAGATATTGAACTCACACTCTTTGGGTTCTGTCACTAGATCTAACTAATGCCTTTATCCACTGTGCCATGTGCCTTTGAGGACATCTGTGCATGAATTTCTGGGTATTATAAACCTAATGTCTTCAGCAACCATTTTTTACCAGTCCTCATATTGCAATTTTTGCTGTTATCATTGCATGTTTTTTACCAGAGCTCATATTGCAATTTTCATTGTTATTATTGCTTTTCTCTGGCACTCCTTATTACTGGCTCCCATATTGTATTCATTTCTATGCTTGGTTGGCTCAGGAGATTTTTGTGGCCTAGCATATGTGCTGATTCCTTAACAGTCTACCTAAGCGAGCAAAATAAAGGGTTCAGTTTGACATTCCAACCATCTGAAGAAGGCCAGAGCGTACAACAGCTAAAATGTGATAAATAGGGCAACAAAGATGAGGACAATAATCTGAATAATGTAAATAGTGTACATAACAGCTCATCTCAGAAATATAGACAAAAATCAAGCAAGTAAGAAAAAAAGAAAAAATACAAAAGCCTTTTCAATATTTGCATGATACATATAAATTCTAAGCACTATTTCATTTTGAATAAGAAACTATTTTAATATTCTCTATGCATTATTCAATCTCTGTACTTCTGTTGCTATTTATGAAACTGCAAGAAACTTGTCTATCACCAGAGAGAGTTTGATTTGTTTTTTTTTACAGCTTATCAACCTTTGGAGGGTTACTTAAAGCTGACAGCATATTTTGGGATTATAAGAATAAATCTTTTTTATAAACCTTTCTTTTCTTTTTTTTTGTGGGGTGGGGGTGGGGGGGGCAAATGAATATTGCATTTACAAGGTTTTGAAAACAACAATAATTTTTCCAGACACTTTATTTTAAAGTAAAAAATGAGACTTTTTCTTTTTTATTTATAAGTGAATATTGAATTAACAATTTTTGGTAGATAACAATGATTTTTCCATATACAGATTCTACTATTTAACCCATAGCTGGGGTGAGGGGATGGATTCATATCTTTCCTAAGGATATTTGTGTATAAGTGAATGTAACAAATCTGACTGGAATTTGAATCTGGATCTCCAATTTCTCATTTCAAACATCCATTACACCACCTGCACATCCACACCACAGAGTGAAGGATGATAGGAGATAGTAGTTTGAAAATGGATTTATGGTAACAAACAAGGAAATAAATATTGAAGTAATGGATGTAAAGGACATTTGTTACAAGATGTACCTCTTGAAGCATGTGCCAAAAAAGAGATGACAAGAATACTATTAATAAGCTTATAGAAACAAATTCACAAACACTGAAACTAAGGAACAGATATCACATATCACAAATATTTTAAGTCAATCAAGAAATAATCAATTGTTTTTTTTTAACCAAACAATGAATAAATATGGTTTTTACTTTAGCACTGTAATGATTTCTCTTCACATCAATCTCTGAACTTGGTCCAAGTACATTTTGTGTAGTGTTGTAATCTAGAAAGGGTTACTAAATGAAGAATAACCAAAATGGAGGTTGGAAATGAAATGGCTAGCAGACTTAAGCAAGTGGATGACAGAATGTGGTCTGGGGGAGGAAGCAGAGGGAAGGAACTTGTGAGCTGCAAGGGATAGAGGGAGGTGGAGAGCCATGATCACCTACGTCCTGAAAGGACATGGCACATAAAAAGAAAAGAAAGAATCTTTATAACATCAACAAAATACAATACCCACCATTGGTGGGAAGTAGGTAAACCACTGCTAGTGGTGTACTACTTAGACAGCATATTACCCCACTTACAATCGTGTCCAACATATTTCTGAGAATTGGGGCAATACCCATTAGTGTTCATAGGTATGGTATATAACATGTCATATGAATGACAGCTATTTAGTTGCAGTAATAGCAGCATTACTTGTAATATAACTTTTTCTGTGACAATATTTCATGAGTTTATGCTACCGTCATATACTTTTATTATTGTTTTTTTTTTTTTTCTTTTTAAGCATTTGGAATTGTTGGGCAGTTATATATATATATATATATATATATTAGATGGAGTAATGAAATCTGGAGTCAGGATGCTGAAGGTAACATCAGTCAGTTAAGTGACAAATTTTATATATATATATATATATATATTGGACACAGGTCACACAGTGTTTTGAAGGAGACAATTTTCCTACAAGTTTCTATTCGTCCATCGGATGAAAGACATAAAAATACTCCTACATCAAGAGGAGCAGGAGTAGCTTTTGCTGAAAACAGTTAGTCATCCACAGCTAAACATTCTCTTCCCTAGTTTTTATTCTACATTATGTTTCCCTGTAGCAAAAGGGTAATAAGCTTGTTCATAAACAAATTCTAATTTTCTACTGCAGTTTTTGAAAACTCAGTTACAATACACAGACTGGCAACAGTTTGTTTCATGCTTGAATGCAATATTGTTGTGTTGATCTCACTGTCCACTTTTATGCTTTCACATGCTGTACAGCTGTTATTCGACACTTACCTGTAACTATAGCATACATTACAATTGTACACACACACATTTTATATATATATATATATATATATATATATATATATATATATATATATATATATATATATAAAAAGCAGCTCGGATTGAGGAATCGGAGAGTCAAGTTCAGTTTACATTTGGATCCATTACATTCACTTACATGCTAATACCCTTTTGAAAGATATCAATCCTCTTCTTCTCCCTCCAGGTATGGCTAAATAGCAGGATAGACTGAGCTGCTTGACCTCATAAGTTGAATACAATGGGAGAATCCATCATATATATATATATATATATATATATATATATATATATATATATATATATATATATTAAAAATTTGTTATATTTATCAGGGATGAGAGCTCAATATCAAAGATATAGCATTTGTAGATATAGTGTGGATATAAGAAGTGATTGTCAGTTTCCTGCCTCAACCAATTTTATATATACATATAAATAAATCGTTTGAGGCATGAAACTGACAATCACTATGCAGTGCTGATTCATTCATATATATATATATATATATATATACACACACACACACACTTGGCATTATTTAATTTTCATGATATGAAGATCACTTAAGGCATGAAACTGACAGTCACTATGTAGTGTATGTCTGTGAGTGTATGCAGAGATAGATATGAACAGATTAAAATAGATAAGAAACTAGTTCTGTTATAATAACAGCCAACAAAAATTTTAGTCATTGCTGTCATCACATCTTTTCATTTATTTTCAATAATTGCTGTGTGTGTGTGTTTGTTATTTTTTATGGTCTTTTCCATTTCTTTTTAATTACAAAATAAACTAATTTTCCCCCAATCATTTAAAATGTCACAATGATGACTCATTAAGCATCAAAAGACTATGAGAATCAGAGTTTTAGGTGACAACTCTTTTACTGCCAGTTGAAACTTTCACTCCTATAATAGGCACTGTCAATCTCAACCAATGACATCTCAATTGCCTCATATATCGAATTCTACAGGGTGTGAGAGGTAAATTGTCCCCATTTTATATTTTTAATTTCACGTGTGTGTGTGTGTGTGTGTTGTGAGTTTTTGATTTTGTTGACTGCACAGTATAGTAGGGTCAGTTGGGCACTGTCTGTGAGAAAAAGATCACCATGATGCAATTCATTCCACCAGATATTTGAAAACATGCTGTACTGCTTGGCATTTGCACCAGAAGTTTCAATATGAACATTTCAGAATGTTTGGGTGTCAATCTGAGGACAGTGCGGAGGATTCGGAAAGAGATGGAAGAGTCTGATGGTGATTACAAAGGTACAGAAGCTTGGAAAAAAATCACTCTGATAAGAAAAGAACTGCCAAATTTGTTGGTGATGGCCTCAAACTCAGCACGAAGGTCTAAAATCAAGTGCCTTGAAGAGGTAGTGCTGACCTGGGTCAAGAGTGTGGATGCTGGCAACAGGACTCTGCACCATGCCATACAAGCAGGAGGACCCAGTCATAGATATTAAACAATTTCTGTGACATCACCCTTACATCTGCCATCTAACTCCCCAGACTGCAACCCCCTTGATTATTATGTATGGGGTGCAGTTGTGTGAGAGACCAACAAAACTCCTTGTAAGACCGAAGATGAACTGAAGGTAAAGATTATGGCAGCATTCACCGACTTAAACAAGGAGACCATCCAGAAGATATGCAAGGGATTCCAAAGTGGTTGAAGCCAATGGCGATTTTATTGAATAAATTTACTCTAGTATTTCAAGATATTTTTGTGTAATTTTGGTAAATATATCTACTTAAAATGAGATGTCAGTGTTATTTTCATTTTTGTGTCATTTAGATGACAATTTTTCCATCGCACCCTGTATATTATTTATAACATGCTGTCACATAATTAAATTTTGATAAACTTTATTAAAAATTTAGTATTAGGTTGATAAAAAGTTTCCAACATTCCTTGGCAAAATCTTTTATTCATACAAATGTGTAGCATATTTATTCAACTATTTTCCCTGGTTTTCTACAACCTTAAACTTCAGGTTTCAGTTGAATTGTGTATTCTGTCTTAACAAAATGATTTGGGTTTTGATTTAATTAATTTTTTGAAGATTTTTTTCAATATCTTGAACTTATTGGAAGTGCTGACCAAGTAAGATTTATTGCAGAGTGTGACAGTCTGAAGCTGATGGATCCAGAGAATACAATACATGGGAAAAAATATCCAATCCCTGATCATTGCATTTTTACTAGGAGGACACATGTTGTTATACAACAAAATCCCCAGTAGAAGTTTTTGCTGGAAAAATATTTTCTTTTCATGCATTACTCAAACATATCAACTGATTTACTGCTAATTTGTCTGCAAATTCACATTCTTGTATGGCAATATCCTTCAAATAATAATTTTTTAAGTACCGAGATCTTCTAGAGGATTCCTTACGAGGTGGGACCCAAAAGTAACCAGACATGTGTCATATAATTTTATTCATTTATTGTTGCATGTTTATATTCTTATCACCTTCAAAGTATTCTCCATTTGAAGCAATGCACTAGTCCAGATGCGTTTTCCACTATTCAAAGCAGTCTTGGAACTCTTGTGAAGTTGTTTTTTAATGACTCCATTTTTTTCTTAACCTCTTCTGAATCTGCAAAACGTTTTCCTTTAAGGACTTTCTTCATTCAGGGGAACAAAAAAAAGTCACAGGAGGCGAGATCGGGTGAATAGGGTTCATGCTATACTTGGTCAGAAACTGTCTCACACTCAAGGTGTGTGCTGGCGCATTGTCATGATACAACCACCACCCTCCACTTTGCCACAGGTCAGGGAATTTTCAACTCACTTTGTCTCGCAAATGCTTCAGGACTTCCAAGTACAAATCCTGGTTAACAGTTTGACCAGGAGGAATAAATTCTTTGTGGAGAATTCCTTTCACATCAAAGAAACAAATCAGCATCGTCTTGACATTGAACTTGATGCGCTTTTTTGAGTTGTGGTGACATTGGATGCTTCCACTCACTTGATTGCTGCTTTGTTTCCAGATTGTAGCAATAACACCAGCTTTCGTCACCAGTGATGACCTTTGAAAAAAGATCTGGATCAACTTCCAACTGTTCTTTCAGTTTATGACAGGCATCCATTTGTGACTGCTTTTGATCGTTTGTGAGCAAGCAAGGCACCATTTCGCTGTAATTCCTTTCATTCTCAATTCCTCAGTCAAAATTTGTTGACATGAACTCCAGGACACACCAGCCAAATCAACAAGTTTGTCAATTGTTCGGCGTCAGTCTTTCAAGATCATTTCATGAATTTTCATGATGCTTTCAAATGTTCGGGAGGCTGAAGGTCGCCCTGAATGTGGCTCATCTTCCAGCGACAATTGACCATTCCTAAAGCGTGCAAACCACTCATAAACTTGTGTTTTACTTATGGCAGCATCCTTGTAAGCTGTTTTAAGCATGACAACTGTTTCAGCTGCTGTTTTCCCCAGCAAAAAACAGAATTTCACAGCAGCACGCTGCTCCTTCCTTTCAGCCATGGTAAAAATAGATGAAAAGGCATGAAGCACTTCAAAACAAAATGTGAACCACGGAGCTGTACATCTTCCCATGATGACACCAGTTAGCACACTGATGCCTGAGGGTTGCCTCAAGTGACATCTAGTGGTGGAAGCCTGAACTACTGAGGGCTTGTCATACAGAAAACAATTCTGTTTATTTTTGGTTCCCCACCTCATATTCTTGAACACAAAATCCCCTTTTTTCTTTTAATCTTGCAAACCATTTCTGATGCATGCTTCATACCAATAGCTTCAGTGATGCAATGTCCAGCCTCTGCTGCACCTTTTCCCAGATTGAACATGAAGTGTAACTATTATTGAATATTTATTTTTGATTCGGCCATGATTTTCACCAAAATAAAATTATTACTTTTCTACAAATAATTATCAAACACAAACAATGAAAAGCTGAGTAAACTACAAAGAATTTCTTCAATGAAGAATTTTCATTAGGATTCATTTGAGATGAGTTTATCTTTCATGTTGATTTTTGTCACTTTTCTTTATTATCATAACATTCACAATAATTAACAGTTATTGAATGTTAAATTAACAAAAGACTGAAAAGAAGAAACCTCTAATTAGATACGAATTTACATCAAAGAGGAAAGATAAATCACTTTGAAATGAATGGAAATAATAACTTTTATACACTGAAACTAAGAAAAAAAAAAAATTTTATCAGAAAAGACATACAATCACTCACTGACTATCAATGAATACATATTGTCAATATATAGTTGTTGGTTTATCATGTATAAATTATGGTTCTTTGTTCTCCATTCTCAATAAGGATCTTAATAAAATGTCACGAATAGAATTTATATGAAGGAACAATAAATACACATAAATAATTTCCATCAATTTATGGCATCATTACTTTTACAATTTTCAATATTGTAATTTTTCCATTTCTCTTAAAGCAAAGAACTGTGCAGAGGATTCAGAAAGAGTTGGAGGTGATTACGAAGATGTTTGGAGTGATTACTAGTGATGGTGCCATTATGCCTCCATTCATTTTCTAACAGGGCCTCAGACTCAACACAGAAACCTACATCAAGTGCCTTAAGGAAGGAGTGCTGCCCTGGGTCAAGAGGGTGGCTACTGGAAAACCCTATATCTGGCAACAGGACTCTGCACCATGCCACACAAGCAGGAGAACCCAGCCATGGCTGTCAGTCCATTTCTGCAACAATATCACCCTTACATCTAGCCATCTAACTCCCAAAACTGCAATTGATTATAATGAGTGGGGCACATTTGAGTGAGGGACCAACAAAAAACTTTGTAACACCAAAGATAAACTGAAGGTAAGGATTATGGCTGTATTCTTGGAACTAAATGTTAATAGATACTACAATGTGATCAGAGTTTCCAAGATGACAGTGTTGCAAAGCTCAGCAAGAGCTAGGAGAGGAGGTAAGAAATTCTTACATATTTTTACAGGTGTTATTGATTTGTATTATTATTCCAATTGTTGTTGCTGTTGTTATAATGTGTATGTATGTATAAAATGATTTAATGTATCTGAAATTTTTAGAAAGGTATATTAACACAAGACCAGAATAAAAAATAAAATAAATTTGCAACTAATAGGATAAAAAAAAAATAAACAAACTAAGAAAGGAGAAAAACTACATGACAAAAAACTGGGCCAGTCAAAATGATCAATACCAAATGAAACCACAATATGGCAATATGTGTTTACATGAATGCACATAATATATTTGAACTCTGGTGACCCTCTTTGCCCTTACCAGACTTAGTCCATTATGTTCACTTAGACATATATTTAATTACATGTAAAGTGGGCTGCCCAAATCCTGGTGTTGGCAAAGTGAGCTGAAGGTCACTAGGTTAAATATTCAAGACAGTAACAATACAGCAAGTAGATCAACCAGAGTGTGGAGTGGGGGATGAAGAAGGCACCACAAACACAAACTTGCCAGTAACCACTATTTGGTACTAGTGGAAAAGATACAAAAAAAACAGACTGGAAATGTTAAAGTATAAAAATCAATCAATCAAATTTTAATATTTTAGAGTAAAATAAGGTCAATGTTTGAACATAAGTTCACAAGCCAACAACTGTATTTTGCAATCATATTTTTAAAAATCTTCCTTTGTTTGTTTCAATGAATCATCTTCAACTAAGCTGTGTGTTTAAATGTAATACTGATAGACTTTTTGCAAGCTGGCACCAACATTCAACTTTTTAATCAATTCTATTTGAAGTGGTTGAATGGCTGAAAAAAGTGAGAGAGTGAGTGTGTGTGTGTGTATATATATATATATATATATATATATATATATATATATATATATATAAAAATAAAAAAAAATCAGCCATTTCCTAAGTCCAGATCTTTTCCAAGATCTGTTAGAGAGAGCAATGGACTTCTGTTACACTGACCCAGGATGTGTTGGCAGGGGGTTTGAAGTCAGAGTTTTCCTTCTTCTGGGCTAATACATTTACCCGACTATTTACTCATAGTTAGTGTGATTAGTATAAAGTGAATGTAACAATATTGACTAGAATATGAACTTGGCCTGTCATTTCAACATTCATATACAGATTTATCAATGTGGATAAGTGAATGGCAAAATTTCTTAGAACGATATGCGTATATATATATATATATATATATATATATATATATATATATCCTGGGTAAGACAATAAACTAAATCTGACAGCAAGGCCTCTGGTCAGGAGGTTTTGAGGAGCGTGGAATTGCTTCTGTTCCCAGGTCCACCCTGACCTGAGGCAGTAGCATCTGTTAGGGTCCCATCTATGGGTAAATAGTTACCCTCCTCTTCCCCCGAACTAGAGTCAAGCTGGTGTTTGAGGGCACATTTAAACCACTGGGAAAGATGTCCTCCTTAGCCTTAGCCAAGGCAGACATCTAAGAGAAGGAAAAATCTAAGATAACACCTGCGACTTTTGATGGTATCTAATGATGTCAACTTGCTCTTCTTTTAGATTAATATCATCTTTTGCTTAGAGAGTAGGACTGTTAGCTGTCTGCAAGTTTCTGAGGTTAGACAAAATCTAGTCAATAAGATGGATGCTTTAGTAAGTGAAAATAACTAGACTTCTTTCAAGGAGTTAGTGTACAAAGCATGTGCTGATGTTGTTGGATTTAATGATAAGAAGCACCAGGATTGGTTTGATCAGAATGGCAAGCACATAGAAAAGCTCTTGGAAGAGAAAAATAAACTCCAATCTGCATTACTTCATAGTGATTTACCTTGTGATCAGAAGAAGGAAATTGAGGTCAAGTTAAAGACAATAAAAGCTGATATACAGTGAAATCTGTACATGATGAAGAACAAATGATAGAGTGACAAAGCTGATGAAATACAGCTTGTGTCAGATGTGAAAGATAGTAAGGCCATGTACAATCTACTTTGTGAAGTTTGCGGGCCTTCTACTTCACCTGTTGCTCCTCTAAGGACTAAGGATGGCAAAAACCTTCTTCAAGATCCCAATGATATTCTGTTGAGATGGTATGAACATTTTGATGAGCTTCTCAATAGGCAATCAGAGGTTGACGAAGAGTTTATCAGATCTATACCTGAAAAGCCTGTTAAAGAATTTCTCGCAGAGCCTCCAACATTTGAGGAGGTTGAAAGTGCTGCCAGAAAGCATGATAGTGGATAGTTACCTGAAATGGATGGGCTGCATGCCGAGATTTTTAAGTATGAAGAAAAAAGTCTTTTGCATCAGCTTCATTCATTATTGCTAGATGCCTGGAGTAATAACAGTATTCCAGATCACTGGAAAGATGCTGTCATGATTGTTTTGTACAAGAGCAAGGGGGACAGGGATGACTGTGGAAATTATCATGGCATATCACTGTTGTCTGTTGCCAGAAAGGTTCTTTGTGGAGTTCTGCTAGATTGCTTGTTGCACCACATTTCTAATGAAGCTCTTCCAGAGTCACAGTCAGGCTTTAGGGCTGGACATGGCACTATAGATATCATCTTCACCACCAAACCACTGCAAGAAAAGAGTGTTGAGCAAAATATGGATCTCTACCAGGTATTTGTTGACTTGACAAAGGCATTTGACACTGCAAACAGAAAGGCTTTATGGAATATTTTAGGGAAGCTGAGATGTCTTGAAAAGTTGGTTTCCATTCTTTGCTTGTTTCATGACATGAAGGCATGGGTTAATGTTGGTGGAAAACTCTCTGAGCCGGTGACAGTTGAAAATGGATTTGTGCAGGGTGACATTCCAGCTTCAACCCTATTTCAAAGTGTTCTTTCCATCATGATATAATTTCCTTCTTGTCTATGTGGTGTATGTTACTGTCAGATGACAAAAGAGGTGAAATTCCATTTCCTTGTGGGCTGCGCACCTTTTTAAGGTCTTTATAGAATGCTTTGAGATCATTTCTGTCAGCTGCCATCTGGATTTCCACAGCCTTAGTAGACCACCAGGACTAATTTTTCTGAGAGCATTTTGCACTTCCTGCTTACACTGATTATATATGCCCTTTTTTGATGGACAATTTTTGTTGTTTAATAATATTTTATGCAAATCGTGCATCTTCTCAATGAGATGTTGAACATGAGCATCATTTACACCTTCACTTTTGCCAATCCAGAAAAAGGTGTATCCTGCACTAAATTCTTCAAATTGAGAGGCGCCTGCAAAAGGAGTTTCACTGAGAGCAGCAATGTCAATATTGTGCTTGCTTAATGTATTAGCAATGAGGGCTATTTTATGCTCTGGAGAAGAATTGCTGTCTTGGAAGGTTCTTATATTCTAAAACCAAGGTTAACATTTTTATGAGTTTTATTTCTACTAAATCGATTATTGCAACTGTGTTAATGGATAACTAGACAACTGCAGTGGGCTGCCAAGTTGATTAAGAATAAGCAATGTTTAGGGCACTTTTTCTAGGCCCTACCCAGATTAGGGAAAACATTGCTATGTCTAAATAGACCTGCTTTGTCATTATCAGAGGACACAATTGCACAAGATTTTGTGCAAGAACAGCCATCACCCAATGGTCACCACTGTGGGAGCACCAGCTAGAAACTTCTAGTACTATCATGTACCTTTCACCTTAATTCTCTTGCCAGTGGACTATGTTGCTCAGGTGGAATAGCAAAGAAAAAATGCAGAACTGAACTGCAGACTACCCACACAAATTTGTTTAAAGTGGTGACAGCTTGTGTAGAACCCGCCACACTTATTGGAAGTGCTGATATTTGCCACCAACACAATGAGCAAACACCTCTCAGGTTTTATTATTACGGAGTTATACCTCTCTGGTACTACCAGTGCACAGAAGAGTGCAGCACCTTTCGATGGTAATTTCACGTGATTTAGCCTGCCTGCTGAAGCGGTTTCCAGGGTATTGCGCGTGAAGATTTAGGGGATAGGTGAAGACCAGTGTTGTCCGTCCACCTTAATAAGATGCAGCAGCTGAGCAATAAAGGTACTACTTCTATCCACTTCCCCTACATGCATAAAACATATATATATTTTACACTGGATGTCAGAGTAAACAGAGCATCATCAACATGCAATATCTCTATCTATAAAAGGCAGGATGGTTTTTACAGTTACAAGTGTTCATTTTGTTTAACTCTTTTTTGTAACAGATTTAATGATTATTATAGAGCTTAGAAAAAATTTGCAGTGTGAGATAGACAAGAAGTAAGGCATGTAGCAACATCAGCACGGCAAAGGGCACTCCTTTAAAGGCAAGGAAGGGCAAAAATATTTTAAGTCAAGTGATAGTGATTGCTGTATGAGTCGTATGATTTTTGAATCAAGCACGGGCAACACCAGACCATGCTGCTAATATTGCTATATACACTAAAGTATAAATTATTATAAAGTATAATAGAAAATGTATTATTATTATTATTATTACTGCTGTTGTTTAAAATATTAGAAAGGTAAATAATAAAACAAATTGACTAGTAGTAAAAAGGAAAGAAAATAACGTTATAACTGGGAACAATTTTTCAACAAAATTGAAATTATGTTACTTAACAATTAATAAATAAGAAAATGTCTGGAAAGGAATAAAATTCATACCAAATGCTGTTAAAAGAATCTTTGAATATAAATAATAACAAATAAAGAAATCAGCGAGAATGAGCCACTAGTCAAAGATAAACAAAATAAACATTACAAAAATATTTTCCATTAATTTAAAAAAATTACCACTGCTTTTGTAAAAACAACAGGGAAATAAATGGTACGCTTAAATATAAAAAGGTTAGATTAATTCATCCTACTATATAATTAATTTAACAAATACAATACATTATTAAATATTCTTAGCGAGGAATTACACTTGCAAAATAACAATTATTTTAAAATAAAAAAAGAAAAATCGTTGTACACTAAAGATAAACAAATATGTACAAAAGATTATACAAATATGCATATTAAATACTGTGTAAAATGAATGACATAACGAATATTATAACAAACCAGAAAAATATAAGAATACTGGATAATTAAAAACAATTAAGATTTTCTTTAACAGCACTTTTTTTGAGCAATGAAAAAAAAACATATCCATTTAACTCCAACATCAGCATTCCTATCTCTCTCTCTCTCTATATATATATATATATATATATATATATATATATATATATATATATATAGAGAGAGAGAGAGAGAGAGAGAGATAGATAGATACACAATAGAAATATAGCTTTTTATATATATGCTATATTTATAGTTAAAAGTGCTTAATATCAGGGATAGAGCATATGTAAACATAAAAGTGAACACTGGGTGCCTTGAATGCAATATTCAGGCCATGTTCTGAAGATTGCAGTCAAGAATGAAACAGTGTTGCTGCTCAATGTTAACCTCAGCACCCATTTTTATATTTATCTTAGTAAAAAAAAAAAATCATTTTAGTGAGTAAATAATAGTCATAAGAATGTTGGATTAAAAATATATTGTGTGTGTGTGAGTGTGTGAGAGAGAGAGGACTGAAACCCACTACAATCTAACAAAATATTAGAAATTTTGGAAAAGCCTTCCTGGTCAGTCTGATATATATAATATATAGATATATCTATCATTCACTCACTCACAGAGAAGGGGTTGCTTAAAAACTCTTGACCAAGAATTCCTTCAAAAAGTAGTGATATTTTTTTCAATTTTGGTAATTTGGGTTAGGCTAATAACTTTTCAGCATCATCTTGTATTTATAACTAATTCTAGAGTATTAATTTATTTAATAAGTGTTTCTTTTCAAAATGAAAGCTAAAACAATTTTTATACAAACTGGGTAATAATGATCCTCATATCCTCCTTTTATCAATCTTAGATTTCACAAAAGATTTTAAATGAATTGCTCAGTTTTTATTTGCTCTTTATGTTCAAAGTGAAAAAATGACAAAATGAAAAGAAAGAAAAATTACCAATTTCTTTTTTGTATAAGTTCTCAATTACTTAGTTACTAAAGTTGAACATTGCATCTGCAAAGTCTAAACCTATATCTATAATCATTACATCACTCGTATTCACTTTTCTTAATTTTCATGGTGTGCTATGATTAAAATACACTCTACTTTGTGATGTGAATCTAAATCATTATTATATGATCAAATAAAATAGTTCAAAGACTTAAATTCTACATTAATCTGCATTGGAACAGTCTTATGCATCTCAAATTTTAGCTTTCTTTTATTTAATTTCTAAGAAAATAAAAAAAGCTCTTTTGAAAATGTAAAAGAAAATTCAAGAGTTGAAAAAGAAAATTTGCAAGATTTGAAATACCAAGAAAGATTTTGATTTAGATAAGTTTTTTTATTCAATATTTATAAGAAGCTGCTTTTTACCCAAGTTATGGATTCTGAAAGACTTTTTGACATTTCATCGATTTAAACTTCTTGGTTTATTAAAACTATTCTTCTCATCTCTGTACTATCACAATATATTAACATTTAGAAGATTGAAAAAAGTAAAAAACTTCTTTATATTAAAAAAAAAAAAAAAAAAAAAAAAAAATGTATAGATAAAATGTAATTTTTAAAATGAACAAAAAAAATCTTTTCTTTTTTCACAAAACAAAAAGAAATAGTGACAGAACCAGAAAAATGATAAACTTTTCTTATCACTCACTCTTAAATTAATTCCTGATCACTCAAAACAAATTTTAAATTAAAAATTGAAAAAAAATTATACTTAAACCACTAAATTTACACCTTGATTACCTAAAGTATTTAATTTTTTAGTGCGGAAAATAACAAAAGCTAAATAGTGATAAAAAAAATCCCTTAAAAGATCGACTATATAAAACATTGATATATAATATTAATCATCTTTTATATGTCATGTCCTTTTCATAACGTAGCTCTCCACAACTTCCTAGTTCTAAGGAATATTTAATTCTTTATCATCCCTTCTTATCCTTGTTGTCATGTATTCATACATACTTATTAAGTAAGTTACTTATTGTTTCTGTCTACCACTCCCTCTCTCAATCCATACTGAGAGTATTAAATTTTCCAAGTCCTCTTTCCTTACAATGTGACCAAGTAATTTCAACTGTCATTTTTTACATATGAGTGTTATTTTCATTGCCATTTTCTTTATAACTTTGTTACTCACATGTTCTATCCATTCTCAGCATCTGTCTGTATAACCATATTTATGTTACTTTGAGTGCCTTCTTCATCTGTATAGAAATTGTCTAGCATTTACTGTCATAGAGAAAAATACCTACATATACTGGATTCAAATAAAGTTAATGCTAAAATACAATTGGAATTGTTTCATTCTCTCATCTCTATCATTTTTACCAGAAATGAAAAAAAGAAAGGATATTAACTATAAGCCTGTAAAAATTTCCATTTTGCTAATTGTATCCACATTAATGATATCAGAACTGCCCATTTTTATGGTGACAGGATCTAAGCATAATATGCAAATTTATATTCAGCATGCTGAAGTTCCATGCAAGATACACAATTTCAGTTTCTTTAACCCATTAATAAAATATGGTAACAATTATAAAAATAAAAATCCAGTATTAAAGGTTTCTAAAAAATATCTGGTATTATATTTTATAAAAAAAACAATGATAGATTTTTACTTGCAACTGTAAATGCTCATCAACCCATTTTTGGGAGAGTGGGTATTAAAGGGGTTAACAGAAAATTTGTATCATACAAAAGAAGATCGGCAATGCTTAACCTTTCTGCCAACAAAATTAAAAACCAATGTGTCAAAAGGACAAATTTTTCCTCGACACCACTACTGTTATAATTACTTTCACTTCTTGGCAATATTTATTGCTTTAAAAGTGATGATTAGAATTTTAATAAAACCTAAACATATGATGAATGTGAATTTACACATTTTTTTTATTCTTGAGAATTTACAGCAAAAATATTAAACACTATTTAATCTGCAAAAATTTAAATGCAATGTCAATTACTATGAGCTGTTCTGATTACTATTCCTCTTCTTGCTCTTTAGCAATATTCCTGTTTCTAACTATTCTACACCTAGTAAACTTGGCATCTCAGTGACTTTACTGCCTTGATTGAAGTGGAGTGAACTCAAAAGAAAAAAAAAATTCCCCAAGTGGTCACCCATGTAGGTACTGACCAGGCTCAAAGTTGCTTAACTTCAGTGATTATACAAGAACCCAGTGTTTCAATGTGATACAGCCTATAAGCCTATTGGGGTGGGAAAGAGAGAAAAAAATAAAAAAGAGAATGAAACAGAGTAAAGTAGAAGATAAGATGAAGTAGGCATAGACTGAGATGTGACAGACATTTTTTGATTCGTCAACACTTATTTGGGTCATGTAATATATTCTACATTTTGCTTTAGTGAAAATTGATAAAGAGTTAATGAACAATGTTTTTATTGTAAACAAGATTGATCTTTTATGGTTTTTTATTAACCTACTGATAAGCCAGAAGGATTTATTCCTTTTCCATCAAAACACAACAACAAAACTAATGAGCAAAACAGAACTTTTGTTTCCTTTTATGAACCTGGACAGACATATTCTTAGTCACATTTTCAAAACAGTCCAACAAAACTAATTTAAAATTAATAATGGTAGGTGTTCAGGAAAGCTATGCTTTTCTAAAAGCATTGAAATTCATTTGATTTAGGATAGAAACTGTCTGGCTAGTACTTATCAAAAGGAAGGTAATTGTTCCTCTGAACAGTAATAGAAATAAAGATACAGCAATATAAATTAACACAATGTAAGATAGATAAAGGAAAAAATACAAAGTCTATGAAAAAGACTTTCTGTCAAATTGAAACTCACACTACAGCAGATTTTATTATGCAAATCAATATTTTCAGAATAAAATCAAGGACATGATGTTGATAAAGTTTTCATATAGAGATATAGTTATCTATCATGTAAATTTCAGTTTATAAAATCTGTTTTTATTAGAAATATTTGCAAGAATTTTTCAGTGTGAGATTTTTTTATGCATCTCAAAGAGTATTCATGAATTCTTATATATATATATAAATTTGTTTTTATGTTGACATTTTAAAATATTGACATAAAAAATTCAAATTTTCATAAAATAGTTTTTACCTTAATTAGCTACCATATTTCCATAATATAGTTTTACTTTAATTAAATACCCAAAATCACTTCCCTCTAACTCTTCAAATGTCAACAGAAAAATCAAAAGCTAATTTTAATTTCCAAATTGAAATTCCCCCCAAACCTTTTTATAATATATTAATTATAATTTATAAAATTTCCCCTACTTTGACATCTGCCTAACTCTCTTTCTGTTAATCCCTTACATCCTTTTATCTACAAATTTTAAATCTATTTTTGGATTCATTTTTTATTTCTTTTAATTTTAAATTAAAATTTTATTTTTTTCATATAACCCCAAATTAGTGTCATAAGGTTAATATTCAGGTTTATTTTAATAAAACTTTTTCCTTTAAGACAGATACCTTCCACCTTCCCCTTACCCCTGTCTTGTGCCTTTCGTCTGACCGAAACATTGAAATGGATACATTCTACATGTTTTTGGCAAGTTGGATTTTGTTAACTTTCAGTTAAATTTTACTTCCTGTTTCACCTAACTTTATAGACATGAACTCTCATTACACACCGAGGTTGATAAGACAGACGAGCGATATCATCGTCTGCTGAAATAGGCTACTCCCCATATGAGGTAATTTGGGATTTATCTGTTTTTATATATATATATATATATATATATATATATATATATATATATATATTTCATCCCAGGTGAGATGATAATGTCACTAAGATGCAAGGGGCTACTGGAAGTGAAAAAGAAGAAAAAAACTTTAGAAGGCACAGGAAACCCAATCCTAAACAAGGGGTAAACCTGTACCCCTGTTCAAAAAAACGAGAAGAAATGTAAACCAGATGAGAAATGAACCTATCTACTCCTATTGAAGGAAAAAAATAAATAAAGTGGGATAAACCTCTGCTCCTATTCAAAAGACCAAGGAGTAGTGTGAACTGGACATGATTTAAAAATAAATTCAAAACTGAAGATATATAAAACGGTATAATCATTGACATTTATTTTTTTGTTAATTTCACATACATCAACATCACTAATAATAAAGATATAACCTCAAAAAAGAAAGTAAAGTTATTTAGTGATGGGAAAACAACACTGATAATTGCAAAAAAAATTAACCAGTGATGATGGTATAATCCAAAAAGATATTAAAAACTTCAGCTACACAAGAACAAGAAAAACTGGATTTAGGATGTCACAAAATGAAATCTGAAAAAATTAAGAGTAATAAGCAAGAAAAATGGATTGGCTAGCAAAGAAAATATTTGATGAAATTAGTGTGGTGAATGTAAACAAAGAAAAAAGAATGCAGAATATTAAAAAAACATTGGCTAAAGACATGAAACCCATCGAATTAAAGACTTCAAGGCAATATGACAAAGAGAAACATGTAATTTGAGGGAAGAATTACATGAAAAACTTATTTTTCAACAGTAATCTTTACTGGTGAATGTAGAGCTATTTTGGATGGATCTAATATGTAGGCTACAGTTTGGTTCCTTCACAAATAGTCAACCAACATGACTTAGAAGACAACTGTGGAGGAGGAGTAAGGTTTTGGGTTAGTATTGTAGCCAGTAAAATTATAGTAATGGTAATCAAAATATTAGCTACAAAGAAATATTTGTCATTCATTGATCGAGCTGTTTTCGGTTGAAATTTATAAAAATCTTTCTCTTAACTTAATTTCTCAGGAAAATAGGTTTGTCAAGTCCAGTAGCTGTTAATGTTCTTTCTAGTATTGATGGGGGTTTCCTTACTAACCTTTTATCTGAAGTAGTGGGGAATGTCATCATCATTTTTTCTTTGAGTTACATGTGATATCAATTTTAGCTATTGCTACTGTTGGTAGTTCTCAAGTGATGTGTTTTCTTTTATTTGGTACAGTTCTTTGTTTATGAATCTGTGGCACTAGTCCACAATATTAAAAAAAAGGATGATCTTTGTCAAGACCAACAGGCTTCATTCACTGAAAGCCTTTTTTGACCTTTGTTTTTAGAAAGAGGTTATATATAACTGACAGTTTAGATATTTCTGAATGAAATTTGTAGCATGTATGATATTCATATGAAAATCTCGATCTGATGAGACTGTTTAAGAACATGATTTGATTTTTCAGGTTGATGTATTGGTTGTGTAGCAATTTATGGTGTTTGGTAAAACTACCTTTTGGCACAGCCTATTCGATACTCAATTTTCTTATTTCCTATACTAAATTTGTCATAACTGATCCATACACCAAGGTACCTGAAATGTTTACTTTGGTTGGGTTTGGTTTGGTCTGTTTTACAGCATATCAACATCTACGGGTTATTTAATGCCAACAAGATTTTTTATTGCTGGTATTTTTTTTTTTTCAAAAATGTATTGCTAGTAATAATTTTTTTTCTTCAAAAATTCATTGCTGGTAATAACCTTTTACAAAAATATATTGCTGGTATTAAAACCTATTTTTACACTTTCATAGTATTTTGACCCCAGTTGGGGTGGGGGGCGACTATTTGCCCATAGCTGGGAACCTAACAGGTGTTACCACCCCAGCCCAGGGTGGACCTAGGAACACCAGAAATTAAGATGTGGTTCCATGCTCTTCAAAACCTCCTGATCAGAGGCCTTGCTGTTGGATGTAGTTTATCATCTTACCCAGGATGGCAAATGTTTAGTATTTACTAATTCCACATACTGAATTTTTATGATGGATTCATGGTATGTACCATCACTGCTTTTATTCCAATTACTAAACATCATCAGCATATCCCTCTCATCATCAAAACATTGGCTCTAGAAGGGAAAGCAGATTGTTATCTTCTATTGATAGATTTGTTTGGGATGTGGTATAGAATGCTTAAATGGTCAGTGCTCATCTTATCACATCTATGTTTGTAAATGCACAGTGCATAGTCTGAAAAAAATTAAAATAGACTGGGGCTTTCATTTCCTCCTTCTGTTCTAATGAGGTTTGAAATGTTTCTGTATACATCCCTTTAAATTTGATGATATAAAATACAGAGAATTATTGAAAATTCTTGGGTAAGATGTTTTTGATTGATTTGCTACCAAGAAGCATTAAGCTAAAGTGTATATTCATGCAAGATAATGCTCTTTTATATTCTCCAAAGCTGACCTTTCTTCCCTTGCCAAAAAAGGTTTCAAAGACACCAGATTAATAATTAATAAATAGGCTCCCAGCTTCTCCTGATATTAATCAAATAGAAAATATGGTTCATTAAGAGAGATGTATATGAAAATGCAAAAAATGCTGCAAGTTGAAACAGTAGAAAAGTTAGCAAAATCAATAAATAAAAAACTGATGATTGCCTAACTCTTGCAGCTCTCAACAAGTTCCTTTCCTCCCCCAGACCACATTCTGTCATCCACTTGCTTAAGCCTACCAGATATGTCATGCGTTGTTTTCCCTTGTCTCTCTTTCCCTCTATTCAACCCATGAGTATCAGATTCTCCAGGCCCTCTTTCCTCATTATGTATTCCAGAAAGTTCAGCTGCCTCTTCCTGATGTTAAGTATAAGCCTCATCCTTGTTTGCAACCTAAGACCTCATCATTGCTCACACACTCGGTTCATGATATCCTTAGCATCCTTCTGTAGAACCACATTTCTGTCATCTTGAGTCTCTTCTTCATCTTTGAGGAAATGATCCAACATTCACTGCCGTAAAAAAGTACAGATGTCATGTAACAGCTCAGTATTCTTTTCTTTGTTACCAAAGAAATCCTCTGCCCAGATTTTGGGATGTTTCTTTGGCTATCCCAATACGTCTACAGATCTCAGTGTCGCACTTACCATCCTCTGTCAAAATGCTTCCCAGATATTTAAACTTCTGCGTCTGCTTGATTCTAGTGTTCCTGATCTGCAAATCACATTTCAGGCTCATCCTCTTATTAATAAGTATAATAGTAATTTATTCAGGCATATGCAAATATATGTTATGAATAAAGCCCAAAAGATTTGGATTTGAATGTAAAAAAAAAAAAAAAAAAAATTTATAGTGCATTTTGTTTATATAATAAAACCTGACATTACTAAACCAAGTTACTAACAATAACTCTAATAAGGAAAGATAAGCTGAAATTTACATCGCATATTTTTTATATAACTACATCTTGCAAATGTTACCAACATTGGTTGTTTAATATCACTTCTATTGTGGAAGTATCATAAAATGATATAGTGTAGTAATTCTAGAGTGGATCAGTTTATTGCTTAATAACAATAGACAACAGATCCCCCACTTTATGTCCAGTAGAAATTTATATTAATATTTAATGTACAGGGTGTGATGGATGAATTGTCATTTAAATTACGTAAAAATGAAAATAACACTGACATCTCATTTTAATAGATATATTTACCAAAATTATACAAAAATATCTTTAAGATAAATATCTTAGAGTAAATTTATTCAATAACGTCACTATTGTTTTCAACAATGGCCTCCAGACAATTTTGGAATCTCATGTAACTTTCCAGGATGATCTTGTTTAAGTTGTTGAATGCTGCCATAATACTTTCCTTCAGTTCATCTTTGGTATTACAAGGAAGTTTTGTTGGTCTCTTGCTCAACTGAACCCCATACACAATAATCAAGGGGGTTGCAGTCTGAGGAGTTAGATGGTCAGATGTAAGGGTGATTTGGCCATGACTTAAATTTTCCTTGTGATTTTTTGTAAACAAGATTGTTTTTTTCTGTTTCTAACATATTTGTATAATAAAGGGGTCACCTTGAGGTGATGTAATGGTTACCAAGCTTGTCTTGCTAGAACAATTACGACTGAGTAGTGAGTTCATTCCTCCCTGGGTTCCCCATACTTTTGGCCTTGTGCCACATCTGAGCTACGCTTGGATAATCACTATAATAAAGTAATGTATTTTTTCTGTATCCTCAAGAGTAATAATTTGTGTGTGAGTAAGGTGGGAGTACATCAAAAAGTCTGTATCTTAATGATGTAAATAGCACTTATTTTTTATTTTCTTTATACACAACAAATATTTATTTTTAACGATAATCTCCTTCTTTGGATTTAATAAATGATGTATCATGCATTCTTCAGTGAACATTTCTGATTAACATTCAGGTAATGATATATCAGGCTATGTACTTATTGATCTACCTTTAGTGTGTGTGAGTATAGACATATAATGGATGTGTAGGTGGTGTAGTGGTTAGTGGCTCAGAACAAGAAAATGGCAAAGCAAGTTTGAATTCCAGTCATTAATTACATTCACTTTTGCATCAATATGCTTAGGAAAGAAATTAATGCATCTCTTCTCCAACCAGCTATGGATTAAATACTAGAGTAAACTGTACTCTTTAGCCATAGGTGGGGAAAAGTCTAAGAAATGGAAAATTGAGTTCTAAAACCTGGGTAGATGGAAAGTTTGTCAGTAATGCTCATTCTCATTTAACTAGTCAATAGCCAACATACACACACATATATATATATATATATTATAAATTAACTGATTTAAAATATGGTTTCTTCGCTACACAGGAATTACCATGTTTCAAAAACCAAAGCTAAAACCTTCAAATTATATAATTAAATTAAAAGCATTAGTTCTGTTTCATCTTCAAGCAAATCTTTTAGCTTCGGTTTTTGAAACATGGTAATTCCTGTGTAATGAAGAAACCATATTTTAAATCAGTTAATTTATAATATTTATGCTCTGTAAATTTACATTGATCACTGTTTTGTAAAAATAAAAAAATCAATAAGAACACCGGATTATATATCATCTTACTGTTCTTTCTTTTTATTATAATTAAAATATATATATACACACACACACACACACACACACACACACACACATTACAGTGCAAAAGTTTGATAATTGATTCCATTCTTTTTTTTTCAATGACTTTTTTCATTTTCTTTTCAAACTTATCCTTTGAGAAACTTCTGCAATGAATGCCAAAAATTTGGGTTGCAGTAATCAAGCTTAAAGGAGGATATTTTGACAAGAGATAAATTTAATCATAAAATCCTTTTTTTCCTTTTTGTCATAACATTTCTAAACAAATCATGTCTCACTTTTTTTATTAACCATGTATAATAATTTAAAACAACTACTTTTGGGGCCAATTTAAAAAAAAATTACCAGTGGTTGCTTCAAACTTTTTAACTGTGGTGTGTGTATATATATATATATAAAAAGGGTGTTCCAATCACTTGGACCAATTTTAAATGTGAATTAAGTTTAAGCATCTAATGATTTTTTTTCTTTCTGATTTAACAATTTAAGTCTTTGGCAATTTCAACCATAGAAAGATTAACAATCAAAGAACAAGTTAAAGTTATCAAAGCCTATTATGAAAATGGACATTCAAACAGAAATGCATTTCGTGCACATTGAGATTTTTTTTGTTCAAGATAATCGACCAACCAAGAATGCATTTGGAAACTATGTAACGTTGTCGTGGAGAGGTTCAATTTCTGTGTGCAAGGACAAATAGAGGTGTCTGGATTTTCGGCCACATTCTCGTGCACTGCAGCAATGTTTTCAGCTGAATGGCGTAAACAAGCATGCAATGGTGTTATCACATCTGCCACCAATCCAGTTTGTTTGAATTTATTAACAATTTTTCCAACTGCACTCTTGAAAGTTTAAAACATTTGATTGTTAATCTTTCCATGGCTGAAATTGCCAAAGACTTAAGTTGTTAAATCTGAAAGAAAAAGAAAAAAATCATTAGACACTTAAACTTAATTCACATTTAAAATCAGTCCAAGATATTGTAACATCCTTTATTATATATATATATATATATATGAGACAGAGAGAGAAAGATGCAGGGATAGATAGTGATACTTGTGATGTTCTTATCTCTATATAAAAAAACAGCAAATGATTTAACATGTACAATTTGATGGATGCTTATAACTATCAAGTATTTTCTTTTATCAATATGATTACTTTTTTTTTATCAATATGATTACTTTTTTTTTTTTTAAGGATTTGAAAAATCCACAAGTTCAAGGATTTTTCATTATTTTCTTTCAAATAATTTGAGCAAAAACAGAGTTTCTGGAAGAAAAAAAATCATGCTATCAACCTGAACATATCTCCATCTTCATCTCTCATTTTCTGATGAACATCATATATTTACCTGGGTACCAGAGGTCCACCCTACTGAATAAGGTTTCTCAAACTTTTTCCACCAGTATGCCTGTCCATCTTGCTGGAGGTGTTGTACCCTTTGAGAAGACATTCCATGATATAGTACTTAATGTCAAAAGATTCATGTCCTGGTGTAGGACGAGTGAGGTGATGGAGTATACAAAAATAGCAAACTCTTTCTTTCTGGGGTACTAAAATTTATCTGATGCACCTCCATGGGTACACATACCCAAGTTAGAAACAGTATCTCTGAATTTTACTTCATAGATAAACTGTTTGCCTTGATGTCTGCAACATATTCTAAGGTTTTTTTTTGGGGGGGGCATGTATTCTATTATATGTATAAATACTTACAACTTGCAAAAGATACTAATATTGACTATTTGTTGGGGTGGGGTCACTAAGTTTTATATGGTTCATTCAACAATAGATTGTATTTAGCGAATTATGTTTCTGTAGCAAACTATTACTTTTTATCTATTACAGTCTAGACAGATAATAAAAAAAAAAGTAGAGAAAAACTTTTTAAATTGATATATATATATATATATATATATATATATATATATATATATATATATATATATATATATATATATATGTGTGTGTGTGGAACAAAAGAGAAAATAAAGTTAAAACATTAAGGGAAAAATCATAATGCATAACTTCCATAATTGAGTAATAAGACACATCACCCAGTCACAATAGGAACACTACCAAAAAAAAAAAGAGTTAACAATGAAAAGAGTAGTCAAGCTTTGTGCTAACTGCTGTAACTTATACATAATAGAATCAGAAATGACGAACAAAGAGACAGATAATCTGTGCAAATCAAGTTTCTTTCATTAAATAGCATCATTACTTTTCTCATAAAAGCAAATGTATCAGCATTATCATCATAGACAACCAGGAACAAGGGAAGAAGAAAATCAGTAAACATTTCCAGAAATGTCAAAAGCACTTAAGCATGAATTCTATCCACAAGATTCAGTTTGCTACAGAAAATCTGTATGATTAATAATAATGGCAATAATGGGGATGGCTTTAGTTATAGTCGCTGGAAATCACAGACATTAAAAAAAAAAAATTTAATAAATAAAATACATTTAAATAAAAGAAATAAATACAGATGTATACATGCATATTTTTTTTTATCAATAATCCTATTCTATCAGTAGCACCTGTGTCTGTTCCTGACCATTGACAATTCATTCCTTACTTGTTTCCCAATTTTCTAGGCACAACATGCAGATTAAGTGCTTAAAATTTCTTAAAACGTGATTTAGATAAAAAAAAATATTAGAAAATTAGATGTTTATAATTTTTTCCTACCTTCAAAAATACTTAGTCTGAACAGGTGATCTACCAAGTTGTATTAATGTCAGTGATAAGAAAACAGCAAATTACCTCATCAAACCAAGCAACGTGTCATGTGTATCCTATGATGGAAAATGTGGCAAAAAAGAAAATTACTTACCAAAAAAAAAGGGGGGGGGCACATATTCCGCATGACATGCTGAAGACGGAATATTTAAATTAGAAACAAGTCAGTCGCAGGAGTCGCCATAAAAGTATTTTGATATGCAAAAATTGGGCGTCTTCTCCCAGCTGTTGACGGATGGAAAAAATGCTCAGCCGATAAAAGCAGTTATTGTTCTCAAATTGGGAGAAAAGGAATAAAATTTGTGTATTTTGGCTACCACGTTCGTCGGAGAGCGAGTCATTTTTTTGACTGGTAACGTGCATTGTGATTTGTGAGATAGTACCTGCGAATCAAGATTTGACTATTAATTTCATCTAAAATAGTTATGCTGTTCTATCCAGATGACTTATATTATTACTTTCTGTCCCCGATATTCAAGTCTGAACTTACAGTGATTTGTTCTCTGTGTTGTGGAAGTAATCTGTGACAAATATTTCTTTTGCAATCCCAGAATGCTTACAAAAAAATCAAGGTGTTTGAAAATGGATTTTTTGTATTTATTAGTGAAGATACTGAGAAAAATGGTCAACTCATTCTATCTCAGCAGTAAGTGTCTGACTCTTTCTGCCATGTTTTATATTTGCAAGAGTGAGATTTGATCAAAAATGTAGTACATCTTAGCTGGAGCTGCTCAATCATCACTTTCCATCCTTGATAAGAGTTCAAAAGGGCCTATGTGGCCTTGTGAGTGATGAACTTTCTATTCTACAACCAACCCCTTTCCCACAGATGAAATGTTACAAGCTTCTTGTTACTATCTTTGGATGAACTAGATTCCTTAGTTCCACTAGTTCAGATCATTACAGCTAGGAGATGTCATGCCACATAGACAGGATCAAATCATCCCCATTTCCTTTCTATTCTACTGGTAATAACAAAGTACTATTTGGACAGCTTCTTCCCAAAAACTGCTATTTTCTGGAACAGAACCCCAAGGAGATGCTGACCTAATCACTAAAATCTTAACCACTTCAATTCTAGGGTCAACTGTTATCTACTTTCAACAACCATATTCAGTAACCCTCTGCCTTGATTGGCACTTGTGTCATGTATTAGAGAAAAAAAAATTAAAATAAAACAAGAAAAACTTATAGTATGTCCCAAAACTAACCCTATAACATGTTCAGTTAGAATATGACAACAAATTTCAGAAAATGTTTCTCATCAAGATCCATTTTGAACATTTATAAATCTACCATTCGTCCATGCATTGAATATTGCTGCCATATTTGGTTTAGTGTTCCTGCTATATATCTCAAGATACTTGACAAAATTCAAAGAAAGGGCTGTAATGTAATCACTCCTGACCTGGCATCTCAACTTGTCACTTTCTCACCATAATGACATGGCTTCCCTCTGTCTTTTCTACAAATATTTTCATGGCAATTGTTCTGATGATGTTTCCTCCTCGGTAACTTGACTGCATGAATTTAAGTGTGCTACTAGATTGGCAACTAGGTTTCACCACTTTATTGTTGAACTAGCCATATGTTCTACTCTAATACTTTCTTTTTTCACACTTCTCACCTTTTTCGATTTCTTACTTCCCTACTACCTACAATCTTCAACAATTTAAATGCAACACTAATCACCATCTTTTGTTTTTCTGAATCCTGTTCTTTTATTGTCCTTTCTCCTCACTAAAGTCTTCTCATTTTCTTTCACTCACAGTAACTCCTTGCATCCTAGTGGCATTATCAATTTGCTTTGAGTGAAATGTTTATAAAAAAAAAAAAAAAAAAAAAAATGAGCTACTGCATAAAGAATACACTTAAAGTAAAAAAAAAAAAACTTGGGTTCAAAAATTAAAATTTAAAATATTCAAAGTAAATCTCAGCTTCAGTCATTTTCCTACAGCTGGTAATATTAGTCCTAGACATAACAAAAAAAACTACATCCAGTATCTGATCAGGAGATTGGAACCACCTCTTAATTGCTGTTGTTCCCAGGTCCACCATAACCCAGGGTGGTAGCACTGGTTAGGGTCCCAGATATGGGCAAATAGTGAACCCCTAAATAAAACAATACACTATGAAAGTATAAAAATACATTTTCATAGTAAAAATAACAGGAATACATTTTTATATAAAAAATCACCAACAATACGTATTTATAATAAAATTACCAACAATACGTATTTATAATAAAATTACCAACAATATGTTTATGACAATATTTATTTGTAGGCAATAAAAGTAATCTTGAGCTATGATGCTCTAATGATAGTGTGGATAAACATGAAAATATTAACAAAACCAATCAGGACTTTGTTAATCAAATTTTGATTAACTAAAAACATGTTTTTTTCCAAGTCATGTTGAAAAGCATCACCAAAAGATAAGCAGTGATGAATCTGTTCAGTATTTATATAGGTGACCATTTACAAATAGCACATTCTATAAGCAACCTAAGAACTGTATTCAAGACTAAGAAAACTACTCGCAAGAATTTTTTTAAAAAATTATCTTCAATCTTCTAAAAGTGATTTAGCAATTATATAGTGAAACAAAATTATAAAGTACTAGTCATAGTAAAGGAAAAAGAAAAGACAGAAAGAAAAATACAGCAACAAAATCCATGGCAAGGCCAAGATACAAGAAATCCAGAAGATTATCCTCCTTGGCACTGCTCATTTATAAATGAAAGACTATCCATCAGTCATGGAAGCCCCAAGTTCAAGGATAGACTCTGATGCATGTGTGAACAAAGTAGGGCATTATGGATAAAGTAGCAGTAGTAGTAATTGATTGATTTTTTTGTTTTTTATTTTATCTTATTTTTTACAGCTTATCAACCTTGTTGCTGAACCATATTTTAGAATGTATGAATAATTCTTACATTTTTGTTTGCAAATGAATTAATTTTTTGGTGATAATTTTCAGATACAAGTCTTACTGTTTAATCCATAGCTAAGAGGAGGAAATAGTTTTTTACCTTTTCCAAGTGCATTTGCACATAAGTAAATGTAATGAACCTGACTGGAGTATTAGTAACAATATAAGTCATCTGGATAGAACAGCATAACTATTTTAGATGGAATTAATAGCCAAGTCAAAGTTAGTAGACTCTATATATCTTTTCTTGTGGTCATTATATAAAATTTATGTAATAGTTTTTTTTAAGGTAACAAACCCAAAATAGGTTTTAATGCATTGAAATGAGGATTGAACAGAGTGTTAATCAATAATTAGCCATATTGGTTATTTGCCAATTGATTTTCATAATCAGTTATCATTGAAATTTCATCACAATCATTAGTTATCTTAAACATAAGAAAAATTTAGATATTATTCTAATTGTTTTTCATTATTATTTTTTTTTTTTTGTCAATCTTTATTGAGAGTAATTAAATTAAGAAAATCAACTGCTGACACTTCTTTTACCATTATTTTTTTATTAGTCCATTATGCTCTGCTTAGGTTAAATTCTGAGTTCTGCTATTCTGACTATCTGAAACATCAAGAGCAATGCAAGGAATGGTATCTTTCATTGCAAATATGATTTGGTTACTAACCCACTAATACCTCCTCTTTGCTTAATGAAAAAATCTAGCTCTGTAAACAGCCTAGCAACAGGAATTGAATTTGTGCATGGTACTTAACTGAACTTTCTTTAAAATTCTTTGTCAATTTTGTTTTCTTTTGCTATCTTTTCTCATGCAAAATAACAAATTATCATCAAAGAAACACCAAACATGAAAACTAAGAAGATATGCAAGAAAATAGATATACAAATTTCTGGATGATTCTGACCATTTTTCAGAAGATGGTGAAAGATAATCAGCCTCTATAGCATATAAAAAGAATTCATTGACTGATCAGTAATCAACCAATAATTTTATGCTCATTAATTGATAATTGACTAACTTATCAGTGCAACCCTAATTGAAAAAAAAATTACATAGAATGCTCTTAATGTATTAAATGTGTATATGCATTAAACTATCATCTTTAAAAATGATTCTGAAAGAAAAATACCCAAAATGATCACTGAGTTTTAGCAAGGGCAGCTGCAAGTGACATTGTTTTTATGTAAGATAAATAATATATATAATTCTACAGACATAGAAAGTGTGATCTCCTCTTATCTGTGGTCTTAGTTACTTGACGTTGGCTCTCAGAAATAAATAACTTTTACTTAAAATTTCCTAAAAATTTCCTTTCCACCACCATAAAATTTATTATAGTATATTGTTATAATTATTCTACTTTATTATTATTATAAATGCCATGTCACTTCAGGGTGTGGGCGATCATGGCTCACCACAAATTCCTCTCCTTTGGAACACTTAGTAAGGCTTGTCTTTTTGCTAATCTGTGTTCTGCAACCATCTATATTAGCTTGTTAAGCGTTCATCTGTCCCTCTTGCTTACAATATGCCCTGTGAGTATCAAATACTCCAAGCCCTCTTTCCTCATTATGTCAGGGCTCATAATTCTATTAGTTGTTAATCTTTATTTGACCTAATTTATAATATTTTATATATATATATATATATATATATATATATATATATATATATATATATATATATAGGTATGTATAAAAAACATATAGCATATATCCTAGTAGAGTATAGCATACAGCCTCAACACACTAGGTGTTGCTATATATATATATATATATATATATATATATATATATATATATATATATATATATGTGTGTGTGTGTGACACTGATGTCAGCAAGAAGTGGCAACAGTCAGCTTCACGCTTGAGGGCAATGTTCAGGTTATCTGTAATCACTTGTTGACCTCAGTGTTCACTTCTATATTTACATACAATATCATTGAGCACTATTACCCATGAATATAGCATACCTTAAAACTAAGAAAGAGAGAGAGAGGCAAAGCAAGCGAGAGAGAGAGAGAGGCAAAGCAAGCGAGAGAGAGAGAGAGGCAAAGCAAGCGAGAGAGAGAGAGGCAAAGCAAGCAAGAGAGAGAGAGAGGCAAAGCAAGCGAGAGAGAGAGAGGCAAAGCAAGCGAGAGAGAGAGGAGGAAGAGAGAGAGAGAGGCAAAGCAAAGCAGAGAGAGAGAGGCAAAGCAAGCGAGAGAGAGAGAGGCAAAGCAAGAGAGAGAGAGGCAAAGAGAGAGAGAGAGAAAGGCAAGCGAGAGAGAGAGGCAAAGCAAGCGAGAGAGAGAGAGAGGCAAAGCAAGCGAGAGAGAGAGAGGCAAAGCAAGAGAGAGAGAGAGAGGCAAAGCAAGCGAGAGAGAGAGAGGAAAGGCAAAGCAGAGAGAGAGAGAGAGAGAGAGAGAGGCAAAGCAAGGAGAGAGAGAGGCAGAGAGGCAAGAGAGAAGGCAAAGAGAGAGAGAGAGGCAAAGCAAGCAAGAGAGAGAGAGAGAGAGGCAAAGCAAGCAAGAGAGAGAGGCAAAGAGAGAGAGAGAGAGAGGCAAAGCAAGCGAGAGAGAGAGAGAGAGGCAAAGCAAGCGAGAGAGAGAGAGAGAGTCAAAGCAAGAGAGAGAGAGAGAGAGAGGCAAAGCAAGCGAGAGAGAGAGAGGCAAAGCAAGCGAGAGAGAGAGAGGCAAAGCAAGCGAGAGAGAGAGAGAGGCAAAGCAAGCGAGAGAGAGAGAGAGGCAAAGCAAGCGAGAGAGAGAGAGGCAAAGCAAGCAAGAGAGGCAAAGCAAGCAAGAGAGGGAGACAAAAAGCAAGAGAGAATGAAAGAGAGACAGAATGAAAGAGAGAAGAGAAAACGAAAGAGAGAGAAAGAGAGAACGAAAGAGAGAGAAAGAGAGAACGAAAGAGAGAGAAAGAGAGAACGAAAGAGAGAGAAAGAGAGAACGAAAGAGAGAGAAAGAGAGAACGAAAGAGAGAGAAAGAGAGAACGAAAGAGAGAACGAAAGAGAGAACGAAAGAGAGAACGAAAGAGAGAACGAAAGAGAGAACGAAAGAGAGAACGAAAGAGAGAATGAGAGAACGAGACAGAGAAAGACAGAATGAGAGAGAGACAGAATGAGAGAATGAGAGAAAGAATGAGAGAAAGAGAAAGAATGAGAAGAAAGAGAAAGAATGAGAGAGAAAGAAAGAATGAGAGAGAGCAAGACAGAGACAGAGAGAGAGAGAGAGAGACAGAAAAAAGACAGACAGAGAGAGAGAGAGAGAGACAGAAAAAAGACAGACAGAGAGAGAGAGAGAGAGACAGAAAAGAGACACACAGAGAGAGAGAGAGACAGACAGAAAAAGAGACACAGAGAGAGAGAGAGAGAGAGACAGACAGAAAAAGAGACACAGAGAGAGAGAGAGACAGACAGAAAAAGAGAGAGAGAGAGAGAGAGAGAGAGACAGAAAAGAGACACAGAGAGAGAGAGAGACAGACAGAAAAAGAGACACAGAGAGAGAGAGAGAGACAGACAGAAAAGAGACACAGAGAGAGAGAGAGAGAGACAGACAGAAAAAGAGACACAGAGAGAGAGAGAGAGACAGACAGAAAAGAGACACAGAGAGAGAGAGAGAGAGAGAGAGAGAAAAAGAGACACAGAGAGAGAGAGAGACACAGACAAAAAGAGACAGAGAGAGAGAGACAGACAGAAAAAGAGACAGAGAGAGAGAGAGAGAGAGAGAGAGACAGACAGAAAAAGAGACACAGAGAGAGAGAGAGAGAGAGACAGACAGAAAAAGAGACACAGAGAGAGAGAGAGAGAGAGAGACAGACAGAAAAAGAGACAGACAGAGAGAGATAAAGAAAGAGACAGAGAGAGATAAAGAAAGAGACAGAGAGAGATAAAGAAAGAGACAGAGAGAGATAAAGAAAGAGACAGAGAGAGATAAAGAAAGAGACAGAGAGAGATAAAGAAAGAGACAGAGAGAGAGACAGAGAGAGATAAAGAAAGAGACAGAGAGAGATAAAGAAAGAGACAGAGCGAGATAAAGAAAGAGACAGAGAGAGATAAAGAAAGAGACAGAGAGAGATAAAGAAAGAGACAGAGTTACTCTATGCCAATGCACACACATTATGCATGAATGCGTAAATTTTAATTCAATGCGAATATTCAATAATAATGAACCACACGCATGTTGGGGATGGAAAAATTAAAACAGAAAATAAAAATAATTTTATAATACCAACCTACCTATTTAACATAATGCTAATTAAATATTAAAAATACTATCCATAGTGGAAAAGTAAAATTAGTTTCAATATTGAAAATGCTACATAACATATATATATGAAGAAATTAAAAAAAAATGAAAACAAAAAGGACAATTATACATAAAATCAGAAAGAGACAATTGAAATTTCTCAGACACATACTGAGGAAAAAAAGGCCTGGAAATTTTGAGACTGACAGGACATAGTGAAAACAATGGAGGGAGCAGTGAGTAACATTGCTTAGAGCTACAAAACATAGGAAGTTGTGGAGAGCCATGATTGCCCACAACTTTGAAGTACATAGGAGAAATTATTCATTTTTATTACTTTAGGTCTATTGATTTCTTATTTTAATACTACTGATATTGATTTGAGTACCACGGAGGTATATGTAACCAATTGATTTGTTTTTATGGTTTATCAACCTTTTGCAGGTTATTTAAAGCCAGAAAATATTTTTAGATTGTAAGAATTTTTTTGGAGATAATAATGAGTTACTGATATAAATCCTATTAATTAACCCACAGCTGAATAGAGAAGATGTGGATAAGGGAATATAATGACACTGAATGGAATTGTAACTTGGCTCTCTGATTTCCAATTCTGAGCCATTAGCAATTACACTGCAGGCACATCCTAGCTTACAGGACCTGGTATTCCCAAGCAGTCTAGATATTGACCAGGCTTAACATTGCTTAACTTCAGTGATTGTACAAGAATTGGTGTTTCAACATGATTTGAACATAAGCCAGGAATATGAATGTTTTAAGGAGAATAGGAACTACAAAGAAACTGCTGTTAGCAGCTGAAATTTCTTGGACCTGTAATGAAGAAGGCAGGCTTGGAGAATTTAACACTCACAGGATATACAGAAGGTAAAAGAAGCAGTGGGAGATTTCTTGGCAAGTTTAGATGAATGGATGTTAGAAAAAGAAGAAAGAAGAGTAGTAAAAGGGCAAGAGCAACAAAAGAGGGGAAATTGTGGAGAGCCATGATCACCTATATTCTATAAGAAGAAAACTCCTATTGATAATCTGTAGAGTAAACAGTATGCAGTTATATTGCTAGTATTGCCTGTCATCCTCTTATGTTGGTCAGCTGTCATGGACTAATGAAAAATGACCAGTAGCTTATTAACAGCCAGGGACAATGACCAACAGCATTTCACCAATAGATGTATCCAGACAAAAAAATGCTAATTACTTCAACTATGTCAAATTCTCATGCAAACAACATGAGATTCAATAACAACAGTTGACATCTGTTATACAAGTCAAGTCTACATAAGTGTTATGTTTGGATTTAAGCTTTCATGAGTATATGTATGTAGGAATGTACATACGGGAATAGATAATTATAAAGTAGGGACATAGGGAGAGAGTACCGCTTACTACCTGAATCTACCAATTCAATACAGTAGCATTGATCTGCTGTCAAACAACAAACTAGTGCTACTTGAAATACGATTATGACTATATACTATTACAAAATAAAATAAGGCCAGGTAACTATTAACTGTTCCATTTGAAGTGAACAATGCCACTCCATTTGAGGATGACTTATTAATATTCAACAACTGCAATTTATTGCTGTTTTTTCATTTTAATAGTATTATAACTCAGTTATTGCAGAAATGTATTCAAGTATATTACAAACTAGCTCATTAACTTTTATTGTATTGGCTAAAGTAATTGAATCTGCAATACATTACTTTTCTTCCTAAATTGAATTTTTTTTTAATTATTATTAATATTGTTCCATTACAATTGGATGGATGTTGGATAGATGTTGGATTTAACGGCATGTCAACTCCTATTCATTACAATTGGTTAAACAATATTGTTATATTCTTTGGCAAAGATCAAATGAATTACACACACACACACACACACATTACTAATGCATAATGTGATCTGCTTTTTTAAAAAAAAAAAATAAAAAAAAAATGAGTAATAACATCAATATATTTTATTTTTGTGTATATTGTGATCATCATTTTATTGTGCCTTGAAGGAGCAATCAGTTTTCAGTTTCAGTGATTCAAGACAATTTTAGTAACCATCCTAAATGTTGGATATCTTTTATTGAAGAGGAATAATGATGAGGATTTCTGTCAGAGAAAAGTATCTGTCTATATTACAGGATTGAGGAATTATCATTATTTACATTATTCACAGTTCGAATCATTTTTTTTGATATTATCACAACATTTTGACCATTGTGCCTCATATTCTTCTTCATGTGTCAGTCAATTTTGAACTGAACCCTTTATTCAACCTACAGGAGTAGACTGTTCTTGTTCCATTGTCCATACAGTGGAACAAGAACACAAAATACAGAAAATAATACAGAATACAGAAAATAATATTTAATCATGCATATAGGATATTGTGTGAATCAAATATGTTTCTAAGATGTATACCTTTTGGGTACATTGATAAATAAAAATTTATGCTGCACTTTGCACAATAAAATATGACACCTTCAATGCAAGTTATTACCAATATATTTAATAAGGATATATAAGCTTCTTATATAAATATATCTCTGCAAATTTTACCAATATTGGTTGATTAATACTAATTTTATCACAAATTCATATATGTATTGGGGAAATTTAATTTTATAACAAGGTGGAAACATACTTGTGACACATTTAACCCTTCAGGACTTCATTGGATTAATTTTATTATGTTGGTAGGACTACACATACACATGGCAGAGAAGTGCCAGGAATTTTAGAATTTTTATTTTTATCTAGCTGAATTCATTTAGTCTTTCTTTTTCTTTACACCACTTTTGTAAGTAGGTACTCCACACTGTGATATTAGATCTGCCAGGAATATTGAAATGTTGTAAGAGCCAGGATACAAATTTACTGTACCTGACCTTATGATCAACGTATTCTCTAGACATTTACATTGTAGTGAATTAATTTTAGCTTATTGTTTTGTTTAGTATTGACAAAGTCTTTTATTGTTTTGGCTGTAGTAGTAACAACTTTTATGTTGAGTTTAGATAGATTCTTTTCAATTGTAGATGTGATAGAATTCGTTGGCAGGATAATATATTTTTCCCAGCACACCTCTGCCGTGTGCATGTATAGTCCTACCAACATAACAAAATTAGTTCGATGAAGTCCTGAAGGACAAAACATATCACAAGTAAGCTTTTTCCACTTTGTCATGAAATTTCCCCAATACTGTTCTTGAGATATATTAGTACTAATGAGCATTGCATTAATTAGGCTCCCATCATTCTCTGAAAGTTAACTCCTCAAAATCCAGTTTGGTTTTTGTTCTGATAAGTGTTGTAATGATAGCATATATGTTATCAAACAACTCCAAGAAATTGCATAACTCTCCAATAGAAAATTGTATATCTGCTATGTTGACCTCTCAGCAGTATATGAGCATATCAATAGAGATTTCCTCTTTTCATTCATTAGAAACCATTTCCAAAGCTTAGACTCCACTGAATGCCTAGATCTGGTAGAGGAACTATATTGGCCCACTAACTTGTTCCTGTCTGTTGAAGGCTCCAGCACACAAACATTTCAAAGTTCATCAGGATTACAAGGAAGAAATGAGAGTCCCATTCTATTTAAGTTTTTCTGAGACTATACTCTGTACATATATAAGCACAGATCATCTAACCATTTCATACCATATTCCAAACAAATCTACTAATTGAAAAGAGTGTTCATGCTTTCGCTCAAGGCCAATGCACTGAAGACAAGCGAGGGCTGCTGATGACATAGGTATTCATAATTGGAATAAGAATGATCTTGACAAAAAAAAAAAAAAGAAAAGAAAATCAATATCCTCAACCAAATGTTCCAAGAAACAGGAGTGAAGATAAACCTTTCCAAAACAGAAACTATGATCTGCAATTGGAATGAAAGCAGTGATGGCATATATCTTGAATCCATTATAGAAATTCAGAATGTGGAATTAGTAAATACTAATCACTTCAAATATCTTGGTTTATGGATCAGCTGCAACAAATTTAGTATAGGAGAAAAGAAAATTGAACATAGAACAGAGTGCACTAGCTGTAGTTTCACCCAACACCACAAGTTGCTACAAAACCAAAACATTAACCTAATTAAACTACTTCAAACAATAGCTTAGGATGGAAGCTCCTATCAGTACTGGAAAAAGTGATAACAGTTGCTGGACTTGAGAAAACTATTTTCCTGAAAAACTTTTGTAATAGAAAGGTTTTATAAATTTCAATAGTGGTAGGACTAGATGCTTGGTCAATGAATGCCAAATGTTTGTTTATAAGGAAACAGTTAATATTGCCATTACTACATATATTGTGTATATTGATGTCTTGCAACATAAGGAAAAAAAAAATTTATTTTTTCATATTTCAACTTTTTAGTTTAAGAAGGAAGATCCAATTAAAGACAAACAAGTTTGGTTTGATTTTGTCCACTGGAATTTTGTTTTCAATTCTATGAAAGAAAAGAAGTGAATAAACATCATATTTGCCACTTGAAGAATTTTTTTTCTCAGTCTCAAAATAACATTGGTTGAATGAATCTGAACAAAGGCTGATTGTGCACAAGCAGGTATCGATTGGTTGCCCAAATGTTCATTGTCATTTTGTAGGTGGGAAGCAAGCATGATAATGTGTTAAGGACTTTAATTAAAGAGTGAAAAAGTTTGAAAATCAGAAATCTCACAATCAAGATCTTATTTATAGATTTATTAACAAGGGATGATATGTTAATAGCAGGTTTATGCATGCATACCTCCAGATATATGTATACAGGTCTGTATTTATACATCAAAAAAGATTATAAAGCAACTGTGCATATTTTTTAACTCAACCTATAAAAAAAAAATAAAATATATGCTAAAAATTCATATTTTACATTAAGTTCTAATCAGTTCTTTTTCAAACATTATGCTCTTTACAACATTTTATCAAAGTTTTTATTCACTGACATTATATGATGTATGGTACATACTTTTTTTCCTTAATAAAACTGTTCAGTAAGCCTCTATTTATTATTAATAGTATTATTAATCTTCTTAAACTAATTTTAGGAAATTTGAACAGATTAACCAATCTGATCATCTGTTGAATTACCTAGTATTTCCTCTGTCTCACAGGACATTTCACACATCTCTTAAAATCACTCCACCATGAAATAAAGAATCATTTTTCTTCAAGATGTTGGTTTATTTGCAGAAACCATTTTTCATCTTGAATTCTCAATTTTTGTTACCATCTTGTATTTGCTTACCTGATGAGTTATATAGTTACCAAAATTATTTGTGTATATTTTTTTCTTGAATTTTAAACCTAAAAGTAAGGTTTGCATATTATACATGAAAAATAAGTATTAACTTATTTCTGGCTTTGTATTTGGGATGGTATAACTGAAAGTAAGTTATATCTATGGTCCAAACTAACATGTAACACTTGCTTTAATTATTTATATAGATATTGAAGAAATTTTAGTCTGTATCACTGCTGTGTCAAAGACAGTCATTGTGCCAATTTCATTTATATTGTCAGATGCCAACATTATCCAGAGTCACCTTGTCCTTCCTCAAAAAGGATGTCATCTTCACTGCCATCCAGTACAAACATAATACAGCATTCTTTGAATGATATCACCACAATTTGTTCAATCAGGCTTCCAATATTCATCTACATATAAAAAAAAACTCTGGCTTGTAACTGTAGCCTGTTAAAAGGAGTGACTCCTATCTCTCTGGCAACCACTAGTTAAAAAATATATATATATATATATATATATATATATATATATATATATATATATAAACAGTGTATGTTTAGGCAGCAATCCTTCATTTAAATGTTTTATTAAACATAATTGATAAGGTGTGCCTGTTAAACTTTTTGATGAGTTTCTCCAGGTGTCAAATAACTCGTTTGAGTCCAGTTGAAACATGTAAAAGAACTTGCCAAAATTGTGCGTAATGTTCCAAGTACTTTTGAACATTGTAGAAGTTGAGAGAAAGTAAGGGGATGTTGTTAATAGTCTGGAGTTTGAAATGAATGCAGGTTCACATGTAACAGTGGTGGAATAGATCTTAATGTCGTGTGTCACACTTTTTCAATTAAAGGGACACAACTCTCTAACTTTCAATAGCTGATGTTACAGAAATTTTGGATTCCCATGTTCTCATTACTGCAATTAATCAAAATTAACAGTGAAATCCAGCAAAAGTCACCCATGAAATAAAAATAATCGTTTGTGCAGAAAGTAAGGACCTATGTACATCAAATTGTCTTTTGCGTTGTCAAAAGAATTATTGTTCAACTTTTAAAAGGCAAGCTTAAATATTAATGCAATACTTAAATGCAGTGATCAATTTTGAGTTCTTCTGTAGTTTATTGCCACCTATTGCATACGGCAACAGTATGCCTGGTAAAAAGAAATCTCTGCCAACAGAAGACTAGATTGCTATCAATAGAGCCAAGGCTGCAGTGAGGAAAAGAAAATCCCATGCAAATGAAAACACAGATCAAACAGCAGTCAGGGGAGGTTTCAACACTGAAAATATGCAAAGACTTAGTGACTCTTAAACTCCTGAACAAACTGAAGGCTCAATCAAGACCCCTCCACAGGAGCTAGCTTAAATGCCACCCGATAGAGCAGATTTTAAGCTAGTAATATATATATATATATATATATATATATATATATATATATATATATATATATATATATATATATATTACAATAAACTACAGTCTATTATAATAAAAATATTATAATAATATTGTAATCTATTATAATAATATTTTGCCTACTTTGTATTGAGCAGTTTTTTAAAAAGTAAATGCTGCAAACTGTGAATTTTTACTCCATCAGTTCTTTCTCCTATTTGGAGATATATGATGGCAGCAACTAGATTTTGACCAATGTCATTGCATGATCTATCCTCAAATATGGGCAGAGCAGATATGGCAACATTAGGCGTCTTCTGTAGTAGCTGATATATATATCTCAAATATGGATTAGTATCTGGCAGAATGATAGGATAAAGAACAAATAGGAAATGTTTATAAATTTAACATTCTTCGCTTCTATCTAAGCGTCTTCAGAAAATAAAATATGGAGGAAAAAAAAAGAAAATTTGGGTATTTTTTATTTTTGTGTTTGTTTTTTATCAGTTAAGCAGACCTCACGTCTATTTGTCCTATCAAGCAACATTCATGTGCATAATTATTGTGCATTTGTGGGTCAGAATTCTAGTTGGTCTAATGCCGGATTTGGTTGATAATGTGTGTAACACTATTCAGACAATATTGAAATTAAATTTAATCCCTGCAGAAATGCCAGAAAGTGACACTGATCCGAGACAGGGTGCACAGATACTCTGATCCTAGGCAGAAGTGACAATGCATATATAAATAATCTAGTCAATTATTTACAACTAGTATGCTAGTAGAAGTCAAATATGTAATTATTTTTCAGTGTAGAAAAGATTGTAGGAAAGAGTATCAAGAAGATAAAGTGAGGAGACATAAAGATTGAGTAACAAATAAGTAAACAGGTCAACAAAATGAGAGACAAAGCAAGTAGGCCAATAGGTAGTTAAGTAGATACACGTGTGCAAGAATGTATGCCTGTGTTGAAACCCTGAAAGAAAATATTGAAGTTTTTGTGTACTCACCATTCCAACGGCTTCTTTGTCGAAAGGATTCCATGGCACTGATTTTGGGTAATGTGCCAATACTTTGGACTTGTAGGGTCTCTTGAGAGGAGCACAATGCAAATTATCGCCTATGGAAAAAGAAACAAAGATATTGATCATCGTAAGTATTATACACACAAATCTGATGTTTATGTAAGATTGATTAAACAAATGTATCTAAATTTTCTTTCATTTTAATCATTATATATGGGGGACTCTCCTGTTTTATGAGGGTCCAGCAGCTCAGTTCTTAGAACCAAACCGCCAGATTACCCACACATATGATTTGATTATAGTGGTGAAGGCTTGTACCGAACTAACCACATTTTCTGGAAGAACCAAATATAGAAAGGTGATGAATATAGTGTGCCATAAGGTCCCCAAATGACCCACTTCAGGTTTTGAGTTTCCCTTCTAGACCAGTTTCCACCCAAGGTCTGTCCTGTTATTTACCCATAGCTGTGGGAAGAAGAGATGGATTAATACCTTACCTCAGGATATTAGCATTTAAGGGAATGTAATGAACTTGACTGAAATTCAAACTTGGCTCTCCAATTACTTAATCTGAACTGCTATCCATTACTTCATAATTATATATGTGTGTATGCATGTCAGGATTAAAAAAAAAAGAAATAGATATTAGATTAAATAATTAAAAACCATAAGTAAGAATAATGTTTTCATACAAGTAATAGTTATTGCTACATTAGGAACAGACAATGAAATCACATTACCACAAAAATACATAAATGCATTGGGAAAATTATCTAAATAAAAGCATTTTTATCACTGCCTCAGACAAAGTGAAATTGTTATCACAGATATGAATATCGTTAATGAAAAAAAATGATGAACATAAAATCATTTCTGATACGTATAAATTCAACAAATCAGTTAGAAAGCTAACTAATAATGAGAAAATATAATCAAAATTGATTGACTGCTCCCCCACAAATACCTGGAATTTATGTTTTGCCTAAAACCAAGCATTCCTTTGCAATCTATCATATGATAGGACTGCTTGATAGGACTGGCAGTATTCCCCATAAATTAGGAAAAAAAAAAACTCTAGCAAAAAATAAATAAATAAATAAATAACTCCTCTTCTTGGAACAATTAGTCCTTCACATATTAAAAATTCTGAAAATATTTAACAAGACATAAATATGAAAAATAAATTCATGGCTAGTTTAGATGTTAGCCTATCATGAGAGAAGAGAAAAACAGCAGCAAAGTGTCACCTACTACTTCCAATGAATAATGAACCAATTATATTGAAAATAGTGGCTTTATTTCATCTACTGTTCTATGTTGAACTTACAAGTCTTTCTCAGTTTTTGTTCAAACCAACATAAACAAGAAATAAATCATTGATGGTGAAGCTATCTAGTTAATGAAAAACTGCACAATGGCCACAGGTGTATGGTATGGTCACAATTCCTACACGGTTAAAAGTTACCATATTTGATTTGCAAGAAAACCTTTTCACAATCTTTTTAGAATCTTGATTTTAAATTCATTAAACATTGTCTCTGCATTAAAAATTATCTTCTTAATTTTTTTTATTAAATAAGACAATAATTTTGCAGTAAAATATCTGTTTCAAGCAAACATTTCGTATTATGAGTTGTTAACCGAGAAATGTTTGCCTGAAATCAAACAGTCACTAGTTATTTGTAACCTCCATCTGTCGAACCTGGCCAACAGTGTAACCAAATATGTACCCCTGTCATCGACCCTAGACAGCAGTAACCAATTACGTCAACCAGTCGTCAGTCCTTAAGTTCTTTCAGACTGCCATGGTTATCATTTAGATGACTCTTCATTTGTTAGCACATGAATTGGTATGACTTGTTTTGTCACTGGTATCGTGTTGACTGCACTCAATTTAGCCAGCATTTACCCGTTCATGACCATTCACTCCTCTGTCACATCACAGTGAGAAGATCGCTGATGAAGCAAGCTGAAGTGAGGACAGTTCAACAATTTGGAAGCTACACACAAAAAAAAACAAAAAGAAGAATCCTTTGGAATAAAGAATTAACTTAAGTTAAAAATGTAACAATGATTTGGATTATATATGATTTGTTGTATACAGTGGTCTTAAACCTTCTCACTTGTTACTATTAAATGACACTGGGATCACCTTCAGAGCATGCAGCTTGTTTTAGTAGTAACTTAAATTTCTAAATTCTGGTCTTCATGTCCAGCACAAAGTCATTGGTCAAGAGGTATCGGTGAATGATGCGGATTCTGGTGTGTGTCTTTTTTCTGTTCTTCTCCAATCCCAACTGTCAACTCAACTGTTTCTGAATCCAAAATCTCCAGCTTATATGGAGTCCTGCATCCAGCAAGGGTGGGGTTAACTAGGGTCTCTGGTTTCGTTGTCTTCTGCCCTAAATATCAACCTTTTCTAAATTTCCATATATAAAAATACATTTACTCAAGTGGTTTTCCAAATTTGGCATTGTCCATTCCCCTTTTGAGAGTGGTCAGAGGAATCAAGCCCTCCATTAACTCCTACTCTCTTTACACCTTGCCTCATACCATAACTTCTATATAGGCAGTGCTAATCTCTTTCTCTCCCTTCTCCCACTTTCTCAACAACCACCCTCAGCCAACTTTCCAGATAAGCGCAGTGAAAACAAAAGAGATTTTCAGTCAGTAATTTTTCTTTATCATCTTGTCCTATATTGTGATTTCTCCATTGAACAGACCACTCAAGAATTGGAAAATAAAATAAAATTATTTCCAATATCCTCAGAAACAAAAGTTTATCTTTTCTCTGCATTTGTTTTATGATTGACTAGACCATACAGCCTTCCTGCTCATGGCCATTTCAAAATAGTAATTAATTTTTTTCCTTACCACTTGTGTCCAAGGAAATCTGAATTAATGCTTGGATATAAAATTTTCTCTGGATGAATGTCCCCACAATTATCTTTTCTTCTGGGTGGTTGAGTCAAAACATATGTTTTTATTTTATCTGATCCAGCTGACCACTCGGATTCCTCTATTCACAACATATGTTTTTATTTTATCTGACATGTTTGCAGATGCCTTAATGGTCTTTTTCTTATTGGTAGGATATGAGGAAGGACAGGCAATTTTGTGTTTGTTTAATCTCACTGAATTTTGTCTAATCCAGATTTGATTCTCCTCAGAATTATCTCAAAACAAGATTTTTCAATGTATTTCTTTTTTTTAATTTTTCTTCTCAACTCTTCAATCCATCTTCTGCAATTTCAACAATTATCATCCATCTCTCCTATTCCTTCTTTCTCTTTTTGTTTGATCAACCTCCAGAGATCTCCGTATCACATATTTCCCTGCCTCTACTCTATGTCACATAATTATCATAATTTGGGTCACATAAAAATAGTAATCAACAACCTTCTTATATCCTTCACAAAAGAAGCATTTAAAAAAAAAAAAAAAAAACACTTCCTAAATTTATCCTGCCCTGTCAGACTATATATATGATAATTTGATTAAAAGCAAATTGACAGGGTTAGAAGAGTGATGACATGGGCAAGAAAACTGATCTGCCATGGGTGGATTGAGTGACAAATTAACTATGAGAACGTCAATAATAATAACAGGTACACAGCAAGACAAGGTTTTTGTGTTAATCCTCTAATTATCAACCCAGTCTCTCACCTTACCTTACTCAGATACACTCAAGCACATGTCTGAAGAATTATCACAAGGTAGCAGCTAGGAGTTCATATAGGAATGTCAAACACACGACAGTGAAGGAGTGAGTGAGAGTTTCTTAGTGTTTACCAAGCAGTAGTTAAAGGCAAGAAAGTGAGGGCATGTTTTGTATGGGGAAGTTTACATTTGCTGGAAAAAAAGAAAGAGAATGTAAGAAAAACAATGTTTTCATAAAATTTGGGGGATGGTCAGTGATTAATAGGATGTGCATGCAGCATTATTATTGGTCCTGAATGTGAAATCAGTAATTACAAATTCTGGCCTAGTCTATTGTGCTACCTTTCACACTAAGTGCTTGAGAAAGGCATAAATCCATCTCATCTTACTCCCAGCTATGGGGTAAAAAGCACGATAGACTAAGTTATCTAACCTGGAGTGGCAGCCAGTCAAAGAGATGAGCGACTCTTAATTCCTGGAGAAGGCAACAAGAAACCATTCCAATCACTTCCTAAGAAATCATGGTAATTCAGATACTGAAGAAAAGGAATATTAAGGAGACCTATGATCACCTATGTCATGAAAGAGTAAAAAAAAAAAAAAAAAATAAAGTTAAGTGCCATATGTGATACACACATGGGTGATCATGTTTCTTTCAATTCATGATTTACTAGACAGAAAATTTCTCACAGTAGACTACCATTTCTTTCTGCAGTATCATGATAGAACATGGCATTTAAAAAAAATAGAGTTTACTGAAATGTACACCTCATTTTACTAAGACTTAAAATACAAAATATGCAAATTATGTTATGAGCTACCATACTTGCTAACCTGTGGGGAACATGAATTTGTTTAATAAGGATAATTTTTTCCTCCTCAAAGATATATTTATGATAATACCAAAATTCATTTTAACCTGAAAACAAGAGTTATGATGAATGAGAGTGGACTGAAGAGTTCATAGACTGATGATGTTAGAGTTGTGAAATCTTGCATGCATTAATTTCAACTCTTATTAAAAAATGCATTGTTTCTTTCCAGGTAAACTGGCATCTGACTGCTGAACAAAGACTTCAAAAGTAACTAGTAATGACTTCTCTTGAAAAATGGACAAAATTTAGCATTATGGTTTTATCAAATACCGAAAAAAAAAAAGAAAAAAAAAAAAAAAAAAAGAAAAGGTTTAGCCACCAAAGACATTCATGTTGACATGGTTGCTACATTAAAGGATAACACTCTAGCAATATCAACAGTGCAAAAGTGAGCAGCTGAATTTAAGAGGGGCAAGGAGTGTCTTGCATATGACCCAAGGTCAGGACATCTTGCAACAGCTACCACCAAGGAAAACCTTGATCATATTCACCACATGGTGATGGATGACAGGCAAGTGACTATAAATCAAATAGCCAAAGCTATTAGCATATCTGATAAGAGAGTTGAGAATATTCTGCACAATGAACTTGGCATGATGAAGGTTTTTGCTCAGTGGGTACCACGTCTTCTGACACCTGATCAAAAGCTGATCATATCATGGGAAGATCTGATATTGTGTGCGGCATATCAATTTGGTTTCCTTGAGCATTTCTTAACCTAAAGTGTTCATTATTTTTCCTTGCAGTGGAAACTTCCTTCCTCACTTCCTCCAAAAAAGCCCAAGGTTTTTTTCATCTGCAGGGAAGGTGATGGCATCAGTTTTGGGGATGCAAAAGGAATCATGTTTAATGACTATCTTCAAAAGTGTGACATCATTGAAGAGTACTATACCAACTTGCAGAAGCAGTCACAAAAGGCTATCAAGACCAAATGCCCAGGAAAACTGACAAAAGAGTCTTTTTTCATCAGAACAATGCTACAGTACACAAGTCCTTGGTTTCAATGGCTGTTGTATGTGACTGAACTGGTTGATCACTCTTCTTATTCTCTTGATTTGGCCCTATCTGACTACCATCAATTTCCCAACAAGAAAAAAACACTTGGCTGGGAACATGTATTGCAGTAATGATGATGTTGAATCTGCTGTTGATAACCTTTTGACCAACAGGATGAAAGCTACTTCATCAATGCAGTAATGATGAAAGAAGTGTGTAGACTAAAAGGGAGATGATGTTGAAAAATAAACCTCATTTGGTCACAATCCATGTGAGTATTTTGGTCAGCCTATGAACTTTTCAGCCAACCCTCATACTATTAGCATTAATTTATTCACATCTCATGTTATATGACCCATGTTCAATAATACCAAAACAATGGATGAAGTCGTTATAGAGTAGTTTTCACAAAGTCAGTCCTAAAAGGGTCTGACGTACAAAACGTTAGGAACTTGAAATAATAGTTAATGACACAGCAATCTAGTTGTGGTGGTTGATATTTTAATGTCCGACATCGACTGACTCACCAACTCACTGAGAGCCCCCCTGGTGACTGCTACTACTACTCATTATATCTGGGAGAGTCTATTTACAATAGAATAGGTATGTTCCAGTATAACAGAAGTGTAATATTGGATTAAAAAAAAGAAAAGCTCTCCACAATTTCCTGTTCTTTGTAGCTCTTAACAAAGTTTATCTTTTTACTATCTCTTCTAATTCCTGTTGTACATTTACACAAGCTATATGAGGTAGATTATGCACTACTTTCCTCTATTCCTCTTACCTTCAATATGCCCTGTGGGAGTTGAATTTACTAAGCCCTCTTTCCTTATGTGCACTAGAAATCATTTTGTATACAGTATTAATAAACATCAAATGTCTCTTGTTATTCTCTAAATACACAAGTACTGTTTATTTGTGACAAGAATGACATCTTATTTGTTGTCTTAGCAAACACAGAAATTCTTAGCTGGTTCTATGTTCAGAAAGATTTTAAATAAATGTGTGTACTGAACATTTGTGCTGGTATCTGGATGAGCATTTCAAGATATGCAGCATTTCCTTAGAAAATTTAAAATTTTAATCATTAACTGTTGCTGTTGGTTACAATGGTAGCCATGACAGCCAAGAAAGTCTTCCTGAATAGAATAGGAAATTTGACAGCAGTAATAATATTAATTGAATTGTTGATGACACATAAATTAAAGCCAAAATGTCAAAAAGAATATGCAAAAACATATGTACAAAATGGATCAATAATTCTGTAGCTTGACAAAGTTATTAGTTGAATTTTGATCTAAAATTTTCACTGTATGTAATTAAGTGAATTGAAAAGGAAAGAGATTATGTTCAAAATATTTTAAGTACACACACACCAACCAACCCATGCACATATAGCCTTTTATATACACACACACACATTGTATCAAAAATAGTAATTAAAGATCACAATACTAAAAGGAACCATACAAAAATGATTCCAATAAGTAGTGTGAAACTTAATGCTTACTTTTGATATACTATTTATTGCAAGATAACTATTGAGCACTTTAATGGAAAAAATTCTGCTGACCTTGATATAGTGATTTTCCAAGCTTAGCTTAGATGTGACACAGGGTCGAAAGTATGTGGCACCCAGTGAGGATCGAACTCACTACTTAGTCATAATTGTTCTAGTGAGACAAGCTTGCTAACCATTACACTGCCTCAAGATGCCACTGTTGACCTTGATATATGTTGAATTATATAATTTTACTTTTTTTTTTTTTTTTTTTTTTACTATAATGTCCACTCTATATAAAGCTCAAGAGCCACTCAAGGTAGAAGGTTGCAGAATAAGAGGAAGAGCTTATGTGGGGATGATAACACTTAACCCTAAACTTGAACAGGTTAAGATTGTAGTGATTGGGGAAACATCCTCCCAGGAGTTGATTCCACAAAGCAGCAGTTCATGGGAAGAAGTTGTTTGAGCAGAAATCTCACCAATGAAATATGAAGGGAATAAGGAATTGTTTGCTACAATGTTTGTGGCATGGTGGGTCTTAGCTGCGAAGGTTAGAACTGGTGGAACTTAGGAATGTAATTCATCTGAACACTTTCCATGTAAATAGCAAAAGAGTAACGAGAGGCTTGCAACATTTCATCTGTGAGAAAAGTGTTGCAAGGTGAAAAATAATTTATCACCCACAAAGCCACATAGACACTTTTGGAAGATATTGAAACAGGAAAGTAAAAACTGGACAGCTCTACCCATATATGGCAGCAGTACTCCATTTTCAGCCTGATCTGGCTCTTGCAAAGTTAGAGGATAGCATTGACCATTTTTCCAGCATCTTTAGTAATAGGTCATATGTAAGATTTCCACTTGATGTCTGGGTTAAGCTTAAGACCCATATAGTCACTCAAGGCAAGGATCCTTCCTAAGAGAATACCTGTTCTTCACTATAGATATATATCAATAGGAGTAATTATTTTATTTCAAAGAGATAGATAGACATACATATTTTATTAGTTTCTATTAATTTTGAGTATAAAAGGTAATTTTTTTTTTTACTACTGCCTTCATCAGTCATTTAGTTATGAGAGTGATTTGTTCAGTTACTCACTCACCTACTCTATTCTCGGTCAATGATCATGACATGTGATAAAACATTTTGTCAAGATACCTAACAAAGGAACAGATTTCTGAGAAAAGTGAAGTTGTGCCTTTCTCAAAGGCAATAGTGTCAAGTGAATAAAAAAAAAATTAAATTAGCAAACAGAGTTTAAATTTCAGATGATACAGTGTGTATTCATTGCATATAAATATCCTTTATGAATGAATGAATGAATGTATCTCATCTCACCCAAGTTATGAGTAAAATAACAGGAAAAAAGGATGACTGAATTTAAAACCTCCATTGCCTTGTGACCATACACACGCGAGTCTTCAGGAATAATCTTGAAGGAAAATCCAAAGCAAAAATGCTGAAGAGAACCTGCCATTTTCTTCAATTTCAATCCAGTAACTCTCTTAACAACATCAGTTAAAAACTGTATTGATTTTCACCTTACTTGAAATTGGAGAGCTGTGAATTTCAATTAGGTTTGTTACATTCACTTATGCACACATACCCTTGGGAAAGGGTCTGAATTCATCTCTTCCCCAGCTATGGGTTAAATAGTATGACATATCTGGAAAAATCATTGTTTTCTTAAAAAAATTGTTAATGCAATACTCAATTATTCTTACAATTCAAAATATGTTTTGGAAAGTGTTGACAAGTCATAAAAAAAAAAACCCTCAATCAATTCATACTACTTTTGGCCAACATCAATGAAATGGGGAGAAGAGATTTGTTGCAATGGCAATTGCCTGTTTTCCAAGGAGTGTAGATTTAATGCAGTTCAAGAATGTCAGATATCAACAGAGAAAGTTCAAAATACTCTAATGGTAGAAACTTCATGTGAAGTATATTTCAAATGCAATTTTCGTTCACAATATCCACTTTTGTTTTAGATCATTATTAAGGATAAAGTTAAAGCACTGACAATGCCACAAAATAGAGAAATAATTAAGTAGACATTCTATTGGGTTAAGGTAAAGGGTTGCAATTACATATCTGTACCAGTGATAAAGAAGTTTTGAACTACCAGAATTCTCTCCATGTTAAATACATGTAAAAGCACCCAGAAAAAAATGCAGAGAAAAGTCAAATAAAATCTAATGCTAACCCAAAGAAGCTGTAAGAAGATCTAAAAGCAGCTGAAGCATCCATTACCAATGGAACTATTATGGATTAGTAAAACACTAAAACTAAAAACATTTAAAAGTTTTGTATATAATGAAAGACATTTTAAATACCAAAGATACTGGGAAGCTAGACCAGAAGTTTACATAAAAGCACTTGAAAGAAATTAAGTAACTTTAAGAAAAATACTCTTTGATTAAACTAAAACCAAACATTTTCATCATACCACAGCTCATCAATCTACAATCTAGCATCTAGGAAACAGTATATCTACAAATCATAGAAGATAATAGAGTAAAGTTCATTTTTTGAAATGAAATAAAATTGGAATATTTCCTATGATTGAAAGAACTATAAATAAAGTGATGCATTGGTGTATATTGGAATATTCTTCTCAAAAATCAAAGATAAAGTATGATTCATAGATTCACTTGCATTTAAAATATTCAAACATACCCATAACTTATTGTGTTTTTTTAAATTTTTAATTCCGTAAATTTGTTCCTAAATTTAAAATATATTTGTGTGTATATATGTATGCACACACACACACACACAGTACTGACATAGCTGTACACATAACTAAGAGCCATTTTTTGATAAAACTCATTTCTTCCTGTTGTACACTCCCTCCCAATCAGATTAAGTAAAAATCAATCATTAAGTACTGCTTGTTTTAAGCCTATCTAATGCAGATTAGAGAGGATATAGATCAAATAATACTAAGAACAGGTGTCCTTATTGTCTGTAGACCCTAACTTCTCAGCAGAGGTGAGTGATGGTGAACAGAAATCAGCTGATACATTAACATTTACAGATAATTAGTCGGGTGGCAATGAAACCATGTATGGTGGTTTCTGTGATATGACTGTAGACATTAAAATAGTGGCAAGCAATTGTAACAAGTATTTCTGAATTTAGAGGTAGAGGCAAAACATCACTTTCCCCTCCATATGCATCAACTAATTAGAACTTATGTATATTTCTCATTATTTAAACATGAGATTTTACTGGGTACCCTGCTCTGTGTAGATGTCCTGTTTGCTTTTTGTTGTGGTGTGGTGAATAAATAGGGTGAATTATGATATTTTTAACAATGTTCATAACACATTTTCCAAGTAGATTATTCTTGTGGGAAATTTTATTTGTTCATTTATGATGTTAAATTTTTGATTGAACATTCTAATCTTGGTACAAAATTTAAAGCTCTGCATAAAGATAAGTAAAGAAAAACTGCTAAAATTTCAGTACAATTCTCTCCTTTCTGCCTTCACTAAAAGAGAGACTACACTTAGATTGCCATTAGTGAATATCTTTAAAATAAATAAAAATAGCCTGTCGTACTGCAGTGTCAAGAAAGAAAAAAACAGTGATCTCTTCTAATTCTGAATTCCAAGTATCTATGGTTTTTACTAAAATGTTTAACTGCTGTATTAATCAAAATAACTGAAAATGTTATTGCTTTTTTAGCTATAGAAATCAAAATGTTAATGTTCACATGCATACATGATTAATACAAATAAAATTTGTCATTTAGATGATGTTATATTCAGTACCTTGAATCTGGAATTTCATAGACAAAGCTTTTTGTAATCATTTGGTCCATTTGTCAAGAGGTTTCAGAAATTGGCTGTGAAGTTAAAAATTAATTTACGGGATAGTTATTGGTGTTAGGTTGAGTTCTTTTCGTGTGTGTGTGTGTGTGTGTGTGTGTGTGTGTGTGTATCAAAATGGCTGAAAATGTGAATGATATTCATAAATATAATATTTATCAAAATATTACTTGGTAAATTCATAAGCTACTACATTTTTTTTATTGTTGTTCATCCAATACAAGGCCCAAGAGTTCTTCAAGGTAGAGAATTATAGAATGACATTGTTAAAAGTAGATAACAGCTGACCCAAGATTTGTAGAGGTTATCAGGTGACCAGGGAGGTATCCACTCAGAAGTCTGTTCCCCAAAGTAGCAGTTCTTGGGAAGGAGCCATCCACATAAAACTTCCTTGTTGCCAGTGGAATATGACAAGAATAAAAATGATTCAACCCAATATACATAGCAAGTCAAGTCTTAGTTGTAAAGGTTTAAACTGGATTGGTTTGGTTTATTTTATGGCATATCAACCTCAATGGGTTATTTACTGCTGACAAAATTTTTATTGCTGGTAATGTTTTTTTCTTCAAAAATCTATTTCTGGGAATATTTTTCCTTGAAGAAATCTATAGCTGGTCATATTTTTTTCAAAGAATGTATAGCTCTTTGTATTGCTAGTACATTTTTTTTTTTAAGTATTGCTGATAATAATTTTTCCTTCAAAAATTATTGCTGCTAATATTTTTTTTTTATTACAAAGTATTTCTGTTATTAAAACCTATATTTACACAAGTTTGGGTGTCAACTATTTGTTCATAGCTGGGACTCTAACAGGTGCTACCACCCTGGGTCAGGGTGGACCTGGGAATGCCAGCAATTAAGAGGTGGTTCCATGATCCTCAAAACCTCCTGATCAGAGGCCTTGCTATTGGACGTAGTTTATCGTCTTACCCAGGACACGGATGTAGTTTATCGTCATACCCAGGACGGGGTTTGAACTGGAGGAACATTTGCCATGGAAATAGCAATAGAGTAGCGAGAGGTTTGTGAAATTGCATATTGTGGGAAAGGGGTAGTAGGGCAGAAAATAATTCATCACTCACAAGGCCACCACATACACACTTTTGAATTCTGCCAAGGCTGGAAAATGAACCCAAATATGGTTATGCTATGTAAGCTATCAAAAATATAACCTTAATTTTATACACTGTTGTTTTTTTTTTATTAATTAGTGTCCTTATCTTGGTTGTTATAGTCACAACATTTTGACTGTTGTATCTTCCACCCTTCATCAGCTCTTCCTTATAGTTGGTAAACTTATGGTTCACTATAACAACCAAGACGAGGACACTAGTCAGAGTAAGTCAGTATATAATAATCATAATTCTTAATCTTAAAAATTCAAAATATATTTCAAAGAATCAATCTTTTGTATACAAACCCATTTATTAAGTGGTATAAGGAACTTCAATTATATATGTGCTTCAAGAATTCAAATTCAAGAAAGTGCTTTTTTTAATCAAGTCATTAAAGTAGATGAAGTAATGAAGAGTGACTCAGACTAAAGAATCAGAGAGCCGAGTTCAAATTCCAGTCGAGTTTGTTACATTCACATGTGAAAATATCCTTGAGAAAGATATGAATTCATCTCTTCTCCCCTCAGGTATGAACTGTATTCTATAGCCTTGGGTGGCAACTGGTAGAAGGACAACTCTAAATTCATAACCACCAACTATGGGTTAAATAGCCTCACCAACTCACAATTTACCAATTGCGGTGAGTTAGGGAGGGGTCCCTCCAACAGCAGTGAGAATGCTCTGGATTTGCATAGTAAAAAATAACAAGAAAAAAAAATTATGTATAAACCTATGATGTTGCATCAATAGACCTTTAAATCAAGTTAACCTTAAATTTCATATAAAAGCATATAATTTTGTTTTGTTATATTACTAATTATACATCAAATCATGATATGTTCATTAAAAAAATTCAGTAAATTCTGTTATGTGGGAAAAGATTTATACAAACAAGTTAGGAAAAAAACTGAAATATTTTCAAGAAATATATTTGGTGCAAAAATTTATAAAGCAAATCAAAATTGAGAAATGCAGGTATTAAATGATTTGGTGGTATCTATCAACAATAGTATAAAAAATTAAACAAATCATAAAAAGGTGGGTGGAGATTATGAGAAATAATAACCATCAATAATAAATTTATAAGGAATGATTATAATAATAATAATAATCATTCACTGTCATTAATCAAGTGTCATTAATCAAATAAACCAAAATATTATTTATAGAAATGAATCTCCAAAGAAAAATGTAAAAACAAATTTAAAATGAAACCAAAACTAAATGCATTCAAACAGATTTTAATGTGTTTTCTTGGATTTAACCTCTTCAAAAAAAAAAAAAAAAAAATCTTATATCGCAGTCATCTTAGCTCTGAGCTCTAAATCTGCTTTCATTATATGTGGAGGATGTCTAAATGTCAAAAGTAAAGAAAATTAAACAGCTTAGATTTGGTAGGATTATTGCACAGCTGCTAAAATCAGAACAAGATGATTATGGCAGAAAGAAGACAGGAGAAGTTGACTTTATCAAAATATAAGAAAATACTTTGATATATATATATATATATATATATATATATATATATATATATATATATGTGTGTGTGCGTGTGTGTTGCAGTGTATTTACCAGAGAAAATGAAACAAGATATTGAGTATAATAGTTAAGTAAAAAGGTATTTTTGTTCTGATAAAATTAAATCATATCTAATCAATTGTTAAAAAAATAGTTAAATTTTAAGCTGTGAAGATAGAAGTCATTTTCATGCCAGAAGAATTTCTTCAAAATACGTCATTCTAAAAGTCATTTTTAGTACCAAGCAAGACCTTTGAGATTTTCATGCCTTTTGTAAATAGCAATGCTCATTCAAATCTCCAAGATTTTGAATTGTTTTAATATACACACACACACATTCTTCAAGAGTAAATCAGAAAGTAAAGTTAATTTTGAAATTATGTGGTAAAAACAACTGGGAAGCATTGATGCGCAACACCACACATGCGCATGGGATGGCAGGTAGCTAGCTGCTCACAGCATTCTATCGTATAATTTAAGAATTCAAGGAGAGACAAAATGTTCTTTCAGAGTTCCTTGAATTTGGAATGCCACAAATTATACTAACATTGCATTAACAAGTCAAAAGCATGTGAAGCCTGATTAATGAATGAAAATCAAACGCAAAAATAAAAATACAAAAATTTTTCTTTTTTGTCCATATCTCATTTTCTGATGACATTTTAATAAAAGTAAAACATGTTAGATTAATAAATGTTTCCTATTTGTTCTTTATCATATAATTCTGATCCATATTTGATTTCAATATATATATATATATATATATATATATATATATATATATATATATATATTGGCAGCAACCTTTATTTTATACATTGAATCTAAATTCCAGAATATCAATGTATTTTATCAATTTTACTGCCCTGTACAAAACTGTCTTTCTCTTGTAATAATCTGAATGACAAATAAGATATATATTGGTGACAGTAAATTGAAGGTTGATAAACCTCTTAAATGATCTTGCTGTCATAAATAGCACTTAGATACCCACACATTACCTGCCCCCATCAGAAAAATTCCTGTAGATAACACCAACATTCTAAAAAAATCTAATTGTAAAAAATATCTTAAGATATTTAAAACTTATTATATAAACTGTTTAAGCCAAATCTTAATCTTACCTTATTTGAAAATGGTACTAACATGATGGGTGTGTCTTTTAGAGACACCCACAACAAGGAATTACCACATCTCATCTAGCACAGTTTAGAATTACTACTACTGCAATGCAATACAACTTAAATACAGGAAAACATACTAATAATGAACATCTTGAAGTTAGCCAAAAGCACTTGAGACAATAATCACTATGGGCAGTTTATACACTGTCTTAACTACCAAAAAAGGAAAACTGTAAAAACATGGATAAATGTTATAACATTTTCCTTCTATAATATATATATATATATATATATATATATTATATATATATATATATATATATATATATATATATGAACTTTATAAAAATTACAAGAACCTGTATAAAGTATTGGCATCATCCACCTCCTCAGGGTTATATTTCTAAATATCCAGTTACCCCTGTTACTTCACCCTGTCAGAAAATGCAGAGGAGTAAGATTACACCTCACTTCAAAAAGGGCCATCTACCAAATGAATAATTTCAGAATCAAGTATAGATAACCAATGTCTTCCTAAGGATTCATGTACAAATACAACCAATATCTACCTAAAGACTCAAGTATAAATATGACCAATATTTTCCTATCAGCTCAAATATATATATATATAAAAAAAAAGATTTCAACCCAACAAAATTCACAAACCCAACCTTTTGTTAGCTTTTATAAAACTGCAGACTAGGTAAATATATTCTCACAAACATAAAGGTATCTCATCTGAGAGTAATGGTTATTAGGCTAGTTGAACAAATCACTACAACTGCATATTAAATTTAGTTCTCTCTCGCTGTCTCAGAATTTTGATCCTTGGTCAGACTAAGAAAAGTTTAGTAACTACCTGTATCCTTAGTCTTGTTTGAATTTCTTAGATGAAGCCTTATAATTATTCTTTTTTTTTTCTTTTATCTTATTTTTTGTTGTTTTTTTATACTATCTACATATTTAAAAAATAATAAATTTTTACTTAATGTTATTTCTTTGAACCTATTTTCCGCATATTTCTTAAAATTCACTAACACTTGTAAAATTGCCAAAAATTTATTATAATATGCATATTTCTCAACATAACAGTTGCCTATTGATATATATTTATTTTGCATATATATTTATTAAGCTATTGATACATTTTAGATATTTATTAAGCTGTTGATACATATTTTAGATATTTATTAGGTTGTTGATACATATCTTAGATATTTATTAGGTTGTTGATACATATCTTAGATATTTATTAGGTTACCGATATATATTTTAGATATTTATATGTTTCTTTTTTTTTTTTAAAGTTATAAAACTTTGGTATGTTTTTCATCATTATTGGTTGACCTGAGGCCTCTTAACATCTGCAATATTTTTTAAAACAAAAGCATATATACCTGTGTGTGTTTTGTTATGTCATTGGCTACATTGTTTTTCACATGTCAAAGTCTTGGATAATGACTAATTGTCATATAGGAAGAAAATGAGAAACTACTGACACCGAAGTTCGAGCGTAACACTCTGGACTTACGAATATGATTTCCATCAATTGTATAAATAACAGTGTCAGGCTACTGACTGCGGTGATTATTGAGTGACTATTGAGTGGAACTATCCAGTTGAATTAGTATGAATTATTGTTTGTTGATGATTGGGGTTTTGATTTAGGATTTATCAGATGTTAAACTGAGCTACTAATAAGGTATTCATTGGAATGGTTAATTATCTTTGGTTGACTTTTACTCCTTTGTTCTTGTTAAGTATTTATTTGCAGTTGTAGTTAAATATTGTTTTATTTTAACATTGAAGTCTTAAGTTATACTTAATCATTAACAGCCACCATATGTCACAAAACTAATGACAGCTAAAAAACGCAGACAGTAAAATATATTTTAAAGATAAACCTGAAACCAAGAAAAAAAAAATATGGAACATCAAAAACACAAATTAAAAAAAAAAAAAACAAAGGAACTTTCATTGGTATTGAACCATATATATATATATATATATATATATATATATATATATATATATATATATATATATATATATATATATATATATATATATAGAGAGAGAGAGAGAGAGAATCATAGCACAGTGGATAAAGGCATAGGTTAGATCCAGTGACAGGACCCAAGTTAAGGCAGCGGAGAACTTTCAGAGGGAAATTAACAGGAGATAACTGACATCCATTAAATATGGCACGTGGAACTAGAACAGTCTACCCCAGTAAATGAAATAAAGGGTTCAGTTCAACATTCTAACCACCTGAAGAAAGCCAGAGTGTACAACAGCCAAAATGTTGTAATAAATATGACGACAAAGATGAGGACAATAGTCCGAATAATGTACATAATTCATCTCAGAAATATAGACAGAGATATATATATATATATTATATATATATATTTGAATAAAAACAGACCACTTTAAGGTTCCATGTAATAAATTATTTCACCACAGCCCTTTTAAAGGGCTCTGGATCATCAGACTTTACTTCCAAAAGTTGAAATGAAAAGGGCTGTGGTGAAATAATTTATTACATGGAACCTTAAAGTGGTCTGTTTTTATTCAAATTTATTTGCTCTGAATTTACATTGAGCTCTCTGGATACCATCCTCCTTGGGTCTACCCATATGGATTACCTAGTTTTGCATAAACTAACTAACTAAATATATATATTATATATATATATATATATATATATATATATATATATATATATATATATATATAAAAATTTTAATTTTTGAATGGATTTTTATCCACTATTATTTCTTATTACTAAGACATTATTTTAGTGAATAGACTGTTTAAGAAAATAAAAAACATGGATAGCAGCTCAAATACATGCAACCACTAAAAATAATGTTTATAATAATAAAAAATATAAGTTTGCATAAAATTAAAATCAAAATGGAGAGATCAGTAATATTAGCACCGGAACATCTGAATTTAACTAACTCTTCAGAACTTTACTGAAGCCTACATTTTATGAGGTCTGATCAAAAGTATTGAGACTATTGTTATGGTAATGAAGCTAAAGTATGCTGAATTAAGCCACTTGGTACATATAACAGTCTTGCTCTCTTCCGTCTTTATAGCAGCACTTGGAAGGAAAGTATTTAGAGTGTGGATGTTTCACCACACCATAGATGTTCTAGCAGTGACCATGGCTTGTGCAACAGTTTTTGATGAAGGACAACATTCCCCAGATCCATCATATTCACCAGATCTCACCCCTTGCAGCTTTTCTTTCCAAAAATCAAATCCCATTTGAAAGGAACAAGATTTCAAGACGTCAGGGAAATCTAAGAGAATGTAACAAAGCATCCTCACTACCCCCCCAAAAAAGGAGTTCCAGAAATGCTTCTACCAATGGAAACAATGCTGAATAAAGTGTGTGGCTTCAGAAATGGCTACTTTTAAGGAGATTAAATGCTGAATTTGTATGTGTTGTAGTTTTCTTTTTATAGCACCAGTTCAAATATTTTTTGATCAAACCTCATATGGATATCTTTAACAGCTCAAATACTTCATATTATATTGAAGTTACTTTGCTCCAAATTTTACTTCTAATCAGCTTTTAATATACAAGGTACACAGTCTTCCATACACTGTCTTTATATGATGAGAATGACTGTTCAAATAAATCAATATGTAATGATGATAATTCCTCATCTCAAAAATCAGAGACATTGGATATTATTACAAATATTCAATTTCTTAAACTACAAGATATTTTATATTTTTTACCATTATTGGTGCAATGTTTCAACCTAGATATCAAATATCTTTGGATATAATTTCAAACTTAAAATCTTAATTTTAAAATACTGAACTGTTGCAGGCTTAACTCATTGTAATCAAATTAAAATTAATTGAATTGGTTTTACAAACATTGGAAGAAATTGAAGCCCAACTTGTGATATAACAGCCATATTTTAAAAAATAATTACATTTAACTACTGCCTCTTAAACATAGTATGTCTTCAATTCAGAAAAATTATCAGAAAATCATGTACTTTCTGGGATTTCCTAACATTCTTCTTTGATATGCTGTGCTCCTTCAGTATATGGGCTATCATGGCTCTCCAAAACTTTCTATCCCTGGTAGCATTAAACAATGTTTTATCCCTTCCTGTTCATGTTCTGCTATCCGTTTATACAAGTATCTAACTCACCTTTTTCCCTCTGCCCCACTTGTCATCAATATGCTCTGTGAGTATCAAGTTCTCCAAACCCTCTTTCCTCATAATGTGTCCTATAAATTTCAAGTTTCTGATTCTAAGCAAAAGTGTCCTTTTTGTTTCTATTTTCCTTAAAACTTGCTCATTGTTCACATGTTCTATCCATGGTATTTTCAGTGTTCTCTAGAACCACATTTCTGCTAACTCAAGTCTCATTTTCATCTGTGAAGAAATTGTTCAGCATTCGCTGTCACATCTAAGGATCATAACAGGGTAGCACTTCTCCTTGTTTCCAATGAAATTTTCCTGTTTCTTAATATTTTGCTTAGTTTCTGGAAGGCATCTTTTGCTATTCCATTACATCATTGGATTTCTGGGTTACATTTTCCTTTATTTTTTATAATACTTCTCACATTGGTATGACAAAAAATTTAACTATCTAGTTAAATATTTTGGCATGCTAATTTAGAAACACATGCATGCATACATACATACACACACTTTGGTACTATGGTGTTTAAACAATAATTGATAGAGCTACCAATCACTAGCACAGTGAATTCAATTCTCATCACACTGCTATGGCCTTATGCCAGTTTAGTTCATAATTATAGTTTCTGTCTGAATTTCTTGGATGAGGACTTATTTACACTATTTACATTCAGACTATTGTCCTCATCTTTGTTGTTGCTATCGCAATGTTTCAACTGTTGTGCCCTCCAGCTTTCTTCAGGTATATGTCAATCTGGATACCACAAATTCTGAACTGAACCCTTTATTTAATCTATAGGGAAAGACTATTCTCATGAATTTGGTAGCATAATAATTGAGTTCAATCCCTGGGCTGTGCAGTGGGTACTTGGACTCAGATGAAACAAGGCAAGCAACAACTGAGCAGTAATAAAAAATAAGAACAAGACTAGATATTCCTAGACATGAGCAGTAGAACAAGAACAGTCTAGTCCCATAGATTAAATAAAGGGTTCAGTTTGGAATTCGATGTAGGTTACCTAGATCGACAGACACAGACAATGTCCTAAACGTTGTGATAACAATAAAAATGAACACAATAGTTCACATAATCATAATTACAGTGTTTAACCTGATCACTAGTTAGATGAGTAAACACATTAGGAAAAAAGTTTGTCTTTATGTCCTTTTTGTTTTTATTTCCTTAAAATTTCCTTGAGGAAATTGTCCCACATTCACCACAATAAACGAAGATTGCATAGTAATTCATCACTTCTCTTGGTCTCTGATGAAAGTTTCCAGTCACTTTTAGCTTTTGGAAGGCATCATTTACTGTTCCAATGTACCTTTGAATTTCTGAGTCATATTTTCTGTCATCCATTATGACAATTCCCAGATAGTTAAATTTCTATATCTGCTTGATTTTGACATCCCTAGTTTGTAGTTTGTATCTTGGGCTGTCCCTCTAGCTAACAACCATACATTCTGCCTTCTTACAATTTTTTTTTTACTACCTTGTCTAAGAGCTCCTGTAGTTTTCTATGTCTGCCATCAACACAGTATCATCTGCATATCTTGTGTTGTGTTTGCTAGTAATAAATCCTAGTAGGTCTTTAAGTTCTCTTAGGATGACTTTAAGTCACCTTAGTCAAGTGCCATACATGATACACTCTTGGGTGATCACATCTCTTTCAATTCATAACTGACTAGGCTGAAGATTTCCCACAGTAGGCTACCATGTCTTTCTGCAGTAGACTGGTTGCCAACCAAGGCTATAGGACCCAGTCAGTCCTGCTATTCAGTCTACATCTTGAGAGAGAAGAGATGGATTTATACCTTTCCCAAGGGTATTTGTCTTTAAGTGAACGTAACAAATTCAAACTTGGCTCTCTGGATTCCCATTCTAAGTTGTGATCCATTATACCACACATCCAGAATCTCTTTAAAGTTCAATAAACCTAGTGAGAAAATACATCATTTTTTTATGCCTCTTTCTATTTTTTGTGTATTTTCTCAATTTATTTTCCATCTCTATGCAGGTAATTTAATCCTAATAAATGTTCTGGATTATCTTTCCTAAATAAATGAAACCTTCCTATGTTATAAGGTCTGCAACTTCTATGTCCAGCAAAACAGTCAGGATTTTATATTAACACAAGATGGTTTTTCCTTGAAAATGCACTTTACCTCATGTAACTGATTTGTTTTTGAAGTTGAATTTAAATTCTATAATAGAAAAAGGATGAAAAGATTATATCGAAAAGAAATTTTTCACGCACATGACAAGCAATATTAAGAGAAAATAGAATTTGATAAATGTTTGATTAAAATATTACATATCTTAAATAAAACAATTACATTTTCTCCATGATGTTTTTCCTACACAGAAACTGAATTATGGATTGTATTTTTACCCAAACAAATTGTAAATTATGATTTTTCTTCCATGCCTAAAAAAGTTCCTATAATCAAAACGTATGCCTGTATTAATGAACTATACTCTGAATTCTTATGTTTAGAAATGGAAAAAGCAGCCAAACTCTACCAGTTATTTGATATACTAATAAATAGTCATGACTGACTATAAAACCTTTTGAAGATTGGCAAAAAAAAAAAAAACACACCCAAATAGTTGAAAAATATTACAAGAATAATAACTTTTGTTTTAAGCAGTCTTGCTGCTAAATAATACTTCAGGACATTCTAATTCATTGTGAGATTTGAATGCAGATGTAAAAGTTGTGTTTCTATCACATAATGAACAACATTATTGCAAGCAATGGACCAAGGAACCATTGTATCATTAAAAGCATATTATTTTTTAAAGAACTTTGCACAAGAACTTCAAGCAATATCAGGAGATAATGGGATTTCATGTATGGAATTTTACAAGAAATGCAATCTAAAGCGAGCCATGGAAACAGTGTTTCATAACAAGAGATTACTTCCAGCAATATGTGTGCATTTTAGAAATATCTTTTCTTCCATTATGCAAATGGTTTTCTTGGCTTCAGTCCTATGGCCAAAATAATTGAAGAGATAGCTGTTATTAAAATTATAATTCAATATGGTTATAGAAAATTAGTAAGGAGAAAAAAAAAACTTCATTTATGATAAAATGAAACTGGACTCCAAGTGTAATTGAATATCTTGTCTTAGGATAGCTTATACTGTAGTAAGCTTCTTCAAAATTCACAAAAAAATAATTTACTTAAAATTTGAAATCTTAATATCTGCAGTAAAATATCTTTGAGGTTAATATATGTGAAATATGAACTTTAGTTTCAAAGGAATGAATGACACTTGCATTTATTGATAACTTAAAATGAATCATTTCATCAACTTCCATGATTGCTATTCATCATCAAAGCCATATTATTTATTCTTTTCAAACCTAATGTGATATATATCTATTAATAATATCAGTTTATGATTTCTTTAATCCCAGCTGTTTGCTACATAATAAAATTGCATATTAAAACTGTTAGGACATTTTTGTCCCTCATCTAAAAACTTACATTGCATTTTACAATGTCTTGGCTCTAAAGAGTAGTGTTTATTGAAGGTCTCATGAACACATTAATATAGAAATATCTTAGAGCTAAAGAGTAAATGCTTACTGAAGCTCTCGTGAAGTCATTAATATAAAAAGACACTGGATCAAAAAGTAGTGTTTATAAACTTTTTAAAAAAATGTTAAAACAAAAGTATTGCGCAAAATTTGGTTGAAAGGGTTGAAATTGCAATGTATAAATATATCACTTAAAAAACAGTGACACTAAAAAAAAAATTGTACAATCATTGACATAAGCTAATTTCAACCCCCAGGTATGGAAAAGTGCTAAATATTAACACCCAAGTATGAAAACATCTTAAATTTCAATATTTCAATATTAAAGATTATTCTTGAACTGGACATTTTCATTTTCTGATGTTGGTTGCCTGGTTAGAAAAATACCATAAAGCAATTGCCTTTATTAAATTACACATATGTTGAAGAAAAATTTCTTTATACAGAAAGGTTCTTAGAAAGATTTGTTTAGGGATTAAAAAAAGTTTCTACATATTTTTTTTTTCATTATTTTTAATGGTTGTATTAATACCACTAGGCAATGCAGAGAAATAATTATGCTGAACAAAGACAAAAGTATCAGTCTATGAAATAAAATATGTTTAGGTTGTATAAACTGCTTATATGAGTAAAACTGAAATTAGAAACAATGTTACCACCATTGACAAATTTAAGTTCTCTTGGTTCTTTCTGGTATGTCCAAATTTGGGAATTTTGGTGTGTGTGTGTGTGCATGAAATCAAACACCCTCTGTCAAGGTGAAAAAAATCTGACTACTTTGCTATGAATGATTTCATCTTAAGTATCCTTTACAATGTGTGAATTTTCAATATTTTGTAAAATAAATAATTAATGTCTATTGGATTTCAAAACTTAAAGGTATTTTATTGACTTTTTGTAACATTTTAAGTAGGCATGTACAAATAAGTCATTAGAAGAAAATTCTTAAGGTATGTTTTGTTTGAGTAGGAAAAACTAATAGAGAAAATAATATTTTCATTGAAATAAATATTTTTAGTAAAATAAAATTATTAATTAAAATAATTATTTTTAATAACTAATATTTTATATAATGGGTTTAGTTCTGAATTCACTGTAGGTTACTGGGATCAACACCTGATGAAAGCCGGAGGGCACAATGACAGAATCATTGCAATAACAACAAAGATGAGGACAACAGTCCAAATATAGATAGTGTAAATAATAAGTAAAATTTTATTTAATATATCTTAATAAAAGTTGTATTTAATTTAGAGCAGTGAAATAAGTAGTATTTTAATAAATATTAATGACAAATCTTATTTGATTTATAGTAATTATGAGATTCTACTAAACTAGTTCATTAAAATGTTACTTAATTTATTACTCTAAATTAAATGTGATTTATTTTATTAAGTTATACTAAATATTACATTATTTTAATTGAAAATATTATATTTTATGTTTTTTCCTAATCACACAAACTGAAATTCTGTTTTTTTCTACATATACAAAATATACCTTATGATTTTTCTTCCATGCATAAAGGGGCTCCTATAAAATGCATAAAAAGTTCCTATAATCAAAATGTAATACTATATTAGTGAACCATAATCTAAATTCTTATGTTTAGAAATGGAAGAAGCAGCCAAACTCTACCAGTTATTTGATATACTAATAAATAGTCATGACTGACTATAAAACCTTTTGAAGATTGGCAAAAAAAAAAAAACATACCCAAATAGTTGAAAAATATTACAAGAATAATAACTTTTGTTTTAAGCAGTCTTGCTGCTAAATAATACTTCAGGACATTCTAATTCATTGTGAGATTTGAATGCAGATGTAAAAGTTGTGTTTCTATCACATAATAAACAACATTATTGCAAGCAATGGACCAAGGAACCATTGTATCATTAAAAGCATATTATTTTTTAAAGAACTTTGCACAAGAACTTCAAGCAATATCAGGAGATAATGGGATTTCATGTATGGAATTTTACAAGAAATGCAGTCTAAAGTGGAAACAGTATTTCATAACAAGAGATTACTTCCAGCAATATGTGAGCATTTTAGAAATATCTTTTGTTTCATTATGCAAATGGTTTTTGTGGCTTCAGTCCTAAGGACAACATAATTGAAGAGGTAACTGCTATTAAAAGTAACAGAGATTTCAATATGGTTATGTAAAATGTGTGAGAACTGCTTGTAGAAGAATTAAGTGAAAATGATTCATCTCAGTGAACAAGATGCATTTGAAGAAACTAAAGATTAAAAGAGTAGAACAGCTGAGAATACAGCAAAAGAAGAAATCACTATAAAAGAACTTGAAGGATTTAAACTTGTTGCAGCTGCCAAGGATATTTTTTAATGTCAATACTCATACAAAATGAGGCAATGAAGACTGCAGAAATTTTTAAAAAGTAAAAGTAAAAAACAATGGCTTGCAATAAGAGAAAAAATTCAGAATGTGTGCAGTCAATTTCAAACAAATATTTTTTCTAAACAGTAGTTATGATGCAATTATGAAATAATAAAAAATAATTCTTTTTTAAAACTTAAATGTTTTAGCATTATACACAGCTATATGTTGTTTTTAGAATACATCTTCATAAGTCTTGATGGTTGATCTGATCAGATGGATATTGTTATTATTCCCACTATTCTGTTGATTGCTTCACATGAATTCCTATTACATAAGTCAAAATAAAATTAGAACAAATAAATTTTAGGAATCACCCATACTGAAAAATATAAAACTGAATTCAAATGAAAAAGTATTTTACTTTTGGTAATTTGTACAGAAGACAAGCTGGAAAGAAAGTATTTATGAAACAATTTTTTTTGTTTTTATTCTTCTCATTAAATATTTACTAAAGGCAATCTGTTAGGCTTACAGCAACATTATGTTGAAACACTAGTTCTCATTTGACAAACGAAGTTAAGCAACATAAAACCTGGTTAGTGCCTAGATTGGTGACCATTTGGGAATATCAGATGCTGTACATTTGGATGTACAGGTGGTGTAATGGATAACAGCTCAGAATGATAATTGGAGAGCCAAGTCTCTTTCCATCTATGGGCTAAACAGTAGAATGTATATCTGAAAGTCATTATCTATAAAAAAAAAATAAAAAAAGATGTTAATATTCAGTCTAAAAAAAAAAAAAAAAAAAAAAAAAGAATTATTTTCATAATCCAAAAATGTTTCAGATTTAAATGACCTAGAAAAGGTTGATAAGTCATAAAAAACAAATCAATCAGTTCTGCTTAACATTTCATAAAAATGAATATTTAGAAATATCCTCTTAAGTTATTTCTGATGATTTTAAAGGTGGGGGGAGAAAGAGAGAGATAATTAATGTTAATTAATATGAAAATTTTGATGATTCAGTATCTTGCTTTGATCCAACTTATTGACAATAATTCATAGATCTATTTCTTTTAATTCCCGGCAATATGGGCAGCTTTCAGCAAAAGTATTCACAAATAAGAGAGAAAATAAATCTGAGATATAAAGTTGAAATTGCAATATTTTATACCAACAACCAAATTTATTAACACCAGCTAATCTCTCAAGTCTTGCCTCTTTCCTATTCTCAAGTGGGAGTGGTTTCAAGCTAAGGAGGATGAGAAAATTCTACTGCCACAAACAAGAAATTTAATTAATTCTGACTTCTTTCCTTGAGATATGAAACTTTCATAGATCTTTTCTATTTTCTAGATTAACAAATTTAGTTCCAATTTTTTTGTTGTATATATTTTTATGTTTTTATTTGAAAACTAATCATCACTGAAATAGAATAATATTAAGGAAAAACATTGCAAGGCTTATCAATCAGAACATAATTGCTTTCATATATGTAGATTTATTCATTTGCACTGAGCTAATAACAATTCCTCAGGCATTCTTCATTCTAATCAAAAGAATAAAGTCAATATGAAAATCATAAGTTATAACACTGTCAACAGTTCTTTTTAAAAGTTTTATTTAATAAGTTATAAAAATAACAAGAGTAAGACTAAGAATAAAGTTTGTATTTATTGGATGAACAATAGTGAACAAGAATTTCCAAAATCATACACTGCATGATGTTATATAAGAAATGTTAGGATTGGCCAAAAAAAACAATTATTAGGTTGAGTCACAAATAATTTCCGTTTTTGTTTATCATCTTACAAAATAAAATACAATATCAATGACGAGAGATTTAACTGTAAGCTGGCTGTAAATATGAATTCAAATAAATTTTATTTATCAAAATAACAGGGGATGAACAATGAAAATCAATATGAAGATAATCTTTAATGTGACACTTGGCTTCTTGAATTTTCGGTTTCTTTCTTGTTAAATACAATCACAGCTCTACTTTCTATCTATATATAAAATTCTGTGACTTGCATTGGCCTGTTCATCTGTCACACTCTCTAAAATAGCCATACATTGACCAATCAAAACCAAATTTTGGGGAGAAGTGCAAACAGGTAAGGACAAGGTAAAATTGGTTTTACTAAGATGCATAGCTTAGTACAATAAATTTTCATTTCTTTTGAAAAATTAAAAGAAATTATTTAATATACAATATGCTCACACTATTTTAAAAACAATTTAATGATTAAAATAACAAATACTTATTTAATAATTTGGCTCCAGAAAGAACTATTTATACATGGCCAGTTGTATGTTGCATGCCCAAGAGTAAAAAATACTAAGAATTTATTCTTTGCTGTTAAAAAGGAAAAAATAAATTTTCTTAAAAAAATACTGTTTACCATCATTATATCGAATTAAAGAAATTATTAAACTGTGAAGCAGGGTTTTTGTCAAAGTATTTTTACAAACAAAAAATAATATTCAAATTACATGCACTGGACTAGCAGAGAAGGCATTCCAAAAGCTAAGCAGGGTGCTGAGAAACAGAAATATTTCATTAAAAACAAAAAAGGAATACTGGATTACTATGTGATATCCATTCTTGTATATGGTAGAACAATTTCCACATGTCGTTTTAGAAAGATGCCAAGAATTCCATATTATATATATATATATATATATATATATATATATATATATATATATGTGTGTGTGTGTGTGTGTCTGGCAAAAGAGAAAATCATTTATCAAGATAAAAGGTTATGGATGTTCTATATGATATGCCAAAGACAAAATAAGCAAAACAGAAACAAGTCAATTGCAGGTGTTGCCATAAATGCATCTCGAATATGCTAATATTGTGTATCCTCTCTCACCTGTCAGCCAATGAAAAATTGTTCTGTTAATAAAACCAGTTGGTGTTCTTGAATTGAGGAACTCATTTTATTTTTTCTACCTCATTCATCGGATTTCTGATCATTTACATTTATTGGAATTTGTGGCATTGGATCTGTGATTTCGACATTTCTTTCTGCTCCTGAATCTTTAAGTTTGGACTTGCAATTGGTTTATTTCATTGTAGTAGTGAGCTGCAATATGAATTTTTGAACAAAATATGTGTGTGTGTGTGTGTGTGTGTGGACCAAAGCTCATTTGCCCTTTGACAGGTTTTGTTTTTTGTCCTGTGGGTTGACATGTCATCCTCCTCTCTAACAGAAAAGCTAGTGCGAGAGCTGGTTTTAGACATCAACCATCTGTCCATGTCACAGGTTGTACTGGGTTACATGTTACCAGCAGCAGGCCTAAGCCTAACCACACATAGAAGAGGAAAAAAAATAATAATCTGTTTTCCTTAAGATGGTAGGAATCAAATTTCCTGTTACTCATTGATCTTTTCTTTAGGAAATGTCTAAATCTTTTGTAGAGCTCTCAAGTTGATTAGGGAAGCAAGGACATGATTATTTGACACAAGTTTTTTGTTTGCATTTCTGAGATGATGAGTTTACATTATTTACACTCAGACTATTGATCTCATCTTTGTTATTACTTTACCTTGGATAAAAAATATTGGTTTACGAATTTGATGACATAGTAATTGGGAGTTCAATCCCTGGCCCAGACTTTATACTCAATGGAAATGGGGTGAGTAATAAAAGAGCAATAGTAAATATGAACTAAAGGAGATATCCCTAGACATGTCCACCTGTAAGAGAACAATCTACACCATGGATTAGATTAAGAGTTTAGTTCAAAACTAACTAAATATCATCCAGATGGATAAGCACAACAGCCAAAACATTGTGATAATAATAACAAAGATGAGGACAATAGTCTGAGTATAAATGATGTAAATAATAACACAGGCTTAGCATTATGTCCCAGAAAAAGTATATTCGTATCTTGATAAAATGTTTCTAGTAATTTTATTTTTTTTAAATCAGTATCACCCCATGCAAGGCAATAAAGCCACTAAGACACAAGGGGTTACAGGATGTGAAAGAATTAAGAATAGAAACATTAACAATGAGCAGAAAGAGAAAAGAGTAATCCGGAGGGCAATAGATAGCAATACGACAGATTTCTTATTACCAAAAAGATACATACAAAGTAAATATATTTTTTGCATTTTTCTCTATTTTCTAATATCTTTAACTCTCTACACTATTGACATGGCCCAGTGGATAAAAATGTTGCTTGAAATAATCTAGTGATTTGACCCAAAGAGTTGCATGGCCACAGCAGAGATGAACAAAAACTTAGAGAGTTGAGTCAAAGGGGAATAGCTGAAACCGAGATATCCGGAAGAAGCATTGTACATGGAACTAGAATAATCTACCCCAGTGGACAAAATAAAGGGTTTGGTTTAAAATCCAATCACCTGAAGAAGAGTGGAGCATACAATGGCTGAAATGTTATGAATGTGGCAACAAAGATGAGGACAACAGTCCGAACAATGTAAATAGCATAAATAATTACAATACCTCATCTCAGAAATATAGACAGATATCTTTAACTCTTTCAATTGATTTTGTAAATAATTTTTAAGCATCTTTATATTAATGAGACCTTCAATAAGCACTACTCTTTAACTCTGAAGTTTTTAAACATAAAATAATTTTTTTAGGAGTGGCACAAAAATGCCCCAACAGTATTATCATGTAAGTAATAATTGGAATTATCTACAGAAATTAACAACTGGTATTATTGACAGTTATTTTCTTGGAATGTATATATACCGCTGATCTTCTTTAGTTTTGAGTTCAATCCCAAGTCTGATAATGCTAAAAAGTTATAAATTCTTGTTCAGTGGAAGAAATTTTTTAGATGAAGTATTTGTATAATTTTGATTATTATTTGACTTGTTTGTGCTACATGTTTTACATTGCTGCTTTTTATTCATAGTAACTTTTGTGGCATGAGAGATTTTACAAGCATGAAGTCAATAGCATAGAGCAGAAACAATGAGATAGGCCCTAATAAAATTTGAACTTGCATCCCATATCCTTGGAAGTAGATCTGACATGGACCGATGGCACCTTGTCAATTTAACTCCTGAGAGATTCATTGGCAAGCAAAATTAGATTGTTCTCATTCTGTTGTCCATATCTCATCATTTTTTTTTTTTTTTTTTTAATTTTTCTCAATTATTGCTAAGCTTGTTTCCACAAAGTCTGAGTCTTTACTACCTGGGCCAGGGATTACCCAGATCAAGAGATACTCAAAAAAAAGGCTGAAAAGTACAACAGCCAAAACAGTGTAATAATAACAAAGATTAGGACATTAGTCCAAATAATGTAAATAATAAGTTTTCATCTGAGAAATTCAGTTTTTAATTTTAGCTCCTTAAAAATTAAAAACAATTATTCGACTCCCATTTCAAAATGTGTTTAGTTTTTCTGCATGGTAATCATATAAAAAGAGTTTGTAACATAAATAAGTTACAGTTGGGATGAGCATAGCAATGGTGGAAGGGAAAAGTAATCACACCTGTTGATAGAGCAAATGGAGAAATGACCTATCTCAATATCAGTTAATTGGTAAGTAATCAATTAGAGAGAAATGTCATTTCCTTTATGCTAATGACTATAGGTAAAAAGTCATGAAGTATGCTAAGTTAGGCGAGAAAAAAAGTCATAATTTTAGCATAACAAAAGTCAGAGAAAATATTTTAATTTATAGCAAGAAAAGTTATCACATTTATAGTTATAAAATAAGTAGTATTTTAATAAAGTAAATACTGATACTAAGAGCTATATTTAATTCATGGTAATAAGTTATATTTTAATAAACTTTAACAGATTGGATGTAAGAGGGACAAAGGAAGACAATGCCTAGGAAGCTTGAGTAAATGAATGGTGAAACAAGGTTTAGGAGAGATAACAAAGACAACATTTATTAAGAGCTACAAAGGACAGGAAATTGTGGAGAGCCATAATCACCAACATCCTAAAGCGATATGGCATATAGAAGAATAAAAAAAATTATCTGAATTTTAATTAAAAAAAATACTTCCAAATTTTATTATTAATTAAATAAATGAAAATATTAATTACTTTCAATTATTTTTCCTTGCTAAATACCAAAGTTTGAGTGTTTTTCCTTATGATTCTAATATGTTAACTTTGAAGAGGAAAGCAGCAGGTCCCTCAAAATGGGGTCTATATCAATGAGAAGAACTTGTTTACCAAAAATGTCAACACGAGAAAGAAACAAATTTATTGGTTTGTTGGTTGTTTTTGTTTAGCAGCATATCAACTTCTATCAGTTATTTAATGATGAAATCTAAATATTTTGTATGCAATTTCATTTCATTTGAGATAATAATGGTTTTAGTGATACAAGACTTACTAATTAACCCATAGTGAGAGGGATAAGAGGTGGATTCATACTTTTCCCAAGAGTATTTGCATGTAAGTGAATATAAGGAATCCAAAGCGAATTGGAACTCACCTTTCCAATTAACAATTCCAAGCTATTATCCATTACACAACCAGCACATCCAAGCTAACAGCACCTGGTATTCACAAATAGTCACCCACTTAGGTACTAACCAAGTTTGATGTTGCTTAACCTTGGTGATCATACAAGTACTGGTATTTCAGTATTTATCGTTCCACCCACGAGGATCGAATATGGCACAAGGCCGGTTTTAATGTGAGTATCCCCGAGCCCGTAGGCCCGGCCAAAAATATAGCCTTTGAACCCGCCTAGACGGGTTCAGGCCCTGTCTACCTCCCGGACGAAACCTTGCCCTTCGGCAAAGCCTCGTCGGGTTCCTCTCTGCTAACGCAGAGAGTTCGACAGAAGGCGTGCGCAGTCAGAGACCGCTCAACACCATTCTACTGGTATTTCAACACAATGTGGCTGCTAGCAAACCAATACTTATATTCTCCCCCCCCACCCACAATAATCTGTTTAGACAAGAAAACCATTATTCTTCTCTTTATTCTGTCATGTGTAATTCTATTTACAAAGTTCCTTGTCAATGGCATCAGCATATAACAGAAACATATTGAGCAGAGACAATAAAAAAATTGAACAAAAACAGTGACATTTGTTCTAGAGTTTTGTGAGTTTTGAAGGATAATTTATTTAGAATTTCTCTGTGTTGTTTTTAATTAGATTTTTTTTAATTAAGCTGATACTTTTCTCTTTTCAAGATATGGGCAATCATAGCTTTCTACAACTTCCTGTTGTCTAAAATAACACCGGTTCTTTTATCATCCCTTTTTACCTTTGTTCCACTATCCATTTACTCAGACACCTTAAGCAGCTTACTTGCTGTTTCCAGTTGCTTCCCTTTCCTTCAATATGCTCTGTAAGTGTTAAATTCTCCAAGCCTCTGTTCCTCATTATGCATTCTTAAAACTTTTAGCTGTTTCTTTCTGATTGTTATATCAATTTCTTTGTAGTACCCCTTAAATCTTCCTTATTACTCATATACTTTATCCATGGTATTCTCAGAATTATTCCATAGAACAACATCTACATGAATTCAAGTCTCATTTTATTTTTTTAAGCATTTCACCCCAAGCAAGGCGGGAAGTCACTAGGACGTAAGGGGTTACAGAAAGTTTAGAGCAAGATCAGATAGGAGTGATAGAAGAAAGGATGAGGGTAGTGGATAGATCAAGGCAACTGGAGATGTCGATTGACATTACACTTGAATAGCTGGAGATTATAGCTCACATGGAAACAGGAATAGGGAAGGGAGTTCCACAGGCGAGAGGTGCGAGACATGAAGCTATTAGAGTAGAAGAGACGGCTACATTTAGAAGTTTCGACAGTGAAGGGGTGAGAACGGGATGCCAGCCTTGTAAGACACTGGAACTCATGACGTCTGGGAACCAGCGAATGCAGCTCCTCGGAGCAATTTCCATGAAAGTATTTGTAGAACAGACAGAGGGAGGCGACGGCACGTGTGTGAGAAAGTGACTGTAGACAAGACGCCAAGGCAGGGCCAACTACATTGCATATCCACCTCTGGAGCCTATCAAGAACCCCGAGGCAAACAGAAGGGGCACCAGACCATATATGGCAGCAATACTCCATGCAAGGGCGAATTGTCGATTTGTAAATCTGGAGGATCGACTCCAGAAATTGTCAAACATTCATGGCATATAGAAAATGAGTTCAGTAATCTTTTATTTGTTTCTAAAAACATTCTTCAATCCATTAATACTTTGCTCACTTTCTGAAAGGCATCTTATATTATTCCTATACAGCTGGAGACAGAGTGGAGTCATGGATAGGGGCTCAGATTGAGGAATCAGAGAACCAAGTTTGAATTCCAGTACAGTTTAGTGTATTCACTTACATGACAATACCCTTGGGAAAGATATGAATCCATCTCTTTTCCCAGTTATAGGTAAATAGCAAGACAGACTAGGCCCTATAACCTTGGTTGACAACCAGTCAAGAAGAAGGAAAACACTGAATTCAAATCACCTGCTGCTTTGTAGATCCTGCCTCTAACTTGTGACAGGAGGGACAGGGTAACCTCAACATCCCCGGTGCAAAAGGAACCAGCAAGCCATTGCACTACTTTGCCTTGAATGTCACCATGAACCACAATTGTGAGATGGTGGAAAGTGGTAATGACAGTGACACAAAATATACTAACTGAATAAATGATGATGATGATGATGATGATACAGCTGTGGATTTCTGTCACACTTTTCATCATCTGTTACTACACTAAACAGATAATTAAATTACTGCACCAGCTTTATTTTAACATCCCTGAAACATAAGTTTTAAATTGGGCTGTCACTTTTGCTAGCAAACATGCATTCTGTCTTCTAAAATTTAATAGTTTGTCCTTTCTTCTTGCTCTCTTCAATTACCTTGTCAGTTTTCTTTCTGTATCTAGCATCAGCACAGTCTCATCAGTCTACCGTATGTTGATAGAGTTATATGCTCACTGATAATAAATTCTAATTGATTTTTTTTAAAACAAAAATCTATGATATTTAATAGATGAAATTAACAAGATAATAATTTAACAATTTATAAGCAAATTCAACTTAAATTGACAATACAAAGGTGCTAATAATGCACTTTGGGAATTTGATCAGCATACTATCCAAATGTATAACAAACTTGCCTTTTAACAATACATGTATTAATTTGTTTTCTATGGCTTTATCAACCCTTTGTGGGTTATTTTAAGCTTAAACATTTTGGATTGTAAGAAAAATTCTTTCTTTGCAAGTGAATATTGCATTAACAATTTTTGGCAATAACAATGATTTTTCCAAATACAAGTTATACTATTTGACCCATAGGTGAGGGTAGGAGATGGATGCCCAAGGACATTTGCATGCAAGCAAATGTAATGGACCCAACTGGAATTCAGATTTGGTTTTCCAATTTCTCTTTCTGAGAACAATGCAAAGAATCTTTGAAAAACCACAGAGTTCATTGTTTAACATGAATTACTTCAAAGTGGATAGTAGAAGCAGTAGTGTATATATATATATATATATATATATATATATATATATATATATATATATAATATATAAATAAAAATAAATAAATTCCATGGGTGTATAATCCAAGCAGGTCCTGGTAATATAAAAATATTAAAATATCAATCCACAAAAAGACAGTTTGATGTATTTTATTTGTACAGAGAAATATGATGAATAAGCAAAGAAAAGTATTTTTTTACTTCATGTGGGGAATAGACTATTTCAGCGGAGTAGTTATCTATCTTTTCAACCCCAATAAGGAATGGAATTTACATCCGTAGAGCTAGAGGAAGCAGTAAGTAAAAGTTAACTGTAAGGAAGGATCAATATATATATATATATATATATATATATATATATATATATATATATATATCATCTTATGCACAAAAAAAGAATTTTTCAAAGCACTTCATACTTTGATATAAAATTAGCATATCTATCTCTAGACATCATTCGAAGAATTTTAAACTGAACCCTTATTTTATTTACTGAGGTAGATTATTGTTGCTCTGATATCTACGGACATATCATCTAGTCCTTATTTAGTAATGCTCAGTTATTGCTTGCTCTATTTCTACCAAGTCCAAGTACAAATTGCCTTACTTAGGAATTGAACTCACAATTACAATGTCATCAAATTCACACACCACTAGGTTATTGTCCTGTGGGACAATTCTAAGTGGAAAACTTGGAGCCTTAAACCTAACCTTCTAGACGAGGAGTGCTCTCACTGAGATTTCTCTTTTTTCTACTGCAGATGCTACTGAAGCCTTGCTGTCATTCCTCTTTATATGGTCAGTGGAATGAGAATCCACCCTCATAGATTAAATAAAGGATTGCTCAAAATTCCCTGAAGGCTACCCAGACTGACAAACCCCTGACAAAGGCTGGAGAATACAACAGTTGAAGTGTTGTGATAGAGACAGTAGTCCACATGTAAATAGTGGTAACTCCTCATCTCAGAAATTCAAACAGAAAATATGCACAAACATATTTTTATTGCTTTTTTTAATTATGTTTTTATTAGAAAATATCATCTATACCAGTAGTTCCAGAACATTCTCCATCTTCCACTAAATTGTGTAAATGTTTTATTTGAAGGGTAGAGCATAATTCTAGAAAAATATTTGCACAACTTGCTATAAAAGGAAATTCAAAAGTAAAAATCACACGATAAAATTTTACTTCAATAAAATGAATAAACTTTTAATAAATGCTTTATACATGTTCAGTTAGAGAATTAGAGCTATTTCTTTAGTTATTTCTCATTTCAATAGACTTAATGAAACAAAAGGCAGTTTCCAAAGTATGAGGTTAAAATCATGAATCATATAATATTGCCTTCAGTCATCTGTAGAAATGTGTTTGAAAAGAGACTATAGCTACTCTAAAGACACTCTTTGTTAGTGCTTAGAAAATCACAAAGAAATCCCCGACAATTGAAAATAATAAAGAGACAAAAGCATTTATATTATTCACAGTCACACTAATGTCTTCATCAACATTTCAGTCATTGTGCTCTCTTTAGATGTCTGTTGATGCAAGTTATCCTCAATCTGAGCCCTTTATTTCATTTATAGGGTAGATAGTTCTTATTTTGCTATCTATGTCTAGGGATTCAGTGCTTTCAATTGCTAGTCTTAGTATATCCATATTACCTGGCCCAGAGATTGAATACATAATTACTATGCCACCAAATTTACTAACCAATACTTTAATCCTCTGGGTTATTGCACTGTGGGACAATCCTGAAGCTAGACTATAGAGCTTTGAACCTAATGTTCTTCTCATCCCCACTGCTGCTGCTGAAGCCTTGTTGTCAATCTTGACTTTCTACAAGAACAGTCTACTCTCATAGAATAAATGAACAGTCAGTTCAAAATTCCCTGAAAGTTACTTGGATCAACAGATACCTGAAGAAGGATAGAGGTTACAATAGCTGAAACATGATAATAGCAACAAAAATGAGGACATTAGTTTGACTGTAAAATAATAACTCATCATCCCAGAAATTCAAACAAACACAAAAGTATCTTATGAAATATGCAAGGTGTGTTGTGTACTTTCTTGCTTTGCTGTCAACATGCCAAATGCACTCTAACACCTGTCTTGGTTCCTGCCCTGCATAGTGTTAGAGCTTTAATTCTTTCTCAGTACATCCTTGTTTCTTAGGACCACGCCTTTGTTTCTTAGCATCATTCTCTTTTAAGAAACCATTGAGCTAAGCCTTAAGGCAATGATTTTCAAACCAAGATAAATAACCTGAGATTAAGTAGAAGTGTTTGAGACACTACAGAATACATATTAAAATTACAAACTGAAAGTGTAGGTAAAATTATTTTGTTGAGTAATATTGCAAGCTAGTCATACTTATAATTTATCTGAACAGGTGATTATTTGTTTTTTCTTAAAAAATTCTATTTAGTATTTACTTATTGCTTTTCTATCAATAAATACTATCAATTAAAACTTTTAAATAATTCTATCAATTAAAACAATAATGAAGTTACTTTACTTTATATTTTCACTTAAAAATTATTAGTTTTAGGAACAGAAAATTAAGTTAACTCTAGGTGTGTTACCCTATGCCCCTGTGTTGATGAAAGTAAAGCCGTGTAATAATTGACTAATTTACTCACGAATGATGCATTTTTATTTAAAAGGAAATAGAGTTGGGTTTAATTCAGTGGTTCATTCAGTTCTAATGACACATCTAAAATTACAAAGTCACCAAGTCTTTAGTTAGTTACCTGACCTAGTGGGATGCATTTGCTTTTTTATTACTGTTTCAATGATGAAAAATCTAAAGAATAAAAAAAGAGAAATAAAAAGAAAATGGTGGGGTAGGACAAAAGTGAGTAACAAAAAAAAAATGCAGGGAGAGAGGGATGAAGAGAGAGTGAAGAAAAGAATGAGATTCAATTTGTTAAAACCAAGACAAATAGGGGAAGGAAAAGACGAGAGACTGGAAAAAAGGAAAATATATAATTTAATGTTAAGATAACTTAAAAAAAAAAAAAAAAAAAAAAAAAAGATCTTTCTCAGTTGATAAGTGAAAAAGTTGAATGAAATTAAGAGGCAAAACTGAGTGATCAAATCTAAGAAGCGGCCATCAGTAGATGAACAAAATGAGGATTTATCAATTACAGTGAGGATGAGAAAGAGAACAAGAAAGGAAAGAGCGATTTTTTTTTTCTTTTTCATGTTGGTTGAGAATACATGACAAAAGCAAAATTTGGAGGGATGTCACAATGCTGTTGAGAAAATAGACTGAAAGTAATAGAAAATTTCACAAGAAAAAAAAATGTCTAACATTTTTGTCATTATTAGAATTACTCATTTTTAAATAACATTCACATCCCTTCCAATATACACATATACATTTCTAGTTTCTAATCATACAGAAAATGAAATATAAAAGAATCCAGGTAAATATATATTCATTTGACAATATAGAAAATTTATAATATAGAATAGAAATCACTCTTATAGCAAAGGTTTATAATCAGAATGTACTACATTTTAATGAAGACAATACTTTTTATATATATATATATATATATATATATATATAAAGAAATATGGTTTTAAGGCGCGGCATATTTATGGGATAAAGTGCTCAATATCAGAGATAGAGCGTATGTAAATATAAAAGCGAACATTGAAGTCAACAGGCTGTTTCATGCTAGACACAATCGTCAGGCCTGAAACTGAAATGTTAAACACAGAGTCCAAAATTAATAATTTTACATTTTTCATTTTAATTATTACAAAACCAGAAAACTGCTTGGAGGAAGGTTACAAAAGATATTAGCAGAAATATAATGATCAAAATAACAAGGGTTAGAATACTTGTTCGAATAATTCACAATGAAATAACTTGTATATTTTAGCTTATCAAATTGTTTTCCATCGCATTTCTAATATTTTTTCTTATTCTGTAGCAAAATCAACCAATCATGTGATCATGTTGATATGTTTTACTGCTAAAACATAGGACCTAAGTTTGAGATTCTATTCCACACATTAAGTTGATACCAAAAAAATTCACTTTTTTCACTTTAGTAGTAACTTACATACTTATAAAATCTACAACAGCCACATTATTAAGTAATGTCATTTAAATAAACCCCTTACAAATTTTTATAAACATTATCTTATCCTCCATAACAAGTACTGAGATTAACTAAGTGCATCAGGCCAAATGGCAGAATTTGGAGTAAAAATGATTGTTTTGCTATTCTTCTACATAGATACTGCTTACCGGTCTTGAAAACCAGCATTCAAAATACCAAACACTGACACAAATGAGAAGCATACACCTCATTCAGCCACAAAGTAGGCCATTAATAGCAAGTATTGAGTCATCCACAGTTCATAATATAATTTTCACCTATTGAAATCTAGCATTCTAATGGGTCAACTCCATCTAAATTCAGCCAGAAAATACACTATAGGTTCTATTTATACATTAACAACCATTCTAACTAACCATTTATATCTATCTACTACAGTGATATAACAATCACTCCTTCATAATGTTGTTCGGCTAACCATTGATTAATTCATTATAGCAATACTATCTGCTGTTTATTTAGGCACAATTCTAAAATTATAAAAAAAAACAAAAAAAAAAAAAAAAAACAACATTCATCCCCCCGCCCCAAACTGTATTTTATGGCATATAAGAACTCCCACTATCATTTTCATTTACTAGGATAGTCTTATAGAGTTAGGTTAAGTACTAGTGTTGCTGATAGCCTATGGTGCCTGAGTAAATATTAACCTACCTCAACTCCTAGACCTAACCTAAGAGATATTTTTTGATAATTTTTTTTTTTTTTTTAGAAAAAATTTGAGGTTTTACATCTTATGAAATACAGTATGTTATATTACAGGTTGGTACTAAACTTATAAAACTGAAGTACAATCTTTATTCATTATGCTTTTAGAACAAATGCTACAAGGTATTTGTGTTACCCAACTCTGACTCAAGGTCACATGAGATCATTTACAAATTACCTGGTTCCCTTTGATATTACTACTGGTATCAGCATGTCCCTCTGACCTTACCACTGTTAATGTAATGAGGTGTTACTGCCTGGGGATAGGGGCAGATTATTGAGTTTCATTTAATTATTGGATTCCAGCCCAAATGAACCAGAAATAAGAATTAAATTTATAAATACATAAAAATCAACCACAAAAGAAAATCCCTCTCTATTATATAAATTGTGTATCAGGTTTCACAGTGCACAGATACTACACTCTGATCCTAAGCAGAGGTCCAAGGAGTGATATTTTGAACATTTATTAATTTCACCTCCTCCTACGGAAAAAAGATGTGGTACAGATTAACATGGAGTGGCTATATGAATACATATGGGCCATGGACAAAATTACCAATCCCAACAACAACTGTCACATTAGTATTAGTATTTACTAATCCTCTCTCAATGTTTTTGGAATGAGGGATGCTTAGGGTTGGAATTATCAACTACCCTAAGACAGAAATGGCATAAAGTAAGAGAACATATCTCTTGATCTATTATTTATCCACCTTTTCATAATGTCAGTATGTGACACAAGGTTGGTTTAATGTGGATACCATACATACAAGCCAAAGATAAAAATTGCCCAGTCCTCTTAACCATTGTTACCAAATCTCCCTCTTTAGTCTAATGAGGAAAGTGTCAATGCGGGTTGTGGGATCCTTGGAACCAGGTTTCCCTCAAAAGGGAAGAGAGAATAGACACTAGAGTTTGATCCTGTATTTACTTGCCTTTCCACAGTGGCTAGATGTGATTTTTAATGTGGGATGACCATACATGTACATATGGACCAAGAATAAAAAATTGCCTAATATCCATGATCACTGACATACTGGCAGTGATATCCACCAATCATCCCTCTTTAGTGCAATGTGGAAGTTACTGCTGCAGAACTGAAATCTCAAAGACCAAGCATCCATCAAAGCTTTTCTTAGAACTGCCTGAAGACATAAATGTGCTAGAGAGATGATAAACTGATACTACAGTTTGACTACAGTTCAAAGGCAGGAATAGAACCAGAAAGTAACACTATTCTAGGTACAATTCACACATTCTGGTCCAAATGTGCTGCTCTATATGATTAATATGTGTAATATGCTAGTTTAAGAATACCTATCAATCTTCAACAAAAACTTGATGAAATCAATTTAAAACTACTAACCATCTTATCAAAAGCACGGACAATCAAGTTAGCAATGATAATATTCATATAATTATCCACAGTTAACAATTCTAAAGAATTCAGTCATCCATTTAATAATTAATTCTGTTGCTCATAGTTTTGGCACAGTAAACATTTTAGGTGTATTGGAAAAAATATATATAAAAAAAAGAAAAAACAAGGAAATAAATAAAAAATAATTTTTTAAAAAAAAACAAGCAAAAACCTTTAAAATAAAAAAACCAGTAAAAAGCAAAAAATTAAAAAAATAAGTGTTTTTTAATTCTGAAAGAAATATAATTTAATTCACTATGATTGTCAATAAAATTATGTGGTTATGTGTCATTTACTTGAAATTGTTAAGAAATAACAAGGGAAAGAGTGAGAAGCCAAGAAAATTTTCAAACAAAAATATATGAAGGACTATGAAATGAGGAAAAGAAAGGCAGATATTGTTGTGATAGGTGAGTTAACAAGAAGTGTACAAGAATTGCCTTGTGTTTTGATCATATTCCTTCAATGAAAACAATTTCCTTTTCACTATATCAAATGGTCAGTAGTCTTATCAGATCATCCTTGAATTTATTGTTAAAGAAGACCAATAGAAGTTCCCATATTTTATATCTACTGGAATCATCAGCAGAGCACTCCAATTACTCTCCTTTTATGTTAAAATTATGAATTGAGAAAAGACAGATGAAAAAACAAACTGAATGAAGAATATTGAATAGAACAAATGTCAGCAAATCTGGCCTGAAGACCAGATAGAATATGCTATTATTTTTCCCTCAATATAATTATGTATAAAATTTTAAAGAAATTTTTTTTTTGTTTATGTAAAAGGGATGTACCTGCAGTCAGATGACATGCTGAAAGACAAAAAATACAGAAGAAAAATTAACTGACTTATACAGATGTCTGCCAAATGAAAGATATTCTGCTTTAAAATTTAAACAATTTCAAATATTTATGTGTGAGGACATTTTCAAAGTTGAAACAGATTAAATCTGCTTACAAGTCAGTCTTACTCTTAACTGATCAACATTACACTCAGTTTTGATGATAGACAGTATAAATTTTCATGATTAGAAAAAAAAATTTTGGCTAGTAAAAGAATCACACTTAATTTATTGGTGGCTGGTCATAAAGTTATCTATTTCTGTCAGGTGCCTCAGGAGTTTATGGGTCCACTCTGTAACAGAAATTCGCAGTAAACCAATCCAACCTCTAAAAATCATTTTCTAACAATGCTACAGTCTCATTCAATATATTTCATAGAGTGTCCTAGGAGGCCATAAGACTTCATATGAAGAAAGTCTCAATTTGACATTAAAATTTGAATTAAAAGTTTCTTGAATTTTCAATTTATTTATGAGACTTTTATCCACTTTTAGGATAAGACTAAAAGGCTGGGATTTTGTCTGTAGGGTTTTTGTCTACTCTGTGATAACTTTGCCCAGATTCTTTTTTTACCTGTGACTTTTTCTGTGATTTTTTTTTATCTAGATTCCAAATTTTGACCCACCTTCTAGGCTTAATTTTATATATCAAAAGAAAGAAATTTATCACTTTCATTGAATTTTTTTTATTATTAATACTAAAATAATTTTATTAGAGCCTATGATTTATTGATGATGGATAATATCATTTAGCCAGTACAAAGAATATGCTATTGTTCTGAAATAATATTTGTATTATTTTTCCTTGAATGTTATTATGAATAAAATTTTAGAAAATGTCTTGTTTATTGAATCTCTCTCCCAAGAGGGTAATTATTAGTTTTTCACTTATGCCTGTACATATAAATAATTTTAAATAATTGATATATGTTTTTGGTAGCTGCAGAACAAAAATACTGTAATTTATAAGATATATATTTTCAAGATATTGACTATGTCTTTCATTTGTCTTGTATCTGAAAATATTTTTGAGTATTTAATAGTTTTTATTTTTAGGTTAGCAAAAGAAAAGAAATTACTTCCCCATTCCCACCTTTTCTGTTTTTTTACAAATTAAAACAAAATGAATGGTGTCAAATATTTTAGAAAAAGAAACAATGAAAATGTGACATTATGACATTATGGTTAATAGCTCTTAAATTATATATTTAAGCTCATACATGTTTTTGTATTAGCATGAGAAAAATGAAATATTCCCAATGACAACCAAAATAATTATAAGACAACTAAAGGATAATTTGATTAAAAAGAAAGCAGGTGTGTAGTTTCCTACCATAATCACATAAATGATGATCTCCCTTAATATGTGCATATTCAAAATCCAAAATAATGTCTTTCAGATATGATAAGACCAGATTATTATTAGAATACGCACAAAGTCAAGTGGACCCTAAATAATTTTATTTTGTCTATAGGTTTTATGACCAGCAATAATGTCTAAGAAGTATGGTCTTTAATGCAGCAACTTTTTGACCAAAAGGAAATAGAGAAAATAAATAAAAACTTTCAGGATCAAGTGCCACTTAACCAGAAGTTAGAAGTTCCATTCACAGTTACAGTTAGAATGAGCAGACTACTCATTAGAAGGTAGTTTTAAATCATTTGAAGATGCACCAGAAGTAGTTTTGCCCAACACTCCAAATTTCTACAAAACCAATACATCAACCCGAAAATTTGAGTTGTGTTCTTAAATAACCTCAGATCAAGACTTTCATATGCATATAATGCATGGCATCAAAGTGTCTCAATGCCCAAACATTAGAATTCTTATTTTGGGAAATGAACAGGAACAGAATAAATTTCAGCACCCCTCGTACATGAAATAACCAAGATGAAAAAGTTTACTATCTATATCCAAACTGAACAAATCAGAAAAGTAGTAAGAATAAAAGCAATAACAAATATTAAAATTGTGGAAAAATGTCAACTATAGTAATAGTAGTAATAGTAATAATATGAATTTTAACTGCTCTCTTTTCAAGAGGGGAAAAAGAAATGATGTAGTAGTAGTAGTAGTAGTAGCAGCACCAAATATGGAATTGACTTGATAAAGAAAATGATTTACATTAAGCTATTTGTTTTTTTTTTAAATATAAATATGCAGAAATAGTGGGTAACATGTCAATTTAATGTAGCAGTTTAAGTGATGGTGAACAGCTTATTCTTGATATGGAAATAGACAAATAAGAAAGGAAGCAAGCAAAAAAGCTTAGATGTTACTAAGTTTAGCTTAAGCTGGCCAAATTCACTACAGTCGTAGTATTAATCTGTTCAACTAGCTTACTAACCACTACTACATAAAAAGGTGCTATCTAATGGTAATTCACTTTAAATTAATATTTGTTAACATGTTTCATATATGCATCAATGTACTTCTATTTCAAAGGGGTAAAACAAGTCGATATGAAAAAAAGATATTTCTCAGTTTATAAAATGGAAATATTGAATATGGAGTTTCATTTGAAAGTATTGGAATCAGTTTACATTAAGTCCTACCAGCCACCTCTTTGTAAGAAGAAGGCATGCTTGGTGAGCTTAAAAGGTAATTAGCCTGTAATATTTTCTTTTAAATAACATTTGGTTTGGGAGGTTTTCATTTTTAGTAGTTTTATATATTTTCATCCTTGATTTTAGCTTTGAAGAGAGAGAACTAATAAACCAGTTTAGCTATCCATTTTCTTAATCATGTTGTATTTTAATATTAGCATTTTATGGTAATTTTTTTTTTGTTACTCTCCTCTCTCTCACACACACACACATTTTTAGTTATAATAGAAATGAATTTAAAATTTTCAGTAATCATGAACAAATATATGCATTACTCTGTCAGTAATGTGTATAGAGGACTTCCCATTTCTCTAACAGATTGTCTTGAAATTTTTTGTATTAGAATTTATTTAAGCAGGTTACTTTTCAATTTAAATGAACTATTTTTAAAGTTAATGAAAGTCTCACTTTTTACTGTTTCTTTCAATTTCTGTAAAGTTTTTATTTCTTACCTTCCCTTTTATTGCTATAATTGATAGCTGAACATTTGATAAAAACACAGCAGTGTTTCCAATTTTATAGGCTAGGCATGTTTTTGGTACTGAGCAAGGCTAATTCAGAGTATCATTTGAAAGTGTTGGAATCTGTATTAAGTCCTATCCACCATCTCTTTGTAAACAGAAAAAGTGGTTGGTAGGCTTAAAGGTAAAGCTTGTAAGAGTTATATTTTCTTAGTCATGGGTTTTCATTATAGTCATCATATACATTTATGTTCTCAGTCTTAGCTTTGAAGAGAGAGGACCAATAAACCAGTTTAGCTGTTATTTTTGTTAATCACATTGTATTTCAATATTACCATTTTATGGTAACATTTTTTGTTACCCCCCCCCACACACACACACACACCTATTTTTTTGTTATAGATTTTCTTCTTGTTTTAACATGTCGGTTTTCTTCACTCTAATTAATATTGAATAAAAAGAAAAACAGAAATAACATATGATTTAGATGAATAAGAACAAGAAATAATAAAATGGTATAGAGTCATTCATTTTATGTGGTTGAACTAATTTCCTCTTTCTGGTTTTATTCTTCACAATATTTTAGCTCTGTACTCTCTAGCCATTTTTGGTTACCTGTTGTGTTTTAGAATAACAAAGGCACTGGAGATGACGTGAATGAAAACAGGAGGAATATATTCTGTCAGAACAATATTCAACAACCTTCCAGACTATAACAGATAAACAAGGAAGGTCGAAGGGTACATAACCAAAACTAAGTAACAAAGACAAGGAAATTAGTTTGAACCAACCATAGAACAATGATTAAAACATCTCACTGATCTAATTTAAGAAAATGACAGAATCAGACACAGGCACATATGGATGTAATAAATAAAATTATGAAATAAAAGATTAATGTATTTTAGATTGAAATGTAGGATGGTATAACAGTTGAAAGTAAAGGAGAACAGAATTGGCAAAACAAATTCAAATTTCAGCTGAGGCTACTTACTGATATATTTGGTAAGTGCATGAATCCACTTCTCCCTGACAAAATATCTTCACACAATATTCCATTACTAGCATGCCCTGAAGGTTGACATAAAAGTGGGTAGATGAGTAATCACTCAGATAAACCAATCTCTAATGACTTTATAATGTCCAAACAGTAACACAAAAAACAGTTACTCCCTGAGGCAACCTTGACAAAAGCGAATAATTTTTTTCAGATTTCAATTGCTTTTTTTAAATTCCAGGAGCTTTTTAAATGTCTTATCAAAGTTGTACAGTGTAGACATTTTAAAAATTGGTAAGAACAAAAAAGAATTTAGAAACAAAACAGCAAAAGCAAAAGGTTTACAGCCACTAGCTAAAAGCACTTGTGATTGCCCAAAAGTAAAGAGAAACAATGAATGAACTTGAATATTTATCTATATAAATATGAATGTCAGTGTGTTACTGTCACATGTTTTCAACTTTATTCCTAGAGGCTATAATCCAACATATACCATCTTGGAAGCAGGCTGTCTCCATGAGAAAATAAAAAACATTCCGGGCCAGATCCAGAAATCCTGAAATTTTGCATTCCCAAGTTTTCATTACTGCGACTGTTTTTGAAGATTTTTTTTTTTTTTTAATATGATTAGTTTTTTTTTTTTTTTTATGATAACAATTTTTATGACTTAGAAATAACTTTAGGAATAATCAAAATTAATTATAAAAACCCAGCAAAAGTCACCTGTGTAATAAAAATAATTGTTTGTATGGAATAAGGACCTAGATACATCAAATTATCTTTAAATTAAGTGGCAGCAGAAGAATTATCATTGAACTTTTAAAAGGTAAGCTTAAATATTAATGCAATACTTAAATGGAGTGATCAATTTTGAATTCTTCTATAGTTTATTGTTGCTTATCACATCTACTTCTCCCTACCTCTTGTGATGAAGGCCTAATCAAGAACTCTCTGCAGGAGCAAGCTTAAATGCTACCTGATAGAGCCACTTTTAATATAGTTAAAAATAAAAAAATACTTTACATTGCAAGTTTACTTAGAATTTATTCAACATTTAAAATTGTAGCCCTTGATTTTCAATAATGATCAAAAACTTTTTGCTACTTGTGTAGAATAGATATAAACAAACATCAAATAATAAAGTTTATATTGTTTATATTCTATGAATAATAAATAAGTCAAGTACTCATAATAAATAAAATAATTTCTATTAAAATGCTTTGCAAGGCAAAAAAAAACCCATTTCATATGGCTGATAGCAATAAAAAAAACTATATTTGAAAACTACATTTGAAATATTAGAAACAACAACAATAATAATATGATAAAGGAATATTAAAATAAAGAAGGTAGAGAGTGAAGTAAAGTCAAAAAGGAGACTGACAGTTCTTCATTGTTGGAATACAATGATGATTGTTTATGATTAGGCAAGATGAGGTTTAATGCCCGGTGCTAAACAATCTACTCCCACCCTAGACTGATAAATCATGTGTCTGTCTCAATACATGCATCACACTGTGTCCTCTTATTTATATTTTAACTGCTAACACATTGGAAGGGTGTGAGGTTGCCTATGTCTTTCTATTTGTTATTTTCAGACAGCACCTACTTAAATGTGAATTGATATGACAGGCACAATTTCAGTGTTGTTGCATAAAGTCACACTCTGAAAACAATAGCCACAAAATACAAGGAAGATTTTTTTTTTTAAATTAAATTCCAGACTGTTCATTAAAAGAAAAAAAAGACAATGTTAAAAGATAACTAGTGCAAGTGCACTGAAAAAGAGCAATGATTCCCAGAGTTCAAAGCCACATTCTTTCCTTTTATCATCCCAGGTTACCTTATTTTCAATCCAATTTTGAATTATCATATAAGTTTTTCATCATTATAGTCATAACTTCAACATCTTTAGATTTTTTCTTTTGCCTTTAGATTTTAAATTCCTTCCCTAGGAGCCAAGTGCCTCCTGTTTGAGAATTACTGAAACAAATAAAAGATAAGTACTAAGATATGACAAATACTATAGATGAGACAATGTAACAGAAAATGTATCTGATCCGATATAGATAATAAAATCCAATGTCAATATGGGTTTGTATATGTACATATGAATACATAACTATGAATTATAAAAACATGTGGCTTGAGCATATGTAACTGCATAAGCATATGTAACAGTGCATAGCTAATGAAGTTAGCAATTATACAGGTACCAGGTTAATATATGAAATGTATTCATGAAAAGAAAAGTTCAATAGTATGTACACAGCACATACAATCTGTAAGAGACATGCATACAATGCAAAATCCATAACAAATATACATAGCATATATAATCTGTACGATACACATAAAATGCATAATCCATAACAGACATATAGACATGTACAATCCATAAAAGATAAACACAACACATACAATCTGTAACAGACATGCATAGCGCATCTGTAAAACTTGTGCATAACATGCACAATTTGTAACACACACATAGAGCACATACAATCTATAACACACATGCATAACAAGTACAATCTATAACAGACATGTCACAAAGCAGATAATCTGCACAGAGACAGAATTTAATTTTCAAATGTCATCAGAAATGGTTCTGGGAACTGACATTGTGACAATGACACATGCAGAATAACTATGCAGAATGTTGATATTTCCAAGAAGGTATTCCTTTTACTTTCTCTTTTTTTTTTTCACTACTTGAGAAATACAAATAACTGAAAAGTATTCCTACTTTTCGCAAACCTCAGCCATGACTGTCTGCCTGGATTTAAATTCTTTTTTAAAAAATAAATTAATAATTTAAAAATTGATTTGGTTTAGACTTTTGCAGAACAGATTGTGCATTGAATTAAGGATGAAATCTAATGAGGGGGAAAGTTAGTTTTTGATTTAAGTTTTTATTTTTGAAAGATAATTATTTTATCCAAAGAATATTTCCTTATAATCAAAACACACACAACTGAGTCTCAGAAGGCTCCAAAAGCATCAAATTATTATATGGTATTTTTTTTTTTGTTATGGAAAAAGAGAAATCGAGAATTTTCTTTAAATGAATAAAATAGACAAAATTTAAAAAGTTATTTGTTGCATTTTAGTGTTTTATTTTCTTGTTTTTAGAGCAGATAAAGAAAAAAACATATTCTATAAAACCAATATCGCAGCCATATAAAATTAGTGTAATGAATGAATACAAAAATATTGGTTTGGTTTGGTTTGTTGTGTTTTACAGCATATCAATTTCAGTGGGTTATTTAATGCTGACAACTTTTTTTTTTCCTGGTAATATTTTGTTTTGTCAAAAATCTATTTTTGGTAATATTTTTTTTTCAAAAACATATTGCTGGTAATATTTTTTTTTTCAAAAATATATTGCTGGTAATATTTTTTTTTTTCTTCAAAAACTTATTTCTGGTAATAATTTTTTTACAAAGTATTTCTGGTATTAAAACCTATTTTTATACTTTTATAATGCGTTTTACCTCAGTTTTGGGGTTAACTATTTGCCCATAGCTAGGACCCTAACAGGTGCTACCACCCTGGGTCATGGTGGACCTGGGAACACCAGCAATTAAGAGATGGTTCCACACTCCTCAAAACCTCCTGATCAGAGGCCTTGCTATTGGACGTAGTTTATCATCTTACCTTGGACATGGATGTAGTTTATCGTCATACCTAAGACACAAAAGTATTGGGTTCATATTGTTTTTCAATAAGTGGCATTTCCCACATGACAGAAATTTATGATATACTTGCTTAAAAGTTGCATTATCAGGTGACATTTAAGCTAACTCTTGCAGAGGGTTCTTGATTTGGCCTTCATCACAATAGGTAAGGAGGAGTAGATGCAATAGGTAACAAACTACAGAAGATTTCAAAATTGATCGCTGTATTTAATATTGCATTAATATTTAAGCATACCTTTTAAAAGTTCAATGATAATTCTTCTGCTGCCACTTAATTTAAAGATAATTTGATGTATGTAGACTCTTACTTTCTGTACAAACAATTATTTTCTTTTCACAGGTGACTTTCACTGGATTTTGTAACTAATTTCAATTACTCCCAAATTTATTACCAAGTTATAAAAAATTTTATTGTACCAAAAAAATTAATCACAAAAAATTATATTAAAAAAAAAAAAAAATCTTCAAAAACAGTTGCAGTAATAAAAACTTGGGAATGCAAAATTTCAGGATTGTGGGTCTGGATCAGGCCTAGAATGTTTTTCATTTGCTCACAGAGTCAGCCTAATTCCAAAATGGTATGATATGTTTGGCTACGGCCTCTTGGAGTAAAGTTGAAAACACAGACACTTATTTCAAAACACTGTAATTTAAGAACAGTATTTTTTCCATTTGGTCATGAGCTATTGAAAGTTAGAGAGTTGTGTCCCTTTGTTTTTATCAGTAGAAGCCAAGATGGCAGAATCCAAAAACAATCTGCTGTAATGAAAAATTGGGAATCTAAAATCTCATGATTGCAAGTCTGGATCTGCTCCGGAATGTTTTTATTATTTCACAGAGTTGGCCTGATTCCAAAATGGTATGATATGTTGGGCTATGTCCTCTAGGAGTAAAGTTTAAAAAGTGTGAAACAGTGACATTTGCATTTATTATATAGATATACATATTCTGAAATTTCAATACTTCTTTCTATATGATTTCAGTGTGGATTGTGAATTATTAATATTTTTACACTAAAAGTGAAAATGGGAAGAAATAAGAGGTATTTTCATAATTTGATGTGCTTTTATATCCAAAAAGGAAAAAATGTACAAACAGCAAAAAAATTATGTGCCATGTATGGAGATGGTGCCATAGATGAAAGTACTGTTTATAATTAGTTCCCTATGGTCTAAAAGTGAAAATTTTGATCTGGAAGACCCAGAATATTCTGGAAGGCCTGCAGCTATTAACGATAATTAAAAGAAATGCTGATTAGAAATAATCCAGGTCACATAATATGGAATGTTGTAGAGATACTCGACATGTTTCATTTGAGTGTTGTAAGGCATTTGAAAACACTGGAATAATTGAAATACAATGATATTTGTGTGCCTCACAATTTAACAGAAAAAATTTACAAGACCATATTTTCATTTGCAATTCTATGTTCAAATACAACAAAAATAGCCCATTTTTAAAAGGCAGTGAAATATGCATTGTTTATAACAATGTTGAGTGGAAAGTGTCAAATGAGCCAATATTAAGCACTCCAGAAGACAGTGATGCTGTGTATCTGGTAGGATTAGGGTATTGCATATTATGAGTTCCTTCCACAAAAATCAGATATTGAATTCAGACAAGTATTGTTCTCAGTTAGCTCTATTAAATCTACCTATTGATAAAAAAAAAAAAAAAACCATCCAGAATTGGTCAATTAAAAGAATGTCATCTTCTTACCTTACACCTCTTTGCCAACCTGACAGAAATTGGTACAGCCTGATTGGGATGTCCACAAACCTTCAGATTACCACTTATTTCAATCCCTAGAAAATTTTCTTAATGGGAAGAGATTTCATCTTTTTCTTTCTTTTTTAAATCATTTCATCCTAAACAAGGCAATAAAGCCACTGAGGCACAGGAGGTTACAGGAAGTGAAAGAGAATGAGAAGTCTTTAATTAAAGGGAAGTTAGAAAAGGACAACAAAGGAACAGGAAAACAGAAGATGGTGATTGATGTTGCATTTAAATTTCTGAAGATTATAGGTGGCAGGGAAGCAAGAAATCAAAAAGGAGCCTCATAAGCAAAAAGCCCGAGAATAGAAACTATTAGAATAGAACTGATGATTGCATCTAGCTAGTTCAATGGTAAAATGGTGAGATCTAGTTGCTAATCTAGTAACACATTTAAATTCAAGCACTCAAAGCACTAAAAAAGCTCATCAGAAGTTACCATGAAAATATTTGTAGAAAAGGCACAGAGGGAAGCCACATCATCTCTATGAGAAAGTGACTGAAGTCAAGATGCCAGATCAACATAGATTACATTACAGATCCTTCTTTGAATTTTGTCAGGAATCTCGAAATATACAGCAGGAGCACCAGACCAGATATTCAATGTATGGATGAATGGTAGACTTATAAATATGCAAAATGTATTCTGATGAGAAAAATTTTCTGGCATGACAGTGAACCAACTTTTCTAGTAGCAGACATAGCAATAGATTCAATATAGTTGCTCCACTTCATGTCAGTGGAAAATGTAAGCCCAAGAAGACTTAGAGTGTTGCTCTCTTGAAGTTTAGCATCAACCATACTGATGGCAGGCAGAAAAGTTCTCTGTGGTGATTAAATGAAAACAGTTATCTTGGAATCATTAAAATTTACAAGCCATTTCTTGCCCCAGTTAACAACTGATTTAAGATCCTTTTCAAGAGTACTTGTCATGTTTATTTTGTCAGAACTGTCAGACATACTAGTAAGACAGGAATAAATAATTGTGTTATCTGCATAAATACCTATTTGAGAACTGATGACATCAGAAAGGTCATTAATAAAAATCAGAGATAAGTCCAAAGATAGATCTCTGGGAGATCCCCACATTATATATATGAAATGATCTAGAAGTATGTCAATTCAATACAACTTTCATTACACAATTTGTTAGGAATGACAAGATTAAGTCAAATATGTCCTATAACACTGTAGCCCTCGAGTTTGCAGTGAAGGCCAACATGCCAAACCCTGTTGAACATCTTTGAGATATCCACAGCCACAGCCAGAGTTTTGCTGTTCCTATCTAAAGCTCGATAGACAAATGGAAAATTTCTCAACAGCATGATTAAAAAAATTATTTCAAGGGGCATTGCAAAGAAAATCATGAAACAAGTCCCAATCTGAAAGCTTGTAATTATAAAAAAAAAAAAAAAAAAAAAAAAAACCCTTGGACCAGTTCATCACCCAAAAAGAGATCAAGTTATGGGAGGATGGAATGATGAAGCTGTCTCAAAGCTGTCATTTTGAAGAATTGCTGAGTATGTTGATCATGGCACATCAGTGGTGCTTTGATGTTGGCAGCAGTGGTAAAATGAACATTTTTACATCCATTAACCAGAGTCTGAATGCGCAGACATTTGCCAAAATCTGTGCATGGTAAGAGTAGCAGTGACTTTGCAGCATAGACCAGAACAAATGTGAACCAAGGAGTGTCAATAGAGATTGTATTGTCAACTACAATGATGCACACATGTGTTCTCACCAAACTTCTATTTATGCCATAATAATGTTATGCATGCCTCAAGTGGCATCAAAAAAGAGTCAAATCAAACGGCATCTGGTAGTATTCCATGATGAGAGCAAATTTGACCTCTGTGATCATTTTTCAAGTGCAACATAGAACTGGAGAATAACAACTTCAAGAGTGTATTCATCCACAATACAAAGACCCAAACCCTGTCATCATGCTGTGAAGGTGCAAAACCATTTTTCTTTTTGCTCTACTGTGCTATAGAGTTGTTTCTTTGGCTGAGACGTTTGCATATGCCTTGTCCGGCCGAGACATTTGCATATGCTGTAAAAATGATATTAGCAAAATTGCTGTAATTAAAGCAATTTGAGATATTTGAAAATTTTGGTGGTCATTTATTTCATATATTGAATGTTATATTTATATTTTCAGTGTGCCTTATCTTCCTCTTCAGAATATAATCCATAACATGTTATTCTTTAGAAATCAATGAAGTGCTATCAGATTTATAAACATAAAGGAAACAATATTAATAGTATGTGTGTATAACTAAATAAAAGTTCAAAGAGTTTCACATAGGCAAAGCCACATTTCACAGACAAGATAAATCATTTGAATTTATTAACTGGTATCATATCTATTTACAATATTTACATTGTTCGTACTGTTATCCTCATCTTTATTGCAATATTCACAATGTTTCAACAATTGTATACTCCAACCTGAAGAAGAATGGAGTGTATGAAATTCTGAACCAAACCCACTATTTAGTCCCTGGGGGTTGATTGTTCTAATTCCATGTGCCATGTCTATTTTGGATATCTCAATTTCAGTTAATTCCCTTTAGAAACTTACCTCTCCAAGTTTTTGTTCCCTCTGCTGTAGCCAGGTATTGAACTCACTTTTTGGATTACTCAACCAACACTAAAATTAGCTTTAATGAAATCTAGAAAAATGATAAAAGACCCCTCCCAAACAAAAATAAACACACCATTAACTTATTCTATCATAACCAAATGCACCCTAATTATAAACAGAATGAAAAAGCAATTAAAAACAATTCACTGGTATATATCACTCAATGGTCCTAACAAACACCTACTACAAAACATCTAATTTAATGATTACCAACAATACTAGGCCTCAAAAATCCCCTCAAATCAGATCAGTTCTTGATAATAAAGTCATCAAAAGAACTTGAAGAAAAATAAAATATGAACTTCAGACAGTTTATCCACAATTCGAGCACAATAATCAACACCTTATCTGAAAATTGAAAAAATATAATTAAAAAATTAAACAGATCGGTTCTTTTTAATCAAACTTTTAATATATACAGTCAATGACAAAACTATTCGTACACCCATCAATTTTGAATATTTTTATCCACTTATCACAATCTAATGCACGTATGATGCCAGGTTTTTTTTTATATGTTATTAAGCATAAAAAACTCAATTTTCAGAACAATATGAAAACGAGGCAAATTATGCAAAATATGAAAAGACAGAATTATTCGTACAGTAGAAAATATCATTTTAAATTGATTGATTCATGTAAGTATGAGTAATTTACATAATTGTGATTCTCTAGTGTAAAATTGTTTGTTTTCTACAAATAAAATTATGTTTCTATCTAACGAATATGCCTAAAATTAGATATTTAAAAAATAAAGTAAGTTTTAATATGTGTATATTTTCAAAACTGCAAGTCTTTTTTTTAAAACACAAAGTAAAAATTATTCTTTTTTAGCCACTAGTTTTTGGTGGGTGTTTGAGTTTGTTACTGTTCTGCCTATAAAATTCTTCTAAACAAGGAAAATTAATTCATTTTATTTTTACAAATATCTTTATGGTTTTATCTAGCGAATACACTTAAGCAAGATTATATTAAAATGATTAAAATAGTTCTTAATTTCAGTTTTAAAATGTATATCTAAAAAAAGAACAGAAAATAAACTACTTGCAGATTTGGAAATATACACATTCTGAAAATGAAATTAAAAGCTTTTATTTTGAATATTTAATTTTAGGTGTATTCATGAGATAAAAACAAAATTTATTTAGGGGAAAAAAAAAAAAATAACTCCTTGATTTTCCTTGTTTAGAAGAAATTTATTTCCAAAATCTCAATAACAGTTGAATGTCGTACCAGAAAAGAATTGCTATATTTTTAATTATTTTAAACATGAGGGGTTTCATTTTTTGGCTTTTTAAAAGTCACATCATAAACTAATTTCTGGGGAGCTATACCATTTTCTCTCTTAAAAATGTGTTACCCAAAGACACAAATATAGACAGTTTTTTGACGATTTCTTTCGTATTTTTTTTGCCAATTTGTTAATAAAAATGGTAGTTGACAATTTATTTGAAAGTTTAATAAACTTTAATCTAAGTCATGAATTCTATGACTAAATTACCTTCAGCCTAAAAACCGACTTTAGGTGAATAATCCCTAGTTTATTACCCACTCCGATTCACGGGTTTTCAATTCCAGTGGTCTTTACTTTTTACGTATGTCTATAAATTTTTATTACCTGTGCTTAAAACAAAAAAAAACAGTTAACAGACTTCCACAATGACAGACGTTTCAAAAAACAATACTTGAAAGTTGAAAAGTATATGGGGGCATTTATTTTACGTGACAAGTCAGTAATTTCAATAATTTGAAAGTTTTTTTACTACACATACCATCAGTTAATCTTTTTTTTTTTTTGCTACTTGCTTTATAATTTTTGAAGAATTCGCTTCCACAGGTCAGAGAAGAAATGAACATCTTCCTGGTTGTAGTTTAAGGTGTCTTCTAATTGAGTGTACAATTTTAAGAATATTGATAAAGATTGGTCACTTTGATTTTGCAAAACCAAGTAACATGTAAAATTTAATCTTGAGGAAAAAAAAAAAATAATAATTTTGCATTTTCGGCCATTCAAAGCAAAATACCATTTTAACTCGCTGTAAAAAAATAATTCAATGAATAAAAGCACAAACAGATTACATATCTATGAAGATTATTTTATTTTATTTCCAGCCATATGAATATGTTAAGATTGGACCAGAAATACACAAGAAATTGTGAGTTGAATGAACTAAGTTGCAAATTTATCAATCTCAAATGAAATAAGAAATTGACTGGAAATGCTATCATTACACAAGAAAATAAATGGCTTCCTTAGAAAGCAGAAATACTAAATTAAAAACCAAAAACCTGAATCGGAAAAGGCAGTATCAAGGGGGAAAAAACTGGAAACCGATACTGAAACATAAATTGCCAAACTGACCAACTCTACCTAGCACCATATGGGCATTAGATTCTGAGAAATGGATAAAAATATTCAAAATTGATGGGTGTACAAATAATTTCATCATTGACTTTGTGTGTGTGTGTTTTATATATATATATATATATATATATATATATATATATATATATATATATATATATATATTAGATAGATAAAGCATAAAAAAGATACTAAGCAAATAAAGCACTCAGTGATAATATCACATGGATAACTATTACATGACAGCACACTAAACATAACACTATAATTTAAGCTCTATTCTAGACAGGCAATTGTTTTTATGTAACACATCAATTAAAAAGGTTAATTGAAGAAATAATGGATGAGTGTACCTTTAGTAGACAAACTATGGATATGTTAACTGGTTAAGTTCTGACTTACAGTTTTAATTATCATCTACAAATATTGCAGTTTTCCCTATTATTGATTTTGTTTTTAGTTTTACTGATTGTTGTCGCTTTTTATCAACATTATCATCTGAAAAAAAACTTTCAGAAACAACTACAATTACTGTAATTTTATGAAACAAATATTCATTTTATTTTCAGTATGTCCCATGAAACATTTTCAAATATAAATGAAACTGAACAAAATTTAATATGAAAAAAATCTTTGTAGATTAATAAAAAAACTATTAAAAATAATATATTTTCAGATTCTATTAAAGTTGCTAAATAAAAAAAACAATGTACACCTTTTCATATTGTTAAATTATTTTTTTAAACAGTTGTTTGTTAATTATCATTAAAAATGCTGATATATTTGAATCCAGAGAGAGTTATATATTGTTAATTCTGAAATTATTCATACCCCCGAATGCCTTTTTAGATCAATTTTTAAATATGTTAATGAAATTTATTTTGTCTTCATTTTTTAATCATTTAACCCCAAGCAAGTTGATAATGCCACTATCTAGCTCATTGTTTATCTTATCTTTTTTCTTTAAATGTCAAAAAGAAAAAAAAAATAGAAACAATCATAATGAAAATGCTTTAAAAAAAAAAAAAAATCACAAATGTTGCAAAGGTATGACTAATGTCAGGCTTAACACCGTGTGGACATATATTCACTATACTAAAAAACTAATGACATACATAAATATATTGGTAAAGATAATTATGTTTTGTGTAGTAAATTGACCATGGTTAAGTGCACTTGACAAACAGAATTGAGAAAGTTCTCAATAAACAATAAGAAAAGCAATAAAAAGAACAGTACAAAATAGTACTAAGCAAACAATATATCTCCAAATGAAAAAGAACAGATGGAGTAAAAATCCACTGTTCATAGCATTTAATTTTTAAAAGTGCTCAATACAAAGTAGAACAATATATTATTATTATTATATTTTTTATTATAAGAGATTATAATAAAAACATTTTTTGAAATTGACACACAAAAGCTTTCATGTTTCAATACTATGATTGTACTTCTTTAGGCGATAGTAAGTAGCTGGTGATTAAATGATTTTTAAGGAAATTTAAAATACAAAGTGTTACTCCTTTTCCAAAAGCTAAAATGGTGATGGGGACATAAGATCAGAATTAAAAATAGATTTGTGGGTATGTCTAGATTAACCAATTAACCTTTCTTTCTAGAATTGTTCCCCCTGACACTGCATTTTTTTTTTTTTTGAAGGTGCAAAACATGAACACCTACTGTTTTAAAATTTTTATAACTTTCTTTGTATTGTGTGTATGGATTTTATTTTTTGTACTCTAATAAAAGAATGAATGAGTAATATTTTAATGTAATGCATTATGTTTTGCATGTATGTTTTGATGTTGAAAATAAAAAATTGAAATACAAAATAAAAAAAATGCAAAATAAAAAACAAATACATTAAAAAAAGTACATAAATAATTCAATGTACTTTAACTTTTAGTACTCCTTGTGGAGTTCTAGGGGTGCAATAAGAAACAAACTGTTAAGAAGGCTTTTCTTTCATCAAAAAAAATTGACAGTTTTCCTTGTGTTTACATACAAGAAGACACTAGCATTTGTTTGCTTTTTCTTTCACCTGACTCAAATTTATTTGTCTCATTGACGAATAAAGTTATTATTTCATTGTTTATAAATAGACAAAATAATTCACCTTCAGAAAGGCTATTAGATATATTGATGGTCACCAGTAGCTTCCATAAAATTAGTCAGGCATGGATGATAGTAGCCGCTAGTGGTTATCGTCACTTTCCTCCACATCACTAGATGTGGTTATCATCTCCGACCACTTCACCATCAATCTCCACTCAAGTAAAGCCTTCAAAATAATCATCATAATGTTAATTAAAGAAAAACTCCTGAATAAAGGCTTTGTTGGATATTGATGTGGTCATTTTTGTTTACAAAAAAAAATCACAAAAAAATTAACGTGGGTTTAATCAATGTTATAGCTCATGTAGAGTCTAGAAGAATTCAAAATGGCATTGGAAAACAGAAGTCTAGCCTTGTTTCAAAGCAGTAGTAGGTGATTTCCAGCTTAAAATACCGGAAATAACAATTGACAAGTGTTTATTTATAGCAATTATCTCAGGTAACAGAAGTCATCGATAGTAGTAAGAGAGAGAATTCTATGGCGAATTTGTCACCTGCAGTGTGGTAAAGGTTAAGTGTCAGATCTACACTAAATAGAAAAGTAAGCTCAGGGAGTGGAGTGGAGGTGGGTGATTTATTTTTTTTCATGTCACAATAACTGGCACATAGACATGCCATCATTGACAATTGCGGAAAATATGGCAGTGACAAATGTATCATTATTGTAGACAAATATGATATGTTCAATTTGTTGGAGGGAGAGGTGGGTTAATCAGATATAAAGTTAACAGAAAACATTTTTTAAATTTTTATTATCAGGAAGCTTCTTAAAGGGGCTTGTAAAATTAATAATGTGAAACATCTATATACGATATTAATAATAGTAAGTGAATGGCAATACATAGCAATATTTAGGCTGAATAAACAAAATAAGGTAATTACCCATAGAGGGTGGACCATTACATACTAATAGATTATGCCTATAAGAAATGGTAATATGTAATTTTTTTTTTTTTTTAATTTTTAACTATGTTTAAGGCAAAAGATAAACTGTGTCAGCAATTTATAATTAATTCACTCCTTTGGCTTAACAGATTTTTTGTCAGCAAATTTAATTATTTATAATTTTTCATGTAAACATAAGAAATATGGTTCATTTAAAGATTCACAAGTTTTATTTTTTTTTCAACAAAAGACAGAAGAGAAGCAATCAGACACACAAACACATACATAAAAATATCACCTATGAACATAGCCATAATGTACTGGCTCTACTCAGGAATTAACAACAGGCACAAAAATCCATGTTTGCCAAAACTTTGTTCTGTCATAATTCTCAAAAAATATAGTTTCTTAATTGAATTGTTTCTGAATTTTTATATTAAATAAAAATTAAATTTTATACATAAATAATTGTTACCAATTTTTAAAAAAGATTTTTTTTCCTGTCAATTCTCAAAATATAAAGTTTTTTTTAATTGAATTGTGATTAAGTGTAAATACTGATTTTGTTTTGAATTTACTAATATAAATTAAAAAAACAAAAAAAAACAGTTGTTCTGTGAATTAAAGTGATTTGATATGATTAAAATTGCTTTTTGGGATGATGATAAAAAAAAAAAAAAAAAAATTAGTCTGCAGCCATGCAGTTTAACACAACAATTTATTAAAAAACTTTAGTTGTGACACATTGAATTTCCCAGGGACCCATCTAAATCACCACCTGTGGGCTGACTATATTAAAAATTTATCAGCATCACTATATATATATATATATATATATATATATATATATATATATATATATATATATATATATTATATATTATATTTTGATAGAAACTTTTCTGGTAAACAAATTTTATTAAAAAGAATAGACATAAAATATATAATTTATTAACCATTTTTTTTCTAAAATGCAAATCACTTTTTGCAAATGTGGCGGTTGTAGATGTTATATATACATATATGTGTGTGTGTGTGTGTGTGTGTGCACACATGTAGAGGCATAAGAATCAATACTGCAAGAGGAACTGTTTTTTCACACCTTTATGCAATGTTCAGAGAATATCACATTGAGCCATAAAAATGACTATCACCATGCAGTGTTGATCCATATGTCCACACTGTCTATATCTATAAATGTTCTATCTCTAATACTGAGCTACTCTTCCCCAATAAATATAGCAAATTTTAAACATTATAGAGAAAAACCTGCTCTAAAAATATTCTGTTGAATAACTATATATTCCAAGATTTCTAGTCCCGACAAAATATTAATACAGAAAATATAATTAAAAAACAGCTTTTTTGTGCAAATATAAGTAACGGCCACAAGACTAAGTAAGAACTTTGAAAATCACCCTAAAAAGCAATGTAAATTATTTTAGAAGGAAGAATCTATTGTATAATAGAAGTAGCAATTGATGTTCTTAACAGAATCTGTAACAAAATCTGGAAAATTGAAGAATGCTCAACAACATGGACAAAGTTTGTAAGTCATTCTACAAAATAAAATTAAAAAATGAGCAAACTTTCAACAATGACAGAATTCCAGATCTATCAGTCTTGATCAGCCACACTTGTATGAATACCGTTTCTTTTTTTACTATCTTATAATTATTTTACTTTGTTATTGTCTTATAGTTGCCTTGCATTGTATTACATTGTTGATTTCTTTTATTATTTTACTGTTTGTCTTCTTATTTTTCTTATTGTTGTTATAGGGAATTTTTCAATTTCATTTAAAAATGCCCACTTATTCAACAAATGTGAAAATGGGAACCAAAAAGATATTCATAATTAAAATCAGAAAGAGAGAGTTGACCTTTCTGAGGCACATTACGAGGAAAGACAGCTTGGAGAATTTAATATTCACAGAATGTATTTAAGGAAGGAGAGGTAGCAGAAAACAATGCAGAACTGAGTTAATGAGTTTGTTCAAATGGATGAAAAAGGACAAGAATTGAGATTAAAGAGTTAAATGTTGCTTAGAGTTAAAAGGGAAGTAGTAGAGAACCATGAGCATCCACATCTCGAAGGGAAATGGAACATAATGATGATGATTTACTAATTCATAACAAGTTACTAATACTGAGAAGCTTTACAATACATGAAAAAAATGGTGATACTGCTTGATTAATATACAAATAACTTGTAAATTTTAAATTTCTAATGCATTTATTATATTAATATTAGATAAAGTATCTTTAGTGGACAAACTTAAAATGCCTTTCAGAGGCTAAGATACAAAATATTCAAATGTTTTCTTTTAAACAATAAAGAACAATCGCTGTTAGTGATTATATACTCAAAATGAATTTTATCCAGTTATGGATTAAATTTGTCTTGGATGGCAGCCAGTCTAAGAGGGAAAAAAAAAACTTAATTCCCCACCCCCCAACTCTCTGTCAGTATCTTTAGATGAGGAAAATCTAAAGGAGAAACCTTACACCAATCTTGGGTCATCAACTTCCAGCAATTTCTGCAGCAGCACTATTACTAAACTCTCTTGGTTATCTTTTCATGTAGGCTCTATTGGCAATGTCAAGAAGGGTATCCTGATATATGGGCAACCCAAGATCTCCATTAACTCCTGCCCAAACCTGTAGTACTCAGTGTTACCCCATTGTCCCCCATGATGGACAAATGCCAACTAACTAATAAATTATTTATGTGCTTGTAATACTAGTCAGTACATTTTTTTTCTTTATTTGTTTTTTAAAGTATAAAAACACCTAGGAGACACAATAGAATGGTGTAATAATGATTTTATTCATTAATGGCATCAAAATGACATACAAAAAAATAGAAAATAATCATTATAGCTCATTAAATGTGATTGCAATAGATGAAGAGCTTTATTTTAAAAGAAGATATTCTAGATAAAATTAACAATAACAATCTCTGGCAAGGTTGTTAGACTTCCCAATATTTATGCAGGTATGAGCCAAAAAGTAACTGCCAAACAAAAACTGGAGACACAGAATACAAAAAATAAATATCCATTTGACAAAAGAATATGGACAGCTACAAAAGCAACAATTTTTCTTTCTTTACCAATAATAAACATTTTTTTTTCCTTTTGTATCAAACTTAAAAATTTACATCACATAATCTTTTAAATTCTAGAATAGTTTCAAGAAAAAAAAAGTCCTTGAATAAAATGCTCTATACAGCCTACAATACACTAAATTACACTTTTAAAAAAAAGATAAAAAAAAGTTACAAAACAAAAATAAAAAAAAGTTCTTTACCAGATACGTCAGGCCTAAGTGCTTCTTTGAAGGATTATTTTTTCATCATATCAATAAATCAATGTGCTTACCTGCAAAACAGGAAAAGGAAAAAAATCATTAAGTCACATCATTGAAATCAAGTAATGAGATTTTCTTTTTGTTTTTAAGCAACAGGTTCTACAAGAGTTGATAACCATGAATACCACTAACATTGCTGCAATTAAACAAGAGAAACAAAGAATATCTCATCTAGAAAAATAAACTTATAAGTTTTTTTTCATGTATAATACTGAAGTCAATAAATTTTCTTGATTCAGATAATTTTATAAAGGTTATTTTCATTTTTCTTTTGATACCATGAATAGGCTATCACAACTTGCCACAAATTTCTTTTTTATGATTTATCAATTACTCAACTTCTTAGAAAAGAGAGTGGTTTTCCATTGCCTCCTCCATGATTTTGCATTCAGAGTAGACCTAGACTGGCTACCACCAAAGAGTAGAGAGTCCAGTCTATCCTGCTATTTAACCCATAGCTGGAGTGAAGAGAGATGGATTCATGAATGTCTTAATGATATTAGTGTGAAATCGAATGCAGTAGACTATACTGGAATTTTGAACAAACTAATTCTACTTTCAGCATCAATGTTACACTACCTACATATCCTGTTCACTTTTTTTATTTTAATTAAAGTTTGTCATTTTTAAATGCAAGGCTCATACGAAATGCACTAGTTCTCTGACTATCAGAGTCATATCAAGTCTGATCAGTACTTAGAAGAGTGACTACTTAGGAATAAAAGTACTACAAACAAGTTCTTACTTTGAGCTTGCTGTGGTAGCTGAAGTAGTTGTATAATTCTCCCTTTGAGGTTAGTGTTTAAACCCAGGTAAACAAAATAAAAAAAAAATGAAAAAAAGAAAAATGATTTTATAATTTTCAGGCAAGCACGTCTCACTTGAAACACTGGAACAACACGGTTTTTCTACCTTCCATTTATGCTCACTTTGTCTTGTGCTAGACTAATCTGAGCTTAGCAAATATCATTACTAGCTTCTTGAAAGCAATTTAATTAGGAATTTTTATGCATTGAAAAAATAAAAAATAAAAAAAATAATGCTCTGTCCTATAATACATTTAGCATATGAAATGTGTATGCAAATATAACAACTGTTATGGAACAGAGGTGTTACAATAAAGCACACATACAATAATCATCAAAGATTAATGGTCATTATTCCTCAGATACATTCTTGCCTTCATCTGTCAATCGATATAGAAGGGATTTGTTTATGCTACCACTTGGACAAGTAAGGTAATTATGAGAGAATTATATATAAAATATTTATATTCACTTATTATTTTATTCTATTTACTATCATGGCATACAAATGAAAAGATTATGGTAAAGATAATTAGCAACAAGACAGTGCTCAGGGACAGTTAGATTCATGCCTTTCCTAAAATGACAAGAAGTTCCAACCTGAATTTGAACACACTTATTTCTACAAATATCTTTTTTAATGTTTTTAGTAAAGCTTATTAACAGCTTCCTTTCTGAATTTTCCCTCCATTGCAATAATGCATTTCTGAATACAAAACACAAAAATGGGAGATAAAATAAAATGCAGTTGTATAAATCAAGAAATAATATAATCATTTATTTTTTATAACACTTGCTTTAAGTGTTTTATATATATATATATATATATATATATATATATATAGGGGGGGTGCATAAAAAATGAATATATAAACATTTTAAAGCAAGTATTATAAAAATAAATATATTTTACAACACATTCATTTACTTATTTTTTTTATAACACAACATTCAGTACTGATGTTTTTAGCTTCTACACTGTCATTCTTTCCTCTCATGCACATAAGATTTGTTTATAAAACAAATTTTGACTTGGGGGTTAAAGGTCGATCAATTGTTTTTTGGTTTTTGCCTTAAAAACATTAAAAAAAACTTGCAAATAGAATAAGAAGATTTTTTTTTTTTTTTACAAAACAGCAAGTCAAGTACAGAATGTATTTAGTCAAAAATCAGTTTGAGTGGAAGCAGTTTTAATGCAGCTTCCCATAAAAGAAATTTATCTTTTGCCAGGCTTAATATTTTATCAATGTTAGAAGCTAAATTGTTAAAAATGATATACATTGTAATTCTCTAAAAAAAACAACTTCGAAAGAGGATGTAATATATTGACAAAGATAATGATGTCAGAGTGACAAGCTGGGAGTTGTAACACACAAAAAAAAAAAAATACTAGTTAAAAAATTACACTTTGACTAAAGGAACAGTTTCTCTGATGAAAAAACAAATAGAAGTTCAATTCCTGCCAGGAGATATATTTTTGTTAGTAAAGATTGCTTGGTTTCTAGATTGATTGGCATTAATTTCAATGTTTAAAATAACAGGGATGTGAACCAAAATACATATACTCAATAATGTGAATGTTGCATTAAAAAAATCTGAAGAGGGTAAATAGTTGCAATACCTCATGTCAGAAATATAGACATATTAAAAAATCCATTTAAAAATTACTAGAATACTTAATGTAAGAAATTCAAAATATTATTTAGACAACACGTGTATGTAAATAAAGATGTCAGCTATATGATTAGATTTAAATGAGTTCAGATGGCAGTATTTCTAATTCTGTTGTCCATTTCCACCAAGAGGAAATACCTCTAGACTTGGACTGTGAAATGAGAACAATCTACCCGCATATATTGAATAAAGGGTTTAGTTGGAAATTTCCTGAAGGTTAGCCAAATTGATAGGTACCTGAAAATGTTGGCAAGTACAATGGCTGAAATGTTATAATAACAATAACGATGAGGACATTAATCAGACTAACTAATGTAAATAATGATAACTCATCATCCCAGAAATTCAGAGAAATTATTTTGAAAGTATCACACTCCCTAAAGTTGTCTGCTAGATGAACTTGCCAACCAGTATTCTATGGTGAGATACACATTTGTGTGTGTGCATTTCAAAATTGCAAAATTCAATTTTTATTGAATATTTTCAGGACATTTACTATAACAGCAATGCTTCCTTAAAAAAACAACTCTGAACATATATTAATATATATAAGCAGAGAGAAAATATGCATCTTTAAATCTGGTAGTATGCAATTGCATAGATCAAATTTCAGATAAATAAATCTAGGTATTTTCTGAGTTTAAAGATATTATTTTCAGTCACCCATTTCTCTGAAAAAAATTTTTCAAAAACTAAAACTGGTAGTATTTTTGTGGGTATTGTTTTGCTTATGTTGCCAGGCATTTTAATAAAGTTAAACAAATGGGAAGAAAGGGGAGAGACCCGGAAGGCAACATGAGCAAGCCGGAAAGGGAGACTGGGTACCAGGCAAAGACAATGAGCCAGAAAGAGAGAGAGATCAACATGAGCCAGGAAGGGAGAGATCAAACAGAGGAAGCCAGGAAGGGAGAGACTGGGAAACACATGCCATAATAAATATGATAAAAATGTCATCAAAAAGCTGAGAAAAAGTAATGAGTCATAGAAAAGGTTCCAAAGAGCAAGTCAAAGACTAGGTATGAGCCAGAAAGAGAGATTAGATATCTGGGCAACAAGCCAAAAAAAAAAAAAAAAAGAGGAGAAGTGAGTTGGCAGAGAATACAAACGAGAGGAAGAGATGTTGTTTTGACAAGAAGAAAAGCAGAAACTATTGAAATCTAAAAAGTTTAGAGGATGGGAACAGAGAGAGGCGCAAGTATGAAGAAACATAATAAATATGATAAAAATGTCATCAAAAGCTGAGAAAAAGTAATGGAGTCATAGAAAAGGTTCCAAAGAGCAATTGAAAAATGTGTGATTTCAATTTTATTAAACAAAGAGACAAGCGTATAATAATACACAGATAATTATTTCACAAACCAAAGGTAAAGATTAGATATCAGGGGATGTTGAAAAGTTTTGTGTGACAACCAACAAGCCCTTCAAAAAGAAAAAAAAAAGTTTGTTTTGTCATGTAGTCAGATTTTGGGAAGTGAGTTGGCAGAGAATTTTTCAGCACTCAGTCATCTGCTTAATTTTCCTTGCAACTTCTTTATAAATAGAAAAAATATATATGTACTGAAACAACACAACAAAAACTTGTTTTGACAATTAAAAGGAATTTTAGTCACACAATGAAACGGTTAGAAACTATTGAAATGGTATTCATATAAAAAGTTTATTTTTAAATTGACTCATTGGAATTCCATATCTACATAGTCAACATGCATAACAATGAACCAAAGACAGGATAATTGTTATTTGCTAAGCTTAATTTTGATGTGCAAAGCCACAAGTATGGGTCACCCAATGAGGATTGTAATCACTACTTAGTAGTAATGGTCAACAAGACTAATTCATTAAACATCACACAATCACAAGAGCTAGACTAGGGTGGACGCGAAGTTCGGCTATTGTCGGAGTAGCGCCGAGGCTGGCAGGCTACGGGACTTAACATATATTCATTATTATTTATTAATCATAGCTTAGCAGAACACCACAAATATAAGGCACCCAGTGAGGATTGCTACTTAGTAGTAATGGTCAACTAGACTTATTTCATAATCATTACCCCATGTTAAGGTACCTGAACACAGGATAGATTGTTCAGAAAGAAAACATGTGAATAAACAGTCCGAATTGTTGACGGATACCCAGAATCGGGAGATCATACATGATTACCATATTACAAAAGTCTTTTTTTTTTTTTCAAAAATATTTTCCAATGTGAAAGCTGATTCTAAAATAACTTTAAATTGGTACAAAAACCATTTTAGAAATTAGCTGAACTGAATTATCTCTTTGACACAAGGCCTAGTGGATTAAAGACATATCTGGTTCCCTGGTAGTGCTGAAATCTGATAGTAAGCCTGGAAAGTGGAATATGAACAATCTACCCCTGTGGACTGAAGAAAGGGTTCAGTTTGAAATTCCAAGAAGGTTACCAAGTATGAAGAGAGACATCTGAAGAAGGTAGAATGGTATAATGGCTGAAACAGTATAACAACCAAGATGAGCATGCTGGTCTAAATAGCAAGACATATAATAAAAAAAATTCTGACAAAAATATTACTACTACAAATACTACCAGTAGCACTATGTGAAGATGACAGTATTGGGCACTAAAAGAAATTGAGCTTTTGTAACCAGCATCTTTTGTGGCTTAATCGGTAATGCACATGTTACCATGACAGACTTCTTGAGGAACAAGAGTTCCGGCCTCAATGGAAGTTTATTCTTTATTTCCAATCCATGCTGATGATCCAAGTAGTTGTGATAAAACACAATTGAAATTAATAAAATGAAAGAAATACTAGTCAAAAATACTTCATCTAATTATTCAAAATAATATTACTTTTTACATTGTGAATAAGTTTTATGAATTCCCAACAATATTACATTACACAAAGTATCATAATAACAAAGAGCATACAAAAAGATATTGCAACACTTAATGTTCTAAAATGATTCTTGTATCGACATGGAAGAAAATACAAAAATGTTCTATTCATGAGGCATCTTTTTTAACTATTTTATGACAAAGAATATGTTTTGTCAAAAAAACAGTTGACCAAGGTTTCTGGAAGATAATGCATTTTTTCAAGGCAAGCAGTCTTTATAATTACAGTGCTCAATATGAAAAGGATAGAGCATTAAATATAAATAAAATATTTACATGATATGCACACAGCATAGTGGTTATCATTACAGAATTTGGTATTAACATACCAAATTCAGATTCTGATTAAAGTTATTGCATTTACTTTTTCACAAATACCCTCCGGAAAGATATGACTAATTCTTCTTTATTTACGTTATTTAGACTGTTGTTCTCATCTTTATTGTCATATTCATGCTGGTTCGGCCGTTGTACACTCTTATTCAGGTGATTGGATTGAAAGAGCCAACCGTACAACAGCCAAAACATTGTGAATATGACAAAGATGTGGACAACAGTTCAAACAATGTAAATAATTACAATACCTCATCTCAGAAATATAGACAATTCTTCTCTCCACAGCAATGGGTTAAATACAAAAACATAGTAGGCTCTTTAACCTTGGTTGGCAACTTGTCTAGAAAATGGATAACTCTGAATTCAAAAATAATTTTGCATTAGGTTAACAACACTACTCCATAAAAAGCCTACTTAGTCTGGCAGCCACAGCAACAACACAAGTATGGGGAGTCTGTAATTCACTCATTAGAAGACATACACATTATTAAAACTATTTTAAAACAACATGAAAATGAAAAAAATAATAATAAAAATAATGAGAGTTGTACAAAGAATAAATTTTCATTTCAGTTTTTAATGTTCACCACTTTTAAATCTCAAAGCTGCACCAGATTTCACGATCCAAGTACAATATCAGCCCCTTTAAAAACCCATTTCCAAACTTTAACATTGAATTAACCTTAAAATAAGTCCTACACTAAATTGAAAACAAATAAGAAAAAAAAGTCTAAAAATGAATCACAACATGACACAGAATTCTTTCTTATTTTCATAGAAATTCAGAGTTCTACATTTCTGTCTTGTGCAAATTAATTACAAAAGTCAACATCTGCTAGCTTAATCCCAGCAGAAAATACAACACCCATATTCAATATCAACCAAATGGTGACACTTTTCAGGAAATCAATCCCAATTGGATTTTCAGAATGAGGGAAACAAAATCTGAAACAAATGAAACAGAATATTCAACCAACTGCCAAGTCAGCTGATGTTGAATATGGCCATTTTGTTGCCGTAGAATAATAATTAAAAAAAATGTGTGTGTGTGTGTGTGTGTGTGTGTTTGTATCTATGTATGGCACTATGTGCTAATATGTAAATGTGGCAATATCACTACACAAAGGTTTTCAGTTTATGTTATTTTTTTAGTCCCTACGAAAATAAGCATAATTTTTAAAATTTTACACTAAATAGTAACTAAATTTTACTAATAAGTTGAGAAGCATTACTAAAAAATTTATAATTAGTGATAGTGGGTTTAACCTAATAATTTGCATTTACATAGCTTTTGCTTAAGGTTTGTTGCTAGAAAATAATATCAAATTAGTATAATGAATATAAAAATTAATATAAAAAGAATGTCACAGTAATTAAATATTGTTTTTTTTTTTATATTATCTGACTGTCACATAACATAAAAGAGAATGTTGGCCCATTTCCCAAAATCTATCCAATATTTTTTTTTTAACTACTCTCTTGGTAAGGCTGTGAAGTTTTCAGCATCCATCCATCATGTATATTCATTGATGGTGTGGTGCAGCATATTGGTTATTAAGAAAACAATTAGTAAACATATCGAACTAAATTGGGGGGGGTTGTGTTCACTGTGTCACTCTTTTTGGAAAGAGGTATGAATCAACTTTTTTTATTTCATTTTTTTTTCTTCAAAACCTAAATATGATTTTTTAATACAGTAGACTTAATTTAATTCCTATTCTCAAATCAATATTGATCAAATATTGATTTGCATTTTGCAATCTCCTTTACAGTGAGTGTTGAAACAGACTAATCTTTAAAATATTAAAGTTTTAATTTTCATCAAGAAAATGGCAACTTTTTATGCTGCCCTCACAATTTGTAATCTGACATATCAAAGGTGAAATGCTTCCCACAAGATGATAAAAAAAAAAAAATTAATCTATTTTCGTTTTGTATTTTTAAGAATCATCAACAATGTTACCTAAGTTACAAAGTGAGAGAAATAACCATAAAATCAATTATATATTCAGATATCCCCCATATGCATTAACAGTAGGACTAAATTTATAGGTCAATCATAATTATGAACTAGCTGGAATACCCATCATTACTAAAATAAAATTAAAAAAAAAAAAAATTATATATATATATATATAAATATAAAAATATATAAAAATTATATAATTAAAGTATACTGAGTAAATTCTAACATATTAACATGAAAAAAAATTACCCTGCCTCTAATACATAGAGTGAGTGGCCATGGTTAAGTGTAAGATAAATGACAGAACTGTCCAACAAACAGAATTGACAAAGCTTGCAATAAGCAATAACAAGAAAAAGAAAAGCTGGAAAAAATAGTATAAAGCAAGCAAAGCAAACAATATATGCAAGGCAAAGCAACAGTAATATAGCAAAAAGTTCACAAACTAAGAACTGATGTTGACACACAAGAGCAAATTTGGATAACTGAACATAGAATTCTGACTACAAGACAAGACAGACTAGGACCAAGTCAGAGGAAACTGAGAACAGGCTTATTTTATTGGTTAAGAAGAAATCCCAGCATACATTTGTGTGCTTCTGCCTATAAATTGGGGAGGGGAAAGTATTTTTCAATTATTCCCATCCAGGATTGGAATCAACAATAGTATATAGTAACAGTATAATATAATAATATAGATATCTGTAATTTCTATAGTAATCTTATTTTTTTCCATTTGGCTTGAAATAGCAGTTTTGACTAAATTAATATGTATTAATCTTTTGGGATTTCAGTGGTCAATGACACTTATCCTATGTTCACCTTTATATCAAGTTATTCTTAAAAATTGTTATATTCTTTGCTAATAGGAATATATACTTGAAAAAACAAGGTGGATAAAATAAGTAAAGATTTATTGTAAAAACCAATACAATAAGAATAAAGGTAACAGTTATGGACAAGGTCATTGCAAGTCAATCCAGTAGTGAGTGCTACTATTGGAAGGTCGGTAGTTCTCATGTAAGTCTGAGTTGTACTCAACAGATCCCATCTAAACTCTGTAGTCTGTTGACTTACAGATACTTATAGGTAGTTACTACCTATAGTGTAGTCACTCACTGGGGTGAGAAGTTATTCCATTACATCATAAACTAATTCTCAGTCTCTACAGTTGCCAGTAAGATAAATATAACTAAGTGGCCATTATAAATAAATTTATAAAGATACAGTTTGTGCTATTGCAGGAGTTCCTACAATTTCCTTTCTGTGTCTGTCATCAACACAGTGTTATCTATGTTATCTATATGTTGTATTAAGATTGTGCCCACCAATAATAAATCCTGGTAGAACTTCTAGTTCTCTTAGGATTGCTTTGATAAGTTAAATAAATCTGGTGAAAAGATATATCCTTTTTAAACCAATCATACCAAATGTGATCTTTCATTAGCATACATATTCATTTCACATGAAAAAAAAAAAAGAATTCAGACAATGTCAACATTTTATCAGGATTTTTTCTTATATATTTTTTATTTAAGTTTGCTCATCTCAAAGTAATTTTTGCAGTTATTTTTTTAATTATTCACGTAAATATTCTAATCCTAATCACTTTTTTCATGAAGAAAACTCTTCACTTGTTTGATGCCCAGTTTTAGTATAATCTACTGTTTGCCTAACAAAAACAAAAATTACAATTGTAGAGTGAATTTTGAGCACTCATTAATCAATTAACTCTTAATTGTTAACTAGAAGTGACAGAAGTTAGAAATAACAAAAAATATTGAGTAAAATATAAAGACTTCTGTCGAAAGTAAGTTTAAAATTACCAGATATGCCAATCTAAAAAAGCCAAAAAATACATCAGCCAAGAGATAGTAATTGGAATAACAAAGATGAAAATATTTGACTAATAATTAATGGAATAATAGCAATTAGTTCATCTTAAAATTAATAAACAATACATTTATGTAAGTTTGAGATGATTATTATAAAATAGTTTTGCATGAAAACAGCTATTTCATTAAATTAAACTTGAATTTGAAGACCTTAAACCTTTAAAGAAGTCAAGATTTAAATTTGCTTAAGTTGGTCTTAAATGAAAAACATACAAATCTGTTTAATTTGCAAAACTTTAAATTGTGAACACTAATTTTCAACTTTTGGCCTACTGAAAACAGCATTAAATGTTTCAAGGGGAAGGTGACAATTTTAGAACTGAATCGGATTTAAGGAAATAAGTTTTTAAAAAAAATCTATGAAGCACATAAAAAATGTAGAATGTCATCTAAATGACATAAAACCATATTCTAATAATAACAGAATAAACTAGGGTAAAGCATATGCAATGTGGCTTATGTCTACAGAAGATATGTTTGTCAGATTACAGTTAATTACTTTTTAATTCTCAAATCATTAAAGCAATTTATATCATTGTGAGATAAGCTTCAAATTGAAGATCATTGGAGATAAAAAAAAAAAAAAAAAAAAAATATAAATGCTAATTCAATCTGTTATTTGTAGGAGTAAGAGTGAAAATTATAATCTGTCTATATTTTTGAGATGAGGTATTGTAACTATTTACATCATTTGGACTGTTGTCCTCATCTGTATTGCCATATTAGTGACGTTTCGGACACTGTACACGCCAGCCTTCTTCAGGTGATATGCATTGGACCAAAACCTTTATTTAGTCCATGGTGGTAGATTGTTCTAATTCCACATGCCTTGCCTTTGGATATCTCAGTTTAAGTTAATTCACTTTAGTAATTCAACTCTTCAAGTTTTTGTTCCCTCTGCCATGGTCAGGTATTGAACTCTTTGGAACAAGTCACTTTTTATATTACTTCAACCAACGCTTTTATCCACTGAAGCAGTGGTACGTGAAATTAGAACAATCTAACACCATGGACTAAATAAAGGGTTCAGTTCAAAATTCCAACATATATCACTTGAAGAAAGCCAGAGCATACAATAGCCAAAACATTGTGAATATGGTAATAAAGATGAGGACAACCGACACCTGAGGATAGTAAGAAAAATCTATCAGCTGAATGCAAGGCTTGGACCACTGAGAAAATTTTATTTTATAGAATTATCAATAAGAATGAAAGTATCTATATAAAAAGACATTTAATTAATTAGTATATGTTAAACAAAAAGAAAGATATATAAACATCCTATTATTATTGCACTTGTGCTTGTCTCTCCCTTTGTTAGCTAGCATAACTGTTATTTACTGTTAATACCTCATAAATAACAGACTGTTCTGCATTTTGAGCTTGTGGAAAGAGAGGAAAAGACATTACTTGATTTCACTGAGAAAATGAAAGAAAAGAAGACAGAAATGGAGAGAGAATCAGATTGAGCTGATAAAAACAGATACTACACTTTGATCTCAGCAAAAGGCCAAAAAGTCATGATGATCACAATAAAAATGACATTTTTTAGACACCATATCAAATGACAGAAACCGAGTAAGACAATCATCAAAAATCCAATTACAATAAATTTGATAAAATAACATTGTCTGCTGAATTATTTTTAAATTATTATTAAGAGAAATGTTCATAAGATGGGGATTTGGCTAGAAAGAAATAAGGGAAGATAAAAATGTTTAACGACTATCCACGTTTTGATCGCATGGAAAAAGGGGAAATGACATTACTTGATTTCAGTGAGAAAATGAAAGAAAGAAATAAATGTTTAATGGCTGTATCAGTAAAATAGAAAAGTAGTCAATTTCAAATCTTTTTTCATTTCTACCCACTTCTTAAAATAACAACCAGCATTCATATTTCTGATTGTTATTGCAATATTTTGTTCAAATATAATATTTAACGATGCAATAGGGGAATTTCTACAGATATCTTGCCACATATTGTCATAGAAGTCCCCATGAGCTTATTCAATCATTAGCTTCAGAGTTCAGAATTAAGATTCATCAGAAAATTTAAATAGAAAAACCATGAAATTTTCACAGGTCTTTCTAGTTAATATATTAATCTACCACATTTAACTTCATTACTAATAATTACTAAACTTTAAGAGTAGATAGTTTCCTGTATAGGACTGGGTTTCCATTTACTTCTTATAAAGTCATTTTATTCTCTTTCACTCCCAGTCAACCCTATATTGACAGGATTATCTATATATAGATAATTTATAAATTTCAATGTGATTTCCAGATTGATGATTAGTCAATTAAGAATATAAGCTTACGGCCATATCACATTGAAACCCTGGTTCTCGTACATCACTGAAGTCAAGCCTGGTTAGTAACTGGATGACCAACTGGGAACACCAAGTGCTTGGATGTACGAGTGATGTAATGGATAATGGCTCAGAAGTGGACATCAGAGAACCAAGTTTCAATTCAAGTCAGGCTTATTATATTCACTTAGTTGCAAATACCCTTGGAAAAAGGTACAAATCCATTTCTTTTTCCTTCAACTATGTTAATTAGTAGGATGTATCAGTAAATCATTATTATCTCAAAAAAAATAAATAAATAAAAAATTTTTACAATCTAAAAATATTTCCTGGTTTCAGACAACACAAAAAAAAAAAAAATAAAAAAATAAAAAAAAATAAAATAAAAAAAAATAAAAAAAAATCAATATGTGATTGGTTGAAACTGGTAGGCAAACACTGAAATCGGACCACTTGTTGGGATAGCAAAATATGCTTCTAAAAGCTAAGCAAAGCATTAAGAAACAGGAAAATTTTGTTAGAAACAAAGAAAAAAGTAATGAGCTGTTACATAATATCAGTCCTCCTTTCTGGCAATGAATGATGAACAACCTCCTCACAGATGAAGAAGAGACTTGAAGAAACCGAAATGTGGTTCAAAAAAAGGATGCTGGGAATACTATGGACCAAACAAGCTATGAGAAACTTTTACAGAAAATGTAAAGAAAAAGGATACTTAACATCAGAATGGCGAAATCTTTAGAGCACATAATGAGGAAAGAAAGCTTGGAAAATTTTATACTCTCAAAGAAAATAATTATAAGAATTTTTAAAGATGTGGTATTCTTGGTCAAAATAAGTAGAAAGAGGTAAACTTTTTTTAAATGTTACTTTAAATCTCATAAAAAGAGATGTACTAACCATATATGAAAAAGGAAAAAAACATACCAGTGTATTTTAATAAAGCATTAATCATACCCTCTGCTATCTTTATTGATAAAACATTTTTTCTCTTCAGTCAATAGGATAATTGTGGTATGTACCTAACTGATTATGAATAATTGTGGTATGTGCTGATTATGAAACCTAACATTATGAATATGATATAAAACTGATTATGAAACAACATTGTGAAAAAGTGTCTACTCTGCCAGTTTACAATCGAATAACAAATGTCTAAATAAAACTAAAAAAAAAAAATAAATTTTAGAAGTCCAAGTTTAGAGTCTAGAATTTTGTGTCTACACAAGGGACAATTTAAAATATCATTTAGCTATTCTGAACTAATCACTCAGTAGAGAAGAAAAAGATTACAAATCATTTTCATATTGTAAATAAAAACGATTTGATACCTGGTACCTGAAAGTGTTTAGGGGACAAGTTGTCTCACCTAAGAGCATTTGACAATTACTAGTACTTTGGTTACATTATGACTCAGCACATAACAATTGCTGTTTAGTCGACTAAAGACATAACAGTCATAGCTCTGAAAGTCTTGAAACAAACAAGCTAGGAATGTTTGTCTCTATTATTTCTACCATGTATACATGAACAGAATATAAACTACTGATTATATTCACTTAAAGACTAAGCAGAGATATCTTGTACAAATCTTGGATATTTTAGTGTGTGTGTGTGTGTGTGGTGATAGTAAGAGGAAGAGGACAACAGCTTTGTCAGCAATCTAAGGTTGACAAATTCAACAAAACTTTCTTTTTCAAAAATTTTTATTAAATTAAAACTACTTTGCAAAATATATTTCAAAGGAGTAAGTCAAATATATTTGTTAGTGGAGGTAGTTTTGTCCCTTATTTCATCACATGGACTTAGTTATATAGTAAACATTGCCAATTAATGAAAACAGTGTCTTTATGACAGCACAATTCTAGGTTATAATTAATTGAGTATTTGGAGTATTTCTTTGTTATACTTTTTGAAAAACATTTTGAGCTTTTTCTTCTAACAACAAAAAAAATATAACTACATTTAAAAATGTTTTTGTTTTTTTGTTAATTTAGATTCAGGACATAACAAATATATATGGTTCCATATTATCTGCAGATTATCATGGAACTTTTCTATCACAGATAAAGTCCTACTGCATACAAGAGAAAGAGAGATTTGAGTTACTTAGACAATACATGATATTGTGAGTAGGACTTACCAAACAAATGATACATCAGAATGATTCTGTAACCTAATAATGAAAAACATATTTCACATAACAAATATTTTCAAGTTTCCTTCCTTCTCAAAGCACTTAATTCAGTAGTGAATATTAATCAGGAAGATTAAACATAATACAGTGAAAATTAGAGATAAAAATTCAGCTAATACCTACATGTCAGATTATGGATTTATTAATATACTCTCATACAGCAAATTCTGGTAGCAGAGGAATATAAAATATAACAGTCTCTATTGTAATTTAACACAGATTGCATCTACACCTGATATATGAAAGCAGAGAGTTGTGGAGAGCCATCAACACCTATGTCAATGCAACACAGCACATAAAATATGTAAGCAAGGTTTTAATTTTCCTTATTGCAGATTACTGCAATGAAAAACTAAATATGTCTGACAATTGAGAGAGTAAAAAATGATTAAACACTATTTTTTTTTCATTTTTCACATTTGTTTCAATGAGTTCAGTATTCAATCTATATATTTTACACTGAAAATCATGAGAAATGGATTGTCAGTGGTCAGGAAATAATGCAAATATTACTGACAGAACATGACTATTATAAGTATGACTAATTTACCTATATCGTAAAAAAAAAATGCCAGCAACATTTAATTAATTTTGCAATTGTATGAATAATCTTGTATATTTGGATGGATTTCTCTCTATACAATTAACCTCACAACTGTCAAAGTATGTTCACTTATTGACATCAAGCATTACCACTTGTTACCATCACAGAATATCTCATTACTAAATATCTCATTGCTCTGAGACCAATCAATATATAAAGTCACATTGTGTTTTTTTTTATGATAGAATAGATATAACACTTTGTTTTTATCTTAAATGATTTTCAGCAATAAGAACTACAAGACATGTAAATCTAAACAGGCAATAAATTTTGGTTAACATCATACAAGGGTTGACAGAGGGAATTTAATGATTAACTTGTTCATAGGAATATTCTAAAATTTGAAATTGAAATCATCCATAAAAGAAGAGTTCCTGGCATATGGAATGCAAGTTTGAGTTTCTTAAGCAGATATTTTATTATCACTTGGAAGGTATTTGACCCAGAAAGTTCTGATGAAATGTAAACAATAATTTGAAGCAATTACAAACCACAAATTAAGTTCGACAAACATTCAAACCAAAGCAATCAATGGAATAACTATAATCCATTTAACACTTTTACTGCTGCATTTTTACAGCATTATTGCCTGGCTGTGCTGGTCAGTTTTGAGAAGAAGAAATTGCCATTTACTAAATGATTATAAAGATGCTGACAGCTATTTCTCATAGGCACAGCCATTTTGGTTTCAAAACTAAACAACATCTCCAACACACAATATAAAATACTTCACAAAATGGGTTGTATTGTACACAACTAAGTTGATTTGAGTTGAGTTGAGTTGAGTTTAGCACACAAATGCTAGTGACCAACATATGTCTTGAAACACATTTGCACACACGCACACACATATATGTAGGAATATAAGAGGCAATTATCTCCCTTTGATAAAGATGCAGTCAAATGGGTCACATGATGGCTGCTTAGTAACATCACATCATAGTGGTCAGTCCTTCAGTCAGCTTCTAGGAGTCAAACCAAGCAGTTACATTTTTAGCCCAGGCCCCTTGGCCTGGATTGAAGCTAAATCTGTTTCAACCAGCAGCTTACAAGCCCTTGGTGCTGCTTTTCTACAGAAAAATATCTTCACCAGATATAGAATCTCTGACTTGTGGTCCTCATGCTGGGAAAAACCCATGACTTGCCATTTTTTCTTGTTTGAAGAAAATATGTCCTTGCTAGTGACATAGCAGATGAACCCTGCCCACTCGAATCTGGAATGCTAAATATGGCTTCTCCAGAAACACAAAAGAATCTCTGGCAAAGCAAATTCCCATTGGGAATTATTACAAAGTAATACCCTATTTTTAAATTTTCTTTTCACACTGCTTGTTGTGTAAACATGTGTTGTCATTTCTCTATATGGAACACACCCACATATATATATATATAAAATGTATGGCTAGTGTTATAAAACTCTGAGAACAAAGCATGTTCACCATTTCTTTTCTTCTAGTTATTCGATTCTGTTCTTGAAATAAGGTGTTATTATATCATGGATATAATAATGCCTATAATTTCTCTCTTCCATAGCTCACCTATTATCTGATGGCTTACACATGATGTTATTATTTACCCCCATTAAATATATATGTCAACAGTAGGTAATGTAAATTTCAGTAAGTATTATAAGTGCTACCATAGTAGCAGAAAAAAAAATCAGTTCAAATCTGCAGCTCCCATTAGACTTCTTACTAACTTAGAAACAAACGGGTTAAGGTGACACAACCTAAACCACTACAAACAATTGTTTCTTCTATATTAAAGTAAATAAAAATCAATGAAATCATTATGGCCCCTTTTAAAATTGCTTGGCCTTTCATGCTCTTTAGTAGTTACATGTATTCATTTATTTTTATTTATTTTTTTAAAACAAATTTTGATGCCCATGTGTGTTTTTTTAATGTCACAGTACATATCTGTATATATTTGTGACTAATAATTGGGCATAGAACTCTTTACACATGCATTCATAGACAGAAACACACAAAATAAAAAATTAGAACACTGGGTTTTTTTTTTAAAAAAAAAAAAAAAAATTCTTTAAATCAAAATAATCATTTACTATTCCTTCCACTCATCTAAGAGAATTCATTTTTTAATCATATGTATTGACACATTTCAAAATCATGTCATCATTCATTTTACATGGCGAGTTGAGACTAATTTGTCATTTTGTTTATTCATGATACAAACATAGGTACCAACATGATGTGGATGAGAGGAGATATGGGAATATAAATGCTCTCAGAACAGATACATAAAAAAGGCTAAGAGTGCACAGTGAAAAAAAAAGTTCCTGCAAGAAGTTACATTATTGAAAGGATTTCAGGACTAAATTGAATTAGTGTTAGCCAATGTTAATTAAAATAAAGTAAAGAAAAAAAACAATTAAGAATCTTAGAAACCAGAAAAGGAAATTAGGTCAGCAAGCATTAACTTAAGTGAAACTATACTTACAAATACAAGTTGGTTGACCAACATGTGTATTATATGCTTTTACCTAATTTTTACCAAAAAGTCATAGTATAGTTTTGCCAATACACAGTTTTGTTTCTAAGGTCAATCAATATACATAGCTGCCACTCACATTCTTTTATCTTTTAGATCAACATACAAACCCAGTTTTTGAAATCATTCAGAAGAAAATAAAAGTTGACTATGATCAAAGTTTGATTACACACCATTGTCAAACTAATGTCTGTTGCCTATAAAAATAGCTGGTAGTATATGTAAAGAAAGTCAATTCCTCTCACAGTGACAGAAGAGTCATCCTCCCACAGTGACAGAATATTCCTCCCACAGTGAGATGATAATTTCTCTCTTTAGGAACTACTGACAACATTCTCAGCAGACTGTTTCTAAGCCACTGCAAATATGTTTTTTTCTGCTAATCACACTTATGCAATTTGCAAATTGTTACCATAAAAATAAAATACTAAGTGTTAAGCTTGACTAGGCATCAGAGTCATCCTTGTTAAAGCATATGATTTGAAAAAATTTCATTTCAGTCAACAAGGGGGCCAAAAGAATCCAGACATAAGACAAAATTCATGGACACAACACAATATAACCAATTAGATGATCTGTTTTGTGATCCAACAGCAGAAGTCCCATTATAGTTTAGTACCTCCAATTTACAATTGGTAGCTGCAAAATACCAGGTTATAGATTGATAAAAAAAAAGGATGAGGAAATTAGTCCAATCCAATTTTTATTGTAGGTTTAGGTTCTTGTATGATGAAATATTTTTGTGACCTAACATGCCTTAAGCTTCAAAAATGACACACAAAAATGAAACAGACACAAGCACTGATGGCTTATGACTCTAGCAGAGGGACACTAGGACAGATCCTTCAAACCAAAAAGAGATCTACACAGAATACCTTTTTTTTTGTCAAATGATAATGGTGGCAAAATTACATAATATTAACATAATGTATGCTAGAAGAAACATTTACAGTTTGACCAAAAATAATAGTTAATAACTTTCCAATGGAAAATACACAAATAGAAAATAGAAACTTTCCTACACAAGAGAAAGAAAAGTACAAAGAACTGTTACCATTCTGAATAGGTGACATAGCAAAAGATGCCTTCCAAAAACTAAGCAAAGTATTAAGAAACAGGAAAATTTCATTCAAAACATAGGAAAGAGTACTGAACTGTCACAGAATATCAGTCCCCCTATATGGCAGTGAATGCTGAATAATCTCCATACAGATGAAGAAACTTGAATTGACAAAAATGCGGTTCTACAGAAGGATGCGGAGATTACCATGAACTGAACATATGAGGAAGAAAGTCTTAGAAGTCTTAAAAGACAATTTGGAAAATTTGATACTTACAGGACATATTGAAGGCAAGAGAGACAGTGGAAAAAATGCATAACCTACCTAATGATAACACGGAGAGATAACAAAATAACAAAGAGAAAAAATTTACTAAAAGTTAGAAAGGACAAGGAATTGTGAAGAACTATGATTGCCCATGTGTAAAAAGACACACCTCATAGAAAAGAAGAAAAAAAAAAAATATATATATATATATATATATATATATATATATATATATATATATATATATATATATTAGGGCAACAGATCATTATTTAAATATTGTTTATAACAGACAATGAATGTCTATTATGTCTGATCATGAGTGTTCTAATGTTTGTATGTTTGCTTTAATTTTGGGTGAAAATAAAGACAAAAATACACACAATAAAAAGAACCTTCAGATATTGGAGGCCATCTACATTAAAACAAAGCAACCCACACTCAACAAAATTACATTTCAAACTAGTCACAACACATTACATTGAATCTAAACATGGTTCTGTTGTTAATATTTCAGGCTATCACATGGTATGATGTCATAAAACCACATCTTGAACTTATGAACTGCATCTGTTATTCTGCAACTGTTATCTCATAGCAATCTTCTATGTCAACATAAAAAAAAATATTATCTTTGATGGTAAATATCTTTATTAAAATGTTCGTATAACCACTCTGAAGATGGCTCATGTAAACTGAAAGCTTAGATCAAGGATAAACTTAATAAAAAAATATCCAAATAATGGAAATTAAAGCAAACATACGAACAGTTCATGATCAGATATAAGACATTCATTGTCAGTTATATTTAACAATATATGTCATATATATATATATATATATATATATATATATATATATATTTTTTTTTCTGTTTTCATTTTGAATTTGTAGGTCTGATGATTTGGATCATATTTACGATTCCAATGGAATAAATTATGATCATGGAATATTAGTGTTTAAGCCTTTTTATTATATCCTTACTCTGTCCCCTAGACATTGAGTTCTACCTGGATCCTTCCTCTTGGAAAAAAAAAATTTTTTCTGAAAATATACATGTATGAAAATTTTTTAGATATATTTTTCATATGTATGTATATTTTTCCACTAATATTATCTATATATATATATAAATAAATACTTTCATAAAATAAAACATTATAATTTTTAATTTGGAACTTTTTCTATATATATATATATATATATATATATATATATATATATATATATATAAATATAAAATAAAATAAAACATTATAATTTTTAATTTGAAACTTTTTATATATATATATATATATATATGTATGTGTGTGTGTCAGTTGCTTTGTAAGACATGAAAAATGTTAGGTTGCATTGTTTTTTTATATCTGCGGACCACATACACTTTTCATATTTTATATACTACAACCCCAAAATATGCACAAATAAAACAGGAATAATTACTTTTGCTTTTTTTTCTAGGTTATCAATTGTAGCCTGTAAGTGTTACATTGCTTAAAATTCTTTGTAGTTATTAAATTTAAGGTTTGGCTTAATATCAAAAAATTCTTAGATAAAATAAAACTCATTCATAAGCGAATGATGTACAACTGACTGATTATATGTTACCATATATGAGAAGCATAATATTTTTACTGTAATTTCATTAAATCAATATACTCAAATAACCTAAGGCAAATAAATAACCTGAAATATAAGATTTAACAAATACCAAAGTCTATATATATATATATATATATATATATATAAAACATTCGTTTTATTTGTAGGGAAATTGATGTATTCAAAATTCAAATTAGTGGAATCTTTACTTTAATAAAAAGAACAGGAATTAAGACAGTAGATAATGACTGACATTGCATTTAGATTTTTGAAGATCAAAGTTGGCTGAAAAGCAAGAAGCCAGAAGATAGTTCTGCAAGCAAGTAATGTGAAAGAAGAAACTGTTAGCATAAAACTTACGGTTACAACTAGCCATTTTAACTGCAAAATGATTAAACCAGTACTGCACTTTAAATTCATAAAGTCTTGGTGCTATATAGGAAAGTAATGTTTATTTTGAAAATACAAAAATGTGACATATGACCAAGAGGGAGTTAGAGGAAGGCTAGTCTCCAATCTGTCTAATCTTAAATCATATAGGATGATTCATCAGAACAATTATCATGAAAGTATTTACAGAAAAGGCACAGGAAAGCTTTGTTATGGTGGTGGGAAAGTGACTGAAGCCAAGATGCCAGGTCAGGACTAACAACATTGCAGATGCTTTGTATTTTATCAAGAATCTTTAAATATATAACAGAAGCACCAGACTATATGTGGTAGCAATATTCAAAACAAGGAAGAATGATAGACTTAAAATATTTAAGATAGAATCTGAAGAGAAAAATTGTCTAACACAACAACTTTCATAGCAGCAGACCTAGTAATTGATTCAATATAATTTTTCCCCTTAATTGATTCAGAAAGAAACCATTCAAAAGAGAAAATAAGAATCCATGTATAAAAAGTCTGATAGGAAAATATAATTCTGAATAAAAAGTTAATTTCTTAAAATTGCACCTAATTTTATATTTTTAATATTTAAATATCTAACAACTTAATGTATTTGTCGTCGTCTTTTTTTTTTTTTTTTTTTTTTTTTATTTTAGAATATTTGTTCATGGTGAATAAAATAAAATCTGGAAAAAGCAGATTTTTTTTTTTTTTCTTTATTCCTTTTCCTGTCATCGTAAAAATTGTCCTCATAATCAACTGACTGGATGCCCATGGGGGATACATTTGACTTTTTTAAATCAAGTTGGATATGGGTTCCTTAATCAGCAATAGGATTATAAATGGGTGGGTTTCAGTTCAAGTATATAAGCAAGCAACTCTAATTACAAAAATTCTCTTAAGTCATTTCTAACTGTTTTCTCTGCAGCATTTCCTCAGTTTACTACTGTGTTCAAATCAGTCAAATGTTTTTTTTTTGTTTTTTTTTTTCCTCACTTCTCTGCAAATTTACATTGATTCACAAACTAGGTGTGTTTTTTTATATAAAAATAGAATACATAATTTAGTCAAAGCAACATAATTTGAGAAAAGCAAATAAGTGATAATAAAACAAACTTACACCACACATATCAATCTCAAAACTGACAAAAAATTTACTGTTGAAACTTATTAAAATAACAATAAAAAAAAAACGCAATTAAAACAAAAAGCTTACAGAGTCCCTTGCCAAAAGAATGAAATATTTTTAAAGCAAAGAACATATTTACACATTTTATAGAGTATTGAAAGAGCAAACAGTTTTAACTGTTTAACTAAAAAGTCAACCCATTACAGATAAAAAAAAAAATAATTGTATGAATATCTATAAAAGTCACTATAAAAGTGATGCCTATTTCATTATGTTTTAAGTATAATAGCAAAGGTTTTACCTTCTCACCCATAACTTTTTTTTGATTCGTTACAATGTCATCTAACATGAAAGTTTGTACAAATGAGAGGTTCATCACAGAATTCCTCCATTCAGAAGAAATTGCACCAATGAACATTTATGTGGACAACAATATGATTGAAAGCAGTTAGGCAGTAAATAATACATTTTAGGCATGTGTGCAACAAGCACACATACCTAAAATTTTGGACAGCCCTGCAAAGACTATTGCTGGTAAAAATGTACAGCCAATAGTGGTGACTATAAGGAAAAATAGTTTTGTAGCTGAAAGCTTGCTCAATGCAACAATGTTATTATGTTACAATTTTGTTCACCGTATCTGTTATAGCTTTTAAGGGAAATTACATCTTTAACCATTCCTTGTACATTAACCCTGTTCTATTCCAACAAGAACAGAAACTTGTTAATCAAAATGTCAGATATATAACTTTTAACCAAAATAGCAAAAAAAAAGAATTCTATTATATCTGTAACTGTAATATTCCAAAATGAGTGTGGTATGCATATATATATTTTATTATTTAAACATTATTTTTAGTGGATACCCACATTTGAGTAGACGCTCCATTTATTTCAAATGAAGTGCCTACTCAAATACAGGTATCCACTAAGCATTTAAAGCAATAAAAATATGTCAGATTAAAAAATAAAATTCATTAATTCTTTAGAAATTGCCTTGTTTACTTTTCAAATACAAAACTGAGCATTTATGACTTTCAAGAAGACCTAAATGAGTAAAGTGGGCTTTACTGGCAAACAGAACCTTGCCTGATTGTGAAGCACTTCATGGCTGAGCAGTCAAAGCTTGTCATATCAAACAGCAGTTTCTCCTGCCAGAGGGTGCATTTTCTTTATTAAGTTTTCTTGAATGTTCAAACTCGTAGACAAAATAAAATACTGTCTAAATTAAACAGAGCATCTACTTAAATACAGGTAACCATTAAAACATTTAAAGTAATAAATGTGTGTCAGATTAGAAATAAATAAAATCCATTAATTCTTTAGAAATATATATTTTTAATGATGTTTTTATTTAAAAATATTTTACATTGTGACATGGAAATTTCTATGTATCAGGACTTAAAATTTATCTATCCCGTCATCAGGCAATGTTCGGTAACTTTTGATGAAAATGATTTACTTTTGAAAACTAAAAACAATATGTCTGCTTATTAAAAAGTTAAGTAGGAGGGGAGAACCAGATTTTAAAATCTTATTGGTGTGTCTCTTTGACTGATCAAAAGACAGGTCAAAGCTAATGCAGAAAAGTTAATATAGGTTGGATGTTTGGGGGGTATTCATACATGTCTCGGGGAACTGTCATATTAAGACACAATCTCATACTTTTGGTTAAGAATATACATTTACATTATGAAGAAATAATTTAAGAGATATGTATATCTCTAATAATAGGTTAATTTTTGCTTTTTTAAAAAAATTTTTATATATTTTTGAACTATCTTAAGCGGGGCTTTGATATGATTAAATCATTTTTATATAATTTTGAACATAAAATACAATACTAACTTTATTTAATGGGCCTTAATATGTGGCAATATTACAATAAAAAAAAATCAAAAATTAATATATGTAATATTATATATATATATATATATATATATATATATATATATATATATATATATAATAAAATAAGGGATATATAATACATAGATTTTTTATGAAAAATCCATTAATTATTTTCTAACGTGAACATTGTACAATGCCTACATATTGCAGTCAGTTTGTTTTGCTGATTTAATAGATTATTATTTTTAGGAAACTTAATAATATGTAGTTTTTCATATAGACACAGGGGGCATAGGTCATTTAAGGACTTACAAATACTCTTATTTTTTTAAATAATTTCCATTTCACTGTGGGGGTTTTATCGATTTCATTTAAATGCCAAAAGTATTTGGATAGGGATGTTTGGTTACGGTACATATTGTTATCAAAGGAAGAAATATGTTCGTACCATCTTAATTTAAAAGAGTTTATTAAGCTCTGCGTTGTATTGAGCACTTTTTTAAAAAAAAGTAAATGCTAAAGAACTGTGGATTCTAAATCTGTTTGTTCTTTCTCTTCATTTTATATATATATATATATATATGGATGCAAGTTTGCTTAAAGACTTTTTTTTATTTAATTTCTCTCTGATTCAGACAATTTTTCTTTTTGTCATGAGAAAATTTGAATATAAATTATCCAATATCTTCTGAGTACTTTGACTTTCATAAACTATTTACAAAGAGTTTTATTTTTGTACAACTTCATGACACACAAAACAAATTAACTAACCTTACAAAAAAAAAATAATTAACAATAATAGAAATAATAATATAAAAACACCATTAAACTATTCTACAGAAAACAACAACTAAACAAAAAATACAAGAAAGCTAATGCATCAATAGAATTATCTATTTACAAAAACAAATTAAATGTATCACTTACTACAAAAAATGAAAAAAATTCTAACATGGCCACCAACATTATAATAAAAAAACAATCTAAACTTCAAACCAATGTATATGAATTCACTTGCCCAATTGGAGATTGTATCTGTAATAATGACAATTAAAATAAAACACTTATGTTGGCTACACATTCACTAAATTATCACACTAGTTAATTTGCCATTTATTTGATAATAGCTCAATTAAAATCATATATCAGTAACCAATACAACAAAAAAAAGAGAAAAGAAATCTGAGAAATCCTTATCAATAACACAAAAATACTATACCACATAAGCTGTAAGAAAAAAAAAAGTACAAATATTAGAAGCCTTAAAAATATAAGACATGACTCAATATCAATAAAATTTCTTTCAATTTAGGAACAAGCATAGTAAATATATTTCACAACAAATAATAAAAAAAAGCAAAAAACAAAACAATGCAGCACCCAAATTGAGGCATGAAAACGTGATGCTTATAAGACGTGACAAGACTCAATACTTGAAAAGGCCAACATGACATCTATCGATGCATGAAAACGTGATACTTGAAAACTATGAAAGAAAACACAATGCATACACACAGACACAATCCTATCAAAACAGAAATATAACTCTTTAATTATGACTTATAAAAACTGAAAACACTCAGAAGACATTTGAAAATTTATGTTCAAATTTTCCTTGGAAACCAGAAAAATGGTTTGAAATTCAGAAAAATTAAATTTAAATAAAATCACCATCTTCGACCAAACCAGCATACAGACACACCCACACATCATACAAAACTGGTTTAATTCTTTTCATATATAAATTATATAAAATGAGAACTGTTGAATGCTTCACATCATTTCTGACAATTAAAAAAATTCAGCCTTCACACTACTTATTTGAAAAATATAAATTTGAAAAATATATAAATATCTTTAGTGTTTAATTATAGCATTATATATATATATATATATATATATATATATATATATATATATATATATATATTTTATTTAAAAAAATATAATTCCAAAACACGACATAAGTCTCATGTTTCAAAACAAGAGCCGAAAACTTTAATATAATTATTTAAATTAAATTGAGTTAAAGTAAGCTCTGTTCCATCTTCAAGCGAAATTTTTTCCAAAAAAATTTCGCGTTTTGGAATCATATTTTTTAAATAAATAATTATATTTATATTTCTACTTTTGTATCAAGCACTATTTTAAAATAATAACTAAAATACTAAGGGACTTTGGATTATTTACCTAACCAGTTCCTTCCTATTTATATATATATATATATATATATATATATATATATATATATATATATATATATATATATATATATATATGTGTGTGTGTGTGTTTGTGTGTGTATGTATGTATGTTATGTAATTTAAACTAAATTTCTTACTGAAGATTTAACATAAAATCAAATATATAATATAGAAACATTTACACAAACTATTAAAAATCGAAATCTTTTTCTTAAACCCAAGTAACTGCTTTTTCAATTGAACCCAAACTAAAAATGCAATAAATATAACCAAAAATAAGAAAAAACAAAAAAAAAATCAATAAGCCTACTACACCTCAAAGTATCACCTAATTTCATTTTAATATAAATATAACAATTTCATCTCTTCATTTACTAAGTTAGTATGATCAGGATTCAAACTTACAACTTAAAACAGATGATATTTTTTTACTAAATTTTTTATCCCACATGATTATTATAAATAATCTATCAATACATTCTTTGCAGCTGGATTTAACAGATCGCAATATCTATCAGAGAGATGAAATTTAAATTTTTATTATTGCATTATTCCAAAATTTTAACACATCAGCAGATAGCTATTAATGTCAACAACTGAAAAAAAAAAAAAAAATAGTAATTAATGTATATCTACATGTACAAGAATGTTGTTTTTGATAAAATTAAAAAAAAAAAAATAACGATAAATATGTAAAAAAATGCATATATTGTCGAAAATTCCTTTTCCCACAATATAGCTATTTGTGCTGTTATAATGCTTATTACCTAAACAATAATAATACTGAATGATGTTTATTAAATATTAAAGTATATCGCAATCTGTAAACAAATTTTAACCAGCATTTAAACAGTTTATCACTTGCTTCCTGTTTAGGATTGGGTTTCTGATTCATTGAAAATCTACTTTTAACATTTCCACCTAAAACTCTGAAATTTTATTTACTATATATTTACATTTTTTCCCTCAACAGTAGATATGTTTGATTATTGTCTGTATCACAAACCAGGATTTAAACAGATTTTAAGTACAAATACAGTTATTTTTCTGTAGAGTGAGCAGCCATTGTTAAATGTAAAATAAATGACAGAACTGTCCAACAAACAGAATTGGCAAAATTTGCAATAAGCAATAAAAAGAAAAGGGCGTAAATAATATAAAAGCAAGCAAACGATATATGCAAGGTAAATTAACAGTAATAAGGCAAGAAGTCCACAAGCTAAGAATTGGGACTGATACACAAAAACAAATTTGGATAAGTGAATGTAGTGTTCTGATTTCAAGACAACAAGACAGACCAGGACTGAATAGACTGAAACTAAAAACTGACCAATTTTATTGGCTAGGAAAAAATCCCAGCATGTATTTATATGCTTCTGCCTATAAATTGGGGAGAGGAAAGTGTTTTGCATACATTCCAACAATGATTGGAACCAACATTACCAATTTTAATTATAACATTTCTACACCAAGTGAAGATGTTATCAATGGCTTTAATAAAAGATACTAACTCTATATATAAACCCAATCAAGGTTAGGTATACTGTTAGTTTTACATGCAGGGTGTCCCTAAAGTTTGGACACATGGGAAATCTCATTAACTATATTTTTTTACCTCCACAGATTAAACATGGTTTTGTCAAAAGAAGAAAGAATTGACTTCTTTCTCTGGGGATATGCTAAAGAAGAAGGTGTACTCAATGAAAATCACAGATGCAACACACTTGATTGAATGCATAAAGAGTGAATGTGGTAAAATTGATGGCAATGTGGAGTTATTGCATCAAGTTCACATGAATCTTGCAAAGTGCACCAACCTTTGCATCATAAATGATGGCAATCATATTAAAAACGTTATTTGTTAATATTCCAATTCAATAAAATATTGTTGAAAATATGCATTTTTCTCTGTGTGTCCACACTTTAAGGACATCCTGTACAGTCAGTATTTCATATATTGTTATGCAGCATTTTTAAATAAACACCAGTACCACGTGTAAATTTTAAACTATAGTAAATTACAGCCTTTTCAAAGATTAAGATCATTATTATTAAAGACAGATTCTCTGTTTTCATACAAATTTGCTATAATTCAAATTCATTTATTTTTGAACATGTATTTTACATTTGGACTCCCTTTCTAAAAAGACCAGTCAGGTTTGTTGCATTCACTTATACACAAATAACCTTGGGAATGGTATAAAATAATCTTCTTCCGACACCTACAGGTTAAATAGTAAGAATTGTATCAGGAAAAAAGACAGTTTTCAAACACTCACAAAAAAGGAATTATTCTCATAATCCAAAATATGTTTCAGCATTAAATAACCCAAAAGATATATATTTTTTTGCAAGAACCACTCAAGGTAGAGGGTTACAGAGTAAGAGATACAGTTTATGAGAAGATATCGAGAAGATAACAGTTGACCCTAGACTTGAACCAGTTAAGATTGTAGTGATCGGAAAAGCATCCTCTTGGAGGTTAGTTCCAAAACCAGGGATCCATAAAAAAACAATCAACTTCATGAAATGATTATTTGAAAAGAAAATATGAAAAAGTAGTCTTTAACTAATGTTTCAGTAGAAACATCCACTAAATTGTCAACAATGGTTTGTTTTTACTCATTTTAAACCTTTTAAGTGATAAAAATTCTCTTAATAGATTTAAAAACATTACAATAAAAATCTGCACATTTGGACTGACCTTTAAGGAAGTTCCCTTAAGAATTATTAAATAGCCTAAAATTTGAATGCAACCTACCAAAACTTGTAGCAATTATTTTTCATACATAATCTTTTTTTAAATTATTGTAAATTTATAAAAATAAATATATACACATAATAATTAAGTAAAAATAATATTACATTTTGAAATTTCTTCATAACTTTTGGGATAACTTGTATAAATCTAAATGACTTGTTTTGTAGCTTTTGGGTGTATATGATGATATTTAAAATTTTATACATAGTTGTGTATTAATTTCTTTCATATGAAATTTTTGTCATTCTTAAAATTGCTTTTCCTTAGCGGTAAATGGCATTTCTAAAGAGAGGCAACTAAATGGTTTTAATCTATGTTTTATTTTTTTACTACTGTCCAGTCAATACAAAGCTTAAGAGCCACTCAAACTAGAAGGTTACTAAATGAGGTTGTTGTAAGAGGATACAGGCAGAGAGCAAAAGGTGCATATTATGAGGATATGTAGAATTTGGTTGAATCTAGACATGAAGAAGTTAAAATTGTAATGATTGAAAAAGCATCCTATTGGGAGTGTGTTCTGTGGAAGAAGCTGTCTGAGGGGAACTTCCTTCCTGCCAATGAAATATGAAGAGAATGGGGATAAGTTGACTCCATGTACATGGCCTGGAGACTCTTAGCTGTAAATGTCTGAACTTAAGGAACCAAGGAATGCAGTTCACCCATAGGCCATGAAAATATCGATAGAGGCTAACAACATTCCATCTGTGGGAAGGAGGTTTTTAAGGTGGAAATACTGCACCATTATCTTTTATTTATAAATATAAGTGCAAATAAACTATTGAGCCAGAGAGAGGAGCAAATGCCCCCACCATATACACACACTAAATAACAATTTCAACAAGTGATTGAGAATCAAGAAGCTATAAAATAATTAACTAGTCTGCTTTCTTGTTGAATATGAACATTACTTTCTGCAACAGGAAGAATCTTTACAGGTTAGCATATTTTACATTCTGACACCTTTTTCAAGCCAGAGATATTGACAATTACATTTCTTCTTATTTATAAATCTTTCAAGAGACTTTTATCCTTAACATCTGGCATTTTAATATTTATCATATTTTGGCATAAAAGCTGATTACTGACCTTATTTTCTGGTTATTTTATACTAGCAATTGTGACATATGTAGCCTTAAAATTATACATATGTAGTCTTACTAACAAATTATGTAGGCTTACCATAATTTCCAAGACTAAGACGGTTTCTAATTTTTATTGTAGGTTTAATTTTTTTTTGTACAATTTTCATGATCTAACATAACCTATATCACTGAGACATATGTATGTTTTCTTTTCTTAAAAACCATAATTATAATGGTGACTATAATGAAGCAGTTATTTTAGCTATGTTATATATGAGTATAGTTGGATCAGAATCTGACAAAATTATACAAGACTGTAGGTCTTAGCCAGGACCACACTTTTTCAAACCTTGTGGAATGATGCTACAAAATCATAAAGAACTGTATCAAATAATTGAATCTACATCACTTGAGAACTTACAACAAAAGCCACAACTAAAATGGATAATGCATATAATTCAAAGCAAAAATAATGACATAATGAAAATGTCGATGTTCCATACTACTTTAAGTAAAAAATTAGGAAGGAAGTCTCCATCCATACTGGAAAGAGTAAAAACAATTACTGAACTTAAGAAACCTATTTTCCTGAAAAATTGTTTTAATAGAAAGGCTTTATAAATTTCAACCAATGGTAGCATCAGTTGCTCTGTCAATGAATGCCAAATGTTCCTTTATAAGGAAATGGCTAATATCATCATGTGAGATGACAACAGATACTACACTTTGATCCCAGCCCAAGGACCAGGGAGTGAAGAAAAGTATAACTCAAAAGCACTGGCTTCTTGATAAATAAATGCCAAATATTTTCTTTAAAAAAAAAAAAAACACTAATATATTATCATTACTAGTAGAGATGAGAATAGATACTACACTTTGATCCCAGCCTGATAGTCAAGAATTAAAAAAAGCTTACCTCAAATAGCACTGATTGCTTCCTTATAAAGAAATGGATAATATTACTATGACATGTTTCACTGACAAACCAGCATCATCAAAAAAAAAAAATAATTTTCTTGTTTTTATAAGTAATTTTTATAAACATGCCAGATAAGTGAAACATGTCCAAGTAATTGTCTCTTATTTCTCTCTCTCACCCACATGTGTGTGCATGCATATATATGTATGTATGTATATATACACACACAACTGTCATAGCTTAATGAAGAAAAGGTTAGGTAGTTTGGTTTGGTTTATTTTGTTTAACGGCATATCAACCTCAATGGGTTATTTAATGCCGACAACATTTTTAGGATAGATTCGTATGAATAGAGTATGTATTTTTTGGTTTAGATTAGTTTGGTCTATTTTGTTTTACGGCATATCAACCTCAATGGGTTATTTAATGCTGACAAAAATTTTTATTGCTGGTAATATTTTGTTTTGTCAAAAATCTGTTTCTGGTAATATATTTCCTTCAAAATTGTATTGATGGTAATAAAGATTTTTTTTAGAATATTCAAATGAACATAGATATTTTTTTAAGAGAAAAGTTTTCAATACTTTAACATCTTTAAAATGCATAGTTAAATTAAAAATGTCACGTCTATTGTATTGATAAATAAAATTTAACCCTTTTGATCCAATATTTTGGTATTTTTCATATTCATAAGACATTCAATGAGTACTATTCTTTAGTTCCAATGTTTTTTTGTTTTTTTTAAACACAATATAAGGAGTTTTAAGAATAGGTAAAAAAAAATGTTTCAGCAGTATTATTATGTAAAAACAACAGATTATTTACAGAAATTAACAACTAATATTATTCTGGAGAATGTTCTGGCAACATGACTTTTATTGGTGCCAAAAGTGGGATCTGCAAGTAGTGTTCAAATTCTGGTCTAGCTTGTTGCATTAACTTTTGCATAAATGACCTTGAGAAAGCTATGAAGAATATCACTGCCTCTCCTCCTAGTTATATGTTAAATAGAAATGTAGACCGTGTTCTTTAGCCTTAAGTAGAAACCAGAAAAGAGAACTGAATTCAAAACCATGGTAAAGTCTGACCACTGCACTATCCTTCCCAATATTGAGAGCTATGATTGCCTAGGTTCTGAAAGGACATTGTATTTTTAAAAGAATTAATTAGGATCAAATGAATAAAATTTAGTAAGTGAAATCTCAAGTACCATTACTGGTACTAAGAATTAACACATTTGTTAATCCAGGTTTAATAATACCAACTGGAAATTTCAAGAGTATGGATTTAAAAAAGAGAGAGAGAGAGAGAGTAAACAGGATTAGTTTTAAGCTTTTAATGCTTATATAAAAAATAAGTCAGAGTTTTATTTCTAACTGATAATCTGAAAGTAAAATAACTTGATCCACAACCAAATAATACACAGGCTAATCTAAGAGATTCTAATGCAAGCATACATGTACAAAATATCCAAGTTTATTTTATTTGGCATCAATTTCTGGTAAACTGATGCTTCCCAAAGTAAATCAGGGTTAAATTCAAGGTCATAGCTACAGTAAACTTGTTCCTGGTATCAACTTCCTTCAGGGTCATTTGGATTTTCTATAACTTACTTTCATTCACAAACAGCTAAACAAATAAATTAAAGTCAGTGAAGCCATAGGAACAATACCAAAAACAGGAATGGTATATAGCAAGTAGAGATCACTTCACCAACTATAAAAACAGTAGAATGTCTACAGGATTCTTGAATATTACTTTTAAGAACATTAATTTTCCCTTCTTTTCACTGTTAGCAGCCCAATTAATCAGAGATGATTAAGTCAAATCTTTCATTCATTAAAAAAAATCTGTAATTTGACTCTCACATTTTAAAAAATATTTATGGAATATCTTTTTATTAATATTATTTTTATCATATTACAGACAATAAAAATCCAATATAATAGCAAAATAACTGAAAAGTATTATTAAAGTAAAGTCTGTTCATTGTTAGATATTTTAATGAATCATGATTCAATCAATAAGTGATGTTCTCCTCCATAGGGTGGAATTTCTAGTAGAATTATCATCAATAGTACAACTCTCAGAAGAGAAAAAAGTAAGTTATTTTATACACAGATTTATTCCAATAACAAATACGAATAAATATATTATATAAATAAATAATATTTAGAAATAATCCTTATATTAATTGTAAGATTTATTACAATTAACTATATATGGTGAACTCTCTTGTTGATTTCAATGTATGAGGGCCTAAAAGTTCAGTTTAGGACTAGACCACTAGACTACACCCACAGATATATAGTGGTGCTTTTTTGTAATAACTAATAACAGAGGAATTGTGCACAGTGTGCTATGAAATCTCCAAACAGTCCTTCTCAAGTTTGAATTCAAAGTTTTCCTTTACTTGGACTGGCTACCACCTACAGCAAGAGAGCCCAGGGCATTAACATGAAATGAATAAAACAGAATTTATCAGAACTTGAACTCAGCTTAGTGATTTCACTTTCTATGCCAATATCAATTATGCTATCTGTGCAACAATGATACCCTGATTTGTTTAGGCCAAATTCTTTTTTTCTTTGTTCTATGCACTCATTTCTTTGTTTCAAAGATTCGCATCTGCCATAAAATGGTATGTGAGCAAAATTGTCATAATTGAAGCAGTTATTAGTTGTTAGATTTTCAAAATATAGTTTGTTTTTTTTAAATATGTCAACAGTGCTGACAGAGAGGGTGAAAAATTCTTAGTTTAACCAAGTAAGAAGCCCTTCCACCTAATTTTGATCAAATTATTTTTGACAATTCAAAACAAAGTTCTTGTTTCTCACATGGATGAGCACATTTATGACAAATCTGATCTTTTTATTTGGGGGTAACTTTCTATTAAGTGTTTGAAAAAGCTTCCATTGGCCTTTTCAACTTTAAAAAGTAGGGAGAAAAATACTTTTTTTTACTGTATGTTCAGTCTTTAAAAAAAAAAAAAAAAAAAAAAAAAAAAAAAAAATGACTCTAGGAACTTATTACACACACCTAATATTTCTATAATCTAGTCTACTAGTATGAAACTAGTTTAGCTCTTAATACCCAAAACATCCAATAACAACTTTCCTATCAGCATTAATTCATACAGTAACAGAGTCCATTAAAATTCAGTATGAGTAAAATTGCCATAAGTGGAGCAGTTATGAAGTTATAACATGAAAATTTATATTTGTTAGATTTTCAAAACATACTTTTTTAAAAAAAATGTTAAGTGTTTACAGGAGAGGGCTGAAAAATTATCAGCTTCAGAAGCCCTTCCAACTTTATCAAAAAAAAAAAAAAAAAATTAGTCAAATATTATGAGAAATCGGTTGGAGGAAGAATCTTCCATCTCCATCATCATTGTAAAGGATACAGCTTTGTCTCCAGTAGAATTTGAACTCACAACTCCTTTTTTTATGATACTAAACATATAAAATAGTCTAAGCTAGTTATTATTAAATGCAAATATTTAGTCATCCACCAAAATTACTATAGACTTTATGTAATATTATTTACATTTTTCATAAGCGCTTGCAAGTCTCTCCTTTGTTCTTTTATGTTTGTTTTTTGTTTTTGGTAAGACATGAAAAACAACCACCAAGGGTGTGGTGCACATGACTACTTATCTCAAACTTGCAATATTGGAGTGGACTGCCAAAACTAAAACCCAGACACCTATTATACTTAAAGTATGTTGTTTTTTCGTTTTTTTTTTTTGATCATCATCAGTCACTTATTCACTTTCATATTTAGAAATTTGGAAAAACTTTGATATGTTTCACCAATCAACCAGCAACATCAAATAAAGAATTTTATTTGTTAAGTGCAAAATCTACATTCACAATACAAAATGTGATTCCCATTAAGTGGCTGAATTATTTATTTCTACTTTAACTGTATCATTATGGAATTTAGATTTTAACTATTTTCAACTCAGTTTTTATTTATCTTTTTTTTAAAAGTTATATGTATATATTTTTTTTTATTACTTCAAAAGTTATTAAAGTTGATACTTATATTTGAAATAGACACCCCATTTTTATTTTAAACAGTATGTATTATGTCTATTGGCATGCACATTTGAGAAATCTTAAAAGCTGAACTGTGATGATTTCTATAGTCAAGTGGTTAAGCACACCAGAGCAAATGGTTGTTTCTCCTACAAAGGAGGATGCAGGTTCAATCCCTGCTAGAGAGCACATTTTCTTTATTAAAATTTCTCAAATGCACAGATGTAATACATACTGTTTAAAATTAAAATAAAAAATGGGGTGTCTATTTCAAATATGAGTATCCACTGTAATAACTTTTGAAGTAATAAAAATGTTGGATTAAAAAGACATCCATTAATTCTTTAGAAATATATCTCTCTAAATAAACACACACACACACACACACAGTACATATGCTAGATATTCAAAAACACACCATTTGTAATCCATAAATCAAAGATAACCTAACATAATCTTACAATCTGCCAAATTCTAAGATTCTCAATTCTTATTCAGATGTATCAAGAATATGAACGTGGCAGTTTCCCATTCAATACAAGAAATGAAAATGCATGTCATGCTCATTGCACTAACTGCCAATCATAGCAACCTAAGGATAGCCACATACTTAATGTTCAGGAATGAGCTGGAGGCCTTTAGCAAGGACATGTTATCCATGGTTACAAGAAAGAAACATTAGAAGTGATCATATGTCGTAAGGATGACCAATCTCATCCAGCAGATCCAGGGCATCAACCCCTGCAATCAGAATGCGGCTTTTATATATATATATATATATATATATATATATAAGATAGATAGAGAGAAAGTAAATGATAAATTATATACTACTCTTCGAGCCCAACCTACACACGAGACAAAGAATGGAATGAATATCTCTTTCCATATCACTGAATACATATTATAGACAAGGCATGAAGAACATGACTGCTTACCCTAAGTGACCAATAGCAGATTGCAAGACCTGTCAGTTCCTTTGAAATTGGTTTCCAACATTTGACAGAATCAGGCAATGCAAGTTTTTCCATTCTTATGCCAATTGTTAAGCAATGAACATCATCCCAAAATGAATGGCATTCTGGTTAGAGAATCAGAGCGAGTTTGCAGTTTGGTTACAACTTGTTTTGAGATTTGTACACACTCTTTGGTTTTCTTAGATTTCCTAGCAACAAACAAAATATGCAAGGTAGAAAATAAAGGAAAATAAGAATAAGTTAATTAATATTAAATATCTAGAAGACTCTTTGCCACATATTCAAGTTTGTAAGAATAACCAATTTTTATATACCAAGAAAATTAATGACAAAGTGGAAACATTTGTGTGACACATTCATTCTTTTGGCTTTTAGACATCAATTTTCCAAACATAACCAATACATTTTATTTACAAGATTCTAACAATAGTTCTTAAATTTCTCTTAAGAATTTATTACACTGCTGCTCCAGTACATAAACTCAAATTTATAAACAGCAAACAAATATTACTACTGTGTTTCTTGAAATTTGAATGTAATCAAAGTAAACCCAAAATATACAATTTGGAATACACAAAAGCCATAAGATGACGCATAAAGAAAATGCTTTCAGATAGACATATTTATCTGGTGTTCAAGACAATAATTACAGTAGGCTAAATGTTCTTATTCTGGTTAATTAAAACATGTTTAATCTTTTCAACAACAGACAATGCTTACCACAAATTTATTTTATAGATTTTGCAATTGACAACACACATCTTCTTTCTCAATATTTATCATGTTATAAGAAATTTTTATTATTGGTTATTAAGTTTTTAAAAATCAATTATATGACTTGAGTTTGACAAAGCAGTGATAACTGAACTGTGAAATTTGATATGGAATGATGTAACCCTGAACCAATTCATAACAAGTAACAGTTGTAAATATTTATCCAACAATACTATTAATAAATAGAGGTATGGTGAAAGGTCATTAAATGATCAAAACATTATTGAACAATGAAGAGATCAGAAGTGAATAAATGTTACAAGTACAAAAAACAAAGGCTAAAATTACTATAATTTTTTTACATTAGCACTGGTTTTATTGATTATTCAAAAAAACTTTAAAGTAAGTGTGGTGTGGACTTTGAATAATCATTTACAAATTTAGTTTATCTGAGCTCTCCAATATTTTTTGTTGTGACTATAACTTAAAATATTTTATTCTCTAATCATTTTCAGGGGATTGAATACAGAAACAGCAAAAGACATACCAAAAATAACATTGAGAATTTATTGTCTATGTTACTGATGATTTATACTGAATATGTACAAGTATAAGGAGGTTTCTCAAGCATAAAAATCTTAAGTTTGATCACACATGACTGAATATTCACTTTCTATCAAACCCAGGTTCAAATTTCAACATGATCAATTTGGCAGGAAGATGATTTCTTGATGTTATTGGCCTGGGGGAGTAATACCAGTATATGGCACAGTTGGATATTGCCTGAAAACAATACCACAGATTGACCCAAGCCTTATGAGTGAAACTGGGTAACCAAAACTATTTGGAAGCTGTCAATGGTTGTACCAGTAGGAATTCACATTGGGTGAATTTTAGTATTTAAAAAAAAAAAAAAAAAAATTGTTGGTTGAGATTGTTTGGCAAACAAAGCTTATTTTTTCCCAAAATGTAAATGTGCTCCATAGTGAAGTGAAAAAAAGTGTAAATGTGCTCCATAGTGAAGAGAAAAAAAATTTGACTCAAAATTAAGAATTAGATTACAAGACAAAAATGAAGCATAAGAATTTTAACATCACTGAGAAATTAAGTCTGTATCATCATAAATATGGGACCCCAGTGATGAACCAAAATACAACTAAATTCATTTTCATAATATCAAAACAAATAAATAAATCAGTTCAATGACCAACCAGAACATACTTGGAAATATGGACATAAAACGTTTTAAAAAAAAAAATATTTTTTTTAATGTTTCAAAATGTAAACTTAATATAGTTTTATTTTTTTCAATCTGTTTAATTTCCTAGTGACTATCAAGCATAATCATATATTAATTTAAGTTGTTACAAATTTAATGAAACTTTCCCAAAATTCCATCCAACAATATTCCAAGAACTTTTTAACTACAATACTCATATTCACTGATTATATGATTCTTAAAAACAAAATGGTTCTTGGATTTAATTTTACATTCAATTTCACACCATTCATACTGTCATTTGTTCAAACATTCACCATACAAAAACACAAAAATGTATATGATATGTTAGAAATATAAATCCAACTCTTTATTAAAGAGACAAAACAGATATGGTATTTAATGGTATATAAGACACACACACACACACACTTCAGCAAGAAATATTAAGGGAAAAATTGTTTGATAAAACATCAAATGTTACTAGAACAGTTTTTGTGCATTTATTACAAATTTATAAAATTCTAACATTTGTGGGAAAAAAATTAGGTCTTATATACCAACAAATATAGTAAAACATTTCTAAAATTACTTTATAGATGAATCAGTGTCCACTAACATTTTTTCTAAAATTGTTATTGAATGTCGTCTACAAATTTTGTATATGAATCCTTGTCATTATTTTAATGTTGGAAGTAAAAATTAGGTCTTGTATGCCAACAAATATGATAAATAATTTCTAAAATTACTTTATAGATTACATTGTTCACTCATTTTTTTCTTAAATTGTTATTGAATATAATCTATGAAGCATTTTCATTATTATCAATATATTGACTTCAGTGAATCAAGGTCATCATTACATTTGGGGTTAATATGCCCTGGCTAGATTGTATTACCATTGACAACAGATAGCGACAATTCTCTCTCTCTCTCAGAAACAAGTAAACAATAAAACTACCTATCTACCCCTCTCTCCGGATATCTTTGCCCTCTATGAAACTAACTTAAATTCTTCCATTGCTAGCAAAGAATTCTTGGTTCCAGGCTATCTTGCCCTTTGCCAAAAAGGTTCCAGCATTTACATACATGGCCTTAGTGCTTACATCCAGGATAATCTTCCAATGGCCAAGGGAATCGTCTCTCAAGGCCCCAAATGACTCCTTCATATGCTTCCATCTTTCATTACTAAACACTGTTCACTATCTCTTTTTGCTTTATTACTCCCCATTTTCCCAGGACTGCAGTATATTAAGCATAATTGCTGACAGTATAGAAAAGGTACTTTCTCTCCATCCATCTGCAAACATCTTTGACTTCAGTGACTTTAACTTACCATGACATGTAGCTTAAACATTCTAAAAAAGGTATTGATGTTGCCAGTGCTTAGACATTAAGTTTTTCCATTGCCCAATCCCTTAATCAAATTGTGGACTTCCCTACTCATTTCTCTTGCAAAACTGAGTAACATGCTTCTCAACTTGATTTTTTTTTTTTTTACCTCCTTTCCTTGTTCTTGCTGAGCTTTGCAACACTGCTCTCTTGGTAATTCTGATCACTATGGTAGCTATTGATATTTGATTCTAATCCTCTATTAAATGGGAACCCTCTATCCACAAGACCTCTTTTCATTACTAACATGCTGTGATTTTCTCTGTGATGCCCCTTCAACTGACGTCTTTAAACACCCAATTAAAAATTGTGCCAATGAGGTTTCTTTTTGGGTCAAAGCTTGCATGGACGCTTTTATCACTTCTTAGAAATACCAGGTGAAACCTCAATCCTCTCCATGGTTCACACCTAAAACCCATGTTTACATACAATACTCTTCAATGGAAAAGAACATTTGGAGGTTTGCACAATCTTCCTCTCCCCATATACAAAATTAAATAGTATTAGTAAATATAAGCAATATAATCAATCATTTGGGGAATGTTTAACCTTTGTGCCTATAAAATACAGTGTGTCAAAAGCATGGTTATTCCCTTGACACAGCTATTATTGTATATACTTTCAACTCCCTCACTAGTGTTATTTACAAGATTGTAAAAGTATGTGAACCAAGTACAATATGATATTTATTATTTACCATTTTTATAAAAGAAATAAATTTAAAAAGAAATTCTTTTATTAAAAAATTTATTTAAAAAAATACAAAATATGTAAACCAACTAAAATGCCTTATTTATTATTTTATAAATAACTATGAAAAGATTTTTTATTCAATCTAAAAAGCAAATATTGTTTAATATTTTTGTTGTCAATTCTTAAAGAATAAAGAAAATATATAAATCCACTTTCATATGTTTGGGTTTTATTCAAATTCTAATCATTGCTTTTTAAAAACAAACATTGCTGAGGGAATCAAATGTGTATACAGTAATAGCAGTATCAAGGGACTAAAAGTCCTTTCAACATATCATTTTATTGTGAGCTTGAAAGTTAAACTTTGCCAGAAATTTAATACTTGAAGCAGCTGTTCATATTCAGTATAATACACGATTGCTAGTTTCTTTTAGCATTTAATAGTTTAAATATATTCAACTTTCTTATTCCTAAAATATTTTAACCAAAAATATAATATAGATTATAAAAAGGAAACTGGTTCCTTGGCATATTCTATTAAAGAAGGACACATTGACACCAAATTTTTTTTTTTTTTATATCAAAACAAAGAAAACCTCTATCAAAAATCATGTTTGCAAGTTATCACTTAAGATAACTTTATCAAATATAGTAAAATCATAATAAAAATTTAAACAGGATCAAATCACAAATACAGATAAGCAACAGATGTTCTAGTTAGTGATTCAAAGTATTTTTTTTTCTGCTAGGACGTAGCTATCTTTAACAATTTACAGCCTAATATTCAATCTTTTCAAAGATTCTGGAGTAGTGGATATGTGTAGATAGGAAAGAAGAAAAATTCATAGCTTGGTGCCTGCTAAGGCTGTAAAATAGATGACCCACCAGTAACCTTCAAGATTCTTTATTTCTACGTCTGTCTAAATAAGGCAATGGTATAATTTCACCTGGGTTAATTTGGTAATTTTCTTCTAATACATCTCTGTACACACTTATTTAACTATCTGGATAGTTAAACAAACTTAAGAGAAGTCTAAATATCTGGGAAGTATTTTAACAGAGGATGAAAACTTCAACACTGAAATCCAAATGTACATTGGATTATTGAAAGTTGCATTCTAAAAGCTAAGCAAAATACTAAAAAACAGGAAAACTTTTGGAGAAACAAAGATAGCTAAATTGTTATGTGATACCAGTCCTCTTGTATGGCAGTGAATGCTGGATAATCTCTTTACAGATGAAAAAAAACCCCAAAAAACTGGAGGTAACAGAAATATGGTTTTACAGAAGGATACCAAGAATTCCATAGATGGAATGAGTAAACAAAGAAGCCTTAAAGAAAATGGTAACAAAAAAGAACACATAATGAATCAAAAAGAGATAGCTGAAATTTCTTGGACACAATAAGGAAGGAGGGCTTGGAAAACTTAATCCTCACAGGACATATCAAGAGTAAAAGAGAGAGGAGGGCAGAAGGCCACTTAACTGACAAGCTTGTGTGAATGGATAGTAGAACGGGGAAAGGGGAAGCAGGAGGGAAAAATGCTGCTAAGGAGCAAAAGAGACAGGAAATTGTGAAGAGCCATGATCCCCCACGTCCTGAAGGGACATGGCACATAGTAGAAGATAACAAAAGGCATAACTTATTTTCTTAGTATTGAACAATTTTCATTTAAAATGATCACTTTTATCATTATTTATTTTTATATTGTTAAAATAGAAGTTACCATTCCAAGTAATTTTGCATGTTGTAGACCAGGACTTCCCAACCTGAGTGATATTGCCCACTGGTGGGTAATTTCAACTGTTGGGTAGGTGATAATAAACTGAACAGAAAATGGTGGGTGATCTAGAATTTTGTGTATTAAATTTGTTTGAATTGTTGAATTTTTTGTCAACATGACCATAAAGTTAAATTATATATATATTTTTCAATGGTCAAGTTTGTTTTCGTAACAGCAGCCACCATATAAGTCAGTGTTATTTGTTACCTTCCTTTGGTATTATTATTTTTATTTTTTTTTTACATCAGTCAGTTTATGAACCAGTAACAAATTTTTACCAAACAATTTTGGCATGCTTTTGAATATTTACTATACAGGTGGGCAGTGGAAAATTTTTCCATGTGAAGGTGGGTAATGACATAAAAAAAGCTGGGATCCCTTGGTATAGATTAAATAAGGTTTACTTAAATTGATAAATTAAAGTGGCCACACAGCTAATTTCTAATTTTAAAAAAAAGCTTAAATATGAATGCTTGGATTTAAAGATTAAAGTATTTTGTTCAACCTGTGCATTTTGTATGAAAAATTAAAACTCAACTGAGTTATTAATGTAAGAAAACAGTTCATATTATAAAGAAAAATGTTATGCCTTGCTATTTTCAATTACAAAAGTCAGTCAGTTATGTGCCATGCGTGATACACGCTTAGGTGATCATGTATCTTTCAATACATGACTAAAAAGGCAGATTGTTTTCCTGCGGTAGGTTGTAATTACAACTAAGATGGCTGGACCTCACAAAAAAGATAATCTTTTTTGTTTCTTTATAAATCAAAGTTTTAGGCAAACGGTTTTAAAGAAACAAGCTGAAGCCAATCAAATGTGTTAAGACTTGAAAATTCTTACACATAATGACACAATTTAAAAGAGGAAAAGAAAATGCAAAGCAAATATTAAATCTGAATAAAATGTTATTTTTTCACTGATCAACCATATGAATCCCATTATTACATTTGTTATTTTCAATGTTTGCTAGTCTTTAAGATGTATAATTTACAGGGTACTTTTGCTCAATGTAACCAACAAACTGCACAAATTAAAACCTTGGTACATGATTTCCCATCCACTATACTAGCATTTAATTCTAATTATTTGAACAAGTTGAATCCATAAAAATTCTCCAGGTTCAAAATTCTCAGGTTATCCATTAATCTCATGTCTTTGTTATACCTTTACTTGCATTTTCTCATTCTCTCCCTTACTCCTCCCAATCTTCCTTGTCCATCCTTGTTTTTATTTAAACATTATACAAACATGAATTAATTTCATATACAAAAAAGGAATGTACATATTTTCTGCTGTGTCCTCTCTTGTGTATTTCTTTTGCTCTATCTCACCATGAAGAATTTGAATGTATTACATTTTTTTTTAACCCTTTCCATATTTATCTACTTTACAATCTGTCATTAATTGTCTCTTTATATTCAGTCAACAAACCTGTTTCTTTGTTTCATCTGAAACCCTTCCTTCTCAACCCCCTCTCCCTTTTTACCTGGTTTTCTTTTTATTTACCGTCGCCCAGCTGCGGAAATATCTTAGTTCCCCAACCAATTGCTTCACATTTAATATTATGATGTAGGTTTCTCAGCCAGAAAGCAGAAATGATTCCAGTCCAGAAGAGAAGAGAGTCAGGCAGACATTCTTTTCAATCTAAGATCAGAGTAGAGTAAGTGCCATGCATACAAACAAGCAGAATAATAGTATGCAATATTTTTATTTTTTCATACAATACAAGGCCCATTCAAGTCAGAGTATTATTATAGGAGGTTATTGTAAGGGAGGAGGAAGAGATGCACATTATGAAGATATGTAGGATATATAACAGTTGATCCTAGATTTAAAGAGATTTGGATTGCAGTAGTCAAGGAAGCATCCTCTTGAGAATCTGCACCATAAAGTGACAGTTCTGGGGAAGAAGCTGTCTGAGTAGAACTTCCTCCTTACCAATGGAATATGAAGAGAATGAGAATGAGTTGACCCTATTTATATGGCATGGTGGGTCCTAGAACAGTAAATACAATTGCGAAAGTACTATATCACATCAGGCCAACATATATAAGGCTGGCAACTATCAATATGGATGTAGGTAGAGAGAATACAACAGAAATGGAAGCTATTGCTGTTAAAAAGGAGAAACATGATGCAATGATAAAATCTATTGCTACTGTATTTATTGCTCGTCCTCCCATTGCTTTAATATTGATAATAAAGAAAATGAGCAATTTTTAGCAATTGAAATCAACACCAGGCCTGATATCAGGTTTACATTCTTATAAAGCTATTACATCCAAGTACCATATCTATATAACAATATATGGCAGTTGATAAGACACACCCATATCTTACAAGGGAACTTTTGTGAGAGAGGGCATAAAGAGAGGAAAAAAAATTCATCCTTTATTGTTTGTATAAATGAATATTTCAGTATCTGACCACCCTCATCCCACCCCATCTGTAAGTTCAGAGCATTAGACACAGGGATATTTTTCTACTTTTGCACAAGGGTAGAATCAACACAAAGTGGGAGTAGTTCAAAAACTTGCTCAAGCTATCCATGGCACTTCCCCTGTTGAATGCCTCAAGCATCAAAGATTAATCCTGACCCTACTCATCTGAGTGCAATGGACAGGTGGATAGTCCCTTAGAGCTGAGCTATTATACTTATTACTCTGGCTACAGATAATTGGGGTTCTATCAGTGCCAAAGTGATGTCTGTATTTTTTTTTATAGGCAAATAAAAATAGTATTTTGATACTAGTACAGTAAAGTTACAATTCTTTATTTCCACTTATACATAGTATATCCTAACTATTATTATATTCAGATCAAGTTTAAGATCAGTAGCAATAATAGAATTTATTATTTTCTTAAATAGTCCTATATGTTTAATACTTTTGTGTGTCACTGTATATGCATAATTATTAAATATATTATAATTTTGCTTGTCCTCCCTTAGTTTGTTCGTTAGCATGTAAATACATCACACCCTGCCAATGACTCATAAATAGCAGACTATTCCATTTTGGTCACATCAAAAGATGGAAAAAACAGAGATGCTACTTGGTTTCAGTGATAAAAAGAAAGAAATGCATTGTCAATACCTCATTAAGTAATGGACTGTTTCATTTTGATCACAAGGAAAAGACATTGATTGATTTGGTTGTTTAACAGCATGTCAACTCCTTATGGATCATTTAATGCTGAAATTTACTTCTCTTAGGAGCTTTGAAGTAATAAAAGTATAATATACATTATTCTGCTTTCACAATTGAATACATGGTAGATGACACTCAGCTTTTGTGTGTATATATGTTTATATGGACATGATTACTAGAGGTAGTGATATGTATATTTTAGGTTGTAGTTATATTTTGCAATACAGTTTGATTTCTTTCAGAAATTGTAGAATATTATATGGACTAATGCCATGAAAGAGTTCTTTAATGTTGGTTGTTTGGTTAGTTGATTTTGTTTGGCAGCATATCAACCTCTATGGGCTATTTAATGCTGAAAGCTTAATATTTTTTACATAATTTTATGCTTTTAGAGTATGGGTATTTTTTTTTTAGATATATATTTTGTACATCATAAAATGTATTGTTGGTAATTTTGCTATAAAAATGTTCTGTTGATTTTTATTTATGGGTTCACTATTTGCTTATAACTGAGACCCTAACAGGTGCTACCACCCCAGGTTAGGGTGGACCTTGGAACAACAGCAATTAAGAGGTGGTTCCATGCTACTCAAAACTTCCAATATCCTGATCAGAGGCTTTGCTGCCAGATGTAGTTTATCATCATACCCAGGACAAAGTAAGAAAGAAAACAAAATTAAAAGAGGAAAGGTGTAAAATTTTCACAACTACTACTTAATATTATTTTTCCACAACTTTAGATAAACCTTGTTAAACACACATTTCATAATGTTTTCTGTCAAAAATAAATGGATCACATGATAAAAATGTTTAACCACTTTCTTCAGTTAACTCTGAAAATGATTAACCTTGTGCCAAACTAAATAAACCTTATTAAATAATTTTTTTAAAAAAGAATGAGTAGCCAATTAGATAGAATAACTAGGCTCAGACTAGTCTTGTAAAATCTCTACCAAATTAATACTAATTTCAATATTACTATACATATCTTGATGGTCTTTGCTTATCAATTTAGACACAAGCTAATGAAATAATTCATATTTATTAACTATCAGGAAAAAAAAAACATTGAGTTTATCATTTTTGCGTATTGTGTTTATATACTTCAATATTGTAGGATATACTTATTAATGCATATTGACTAAAAGACAATCAAAACCCAGGCATAAGTAACATGAAACTGTTTTGTGCTCAGACAAAGCCTGACTGAACTGTCCAATCTGAGATGCTATAATACTTATCTTTAAATGGCATTTATCAGTAATATTTCCATCAGATCAGAGAAATCAATACAAAGGTCATTTGTAAGTTGATTGCAATGAATCAGCAAAGTGAAAACCAATTTTGTTAAAAGAAGAGCAGCCAAAGGTAAGTCATGATCCCTGGCTATTGATTGCTCAAGGAAAGATTTGTCTGTTGAGACAGTACCTTCCAAAAATTAAGCAACAAATGGAAAATTTTAGTGTCGGAACCAACATTGGATTTAAAGAATTATAAGTGGAAGAGTCTTGTTCTGATTTATTCTGAAATTAGATGACATTTACAGATTTTTAACTAAAAGAAATAACCTTTTAGTGCTCAATCAAAATGTCCCATTATTATAAATAAATGGGTACTAAACAGTAATGGACTTACACACATGAAAAAAAAAAAGAACTAAATGAAGCTGTATTCTACAACTACAAATATATGTGTACATTTGAAGATATGGTTCAATGCAAGAAAAAAAATTCCTTCCAGATATTTATAATTTTTGTTATCAACAATATGAAAAGTGCCTATTTCAAAAGAGGTAAAAAATCTTTGTACTTGTAAAATCTGTAGTACTAAAGTTTACAAGTGAATATATAAGGGTCAGCTAGAAAGTTCATAGGCTGACCAAGATATAAATGTAAGTAGACACACTAGTTGGTAGGTACACTTGTAGGTCTTTTAGTCTACCAACTGATGTGTCTACTTAAATTTATATCTTAGTCAGCCTGTGAACTTTTCAGCCAACCTTCATCTAATATTCAAACATTAAAATGCCATTGTTGCTCAGCATAATCATCTGCTGTCTATAACTTTTATTAAAGTCATTAAAATTCCAAGATTTGTTTGAACTTGTACTTTGTGATGCTGACCTTGTTACTACACAATATCCTTATCCATTTTAGTCTTCTTAAAAGGTACATCATCCATTATGAAAGAGAGCTTGTTCTGTAAAAGAGAGACCTCTCTCTTTCCTTGAAGATGTATATCAGTAGCACAAAGAATAAGTTCATTTGATTGAACAAATATTAGAACTGTCTATTTCTACAAACTGATAGGTTAGGTTTTTTGGGTTTTTTTAATAATTACATAGTGTTTTAAAATTAGCCTATTGCAAAAGAGTAAAACAGTACAATGGTTATCAGCATGAAAAAATGGAATCAGCAAGCAGAGTTCAAAATCTAATAAAGGCTGTTTGCATTCACTTCTGATTAAGGCCCTTTGGAAAAAGCATGAAACTTCTACTTATCAATGAAATATTAGGGCAGACTAGACACTTTAGCCTTGGTAGAGTAAGCAGTACAGAAAAAAGGCAAATTTGGACTATTCTAAACAGGATGGGTTCTATCAGATTACTTTGTTCTGTTCTAGAAACATCTCAGAAAGAATGAGCTTATTCACTATTTTGGGGGGGTTTTTCATAGCTGAAATGATTTTGATGCATAACACTTTCATGAAATGCTTCTTCTGAACTAACTATAAAACTTATCTTTTAGATAATCACTACTTTTTAACTATTGTAGTCCCAAAAGGAATGCAGTGATGTTACAAAGGAATCAGTATTATTATTATTTTAATTACATTATTTACACTTGGACTATTATCCTCATCTTTGTTAGTGGGTGAATTGTCTGAATGTAAATCATGACTCCTCATCCCAAAATTTCAGGCTGAAAAATTTTAATGCTCAGCTTCTGAAGGGATTATCCTGTGTCTTTTCAGAACCATGAACTAATCCATTTAGGTACTTGTTAACTACCATGGTCCCAAGAGGAATGCAGAGATGTTATACTGGAATGGGTTGTCATCTGACAAAGCTAACTTCTATTTTTTTTTTTTTTTGCTTGTTTCATACTCAACCAATGTACTGACCTGTTCCCAAACAACCCCCCCTAACAGTAAAATAATTGAAGTAGTTCCACATTGTGCTAATCTTCACAATTCAAAAGATTTCTTACCTGCCATAAGTAATATTCACAGTGAAATTCTTCAGTGTAGAATATGCAACAGTTTGATGGTAAAAGTTAGATCTGGATAGGGAGATGAGATGTTACTGTCAACATCAAAAGAGCAAGAAAATATCACTCCATGGTGGTCATTTCTTACAATACAAAACTATATCAGTGAAAGATTTAATAATGTTTTGAAATATCTCCATTTATTTATAAGCTATTATTAATACGTCAGTTGAGCAGGAAATGTAACAAAATGAAGCAAGCTTTGTCTGGTGATAGCACATTCCAGTCTAACATCAGTATATTCCTCTTGGAACCACAATAGCTAACAAGCACCACATCATCATATATTAAAAGGTGAAAAGGAGAGGCTCAGTAGAATAGGATAACTTATGGCCATATCCCATTGAAACACCAATTCTGATACAATCACTGAAGTTAAGCAACATCAAGCCTGATCAGTACCTAGATGAGTGGCCACTTGAGAATAGCAGGTGCTGTAAGCTTGGATGTGTGGGTGGTACAATGGATAATGGTTTGGATTTGGAAATTGAAGAGCTGAGTTGTAATACCAGAGGTATTTGTCATTCACTTACACACAAATACCATTGAGAAAGGTATGAATCCACCTTTTCTACCCCCCAATTATGGGTTAATTAGTAGGACTTGTATCAGAAAATGATTATTATCTCCAAAATAATTATTACAATGTAAAAATATTTTCTGGTTTTAAATAACTTGCAGAAAGGTTGATAAGCCATAAAAAACAAATCATTCAGATAGAGCCGTATTCCATCAAGACCAAGAAATGGATATTAATTTATGAACGTTGCTCACCTCTCTTGATGACTTTCAGGAGAAAGTATTTCCAGTAATGAGACAAAGTTGAGTTTAATTATCTAAGGTGTGAGCCAGAAATTAATTTAACAAATGAGGTTTAATTAAACAATTAGTACCATATGCATATTCAGATATTTATTTTTCTCATTATCACCAGAGTATCAGAAGATCCAAATATAACTTCTTAAATTTACCTAAGAACTGTAGGTGTTAAACTTGTGATCACATAATGACAATCAAAATCTGAAATAATCATTATCACATTTGGCAAGTTTTTTTTGTTTTTTTGAAAATAAAAAAAAGCTTCATGTGAAAATATGACAAATCTTTTGGTTCTTAATATTTTTGACATCATTTACTAAACTTAACTCAAGGCCCCAAATATGGGACACCCAGTGAGGATCAAACTCATTACTTAATAATAACAGCCAGCCAGACTAGCTCATTAACTCATGCCAAGAACCCCTCTTAATAATATCCTTGAATGACTAATTGAACTGAACTCAAAGTAAATGACCAACCCTAATCTGGAATAGAACCTTTAATCGTACAAGTCTAATCTCTTACAACTGCCCTACACCCATTTTATTTTTTTCTGGTTTCTCAACCATACTTAATGAAAACATCTGCAAAAACAAAAGATTAATGCTTAAGCATTTATAAGCATAATATACAACCCATGAGCTCCAGGCACACACAAAACTTTAATAAATAAATAAATAATATTGACTTGCAAAAAAAAGAGATCCATTTGGTTTATTAAGTAAAAATCAAAGACAATGTTTTATTTTTGACATTAACTTTATTGAAGAACATAATTACTGTTTTGTTTCACTATCTTCCTCACATATCCACATAAACTCTCACTTTGTAACCTCTGACATTGAATGGCTACTGGGCTTTGTACAGGGCGAACATTATCAATGTAAAAAAAAAAAAAAAAAAAAAAAACATTATACCATCTTTCAGGTAACTACATAATTACAATCTCCAAGAAATTTTGATCTTTCTCAGTAAAGAATTGTTCCAGGTGGCTATTGCAGTCTCCCATGGAACTGATTTTTTTTTTTTTTTTTAAAGAATGAAAAATGATAATTCAACAATTCAAAATCTTATGAATATAGCATATGAGTGAAAACTTTCCAGCTGTTGTAATTATTTTTGACTGGTCATCAAAGAAACATGAAGTTTAATATTATCCTGATGAAATATTGCAAAAATAAAATTAAATTTATTAACAGAATATATTTTTGTAATATTTAAAAGTAAGGTTCTCCTTAAAGCTCACATAATAATGATCAATATTTGTCTGAGAAAAATACCTGAACTCTTTTTTATTTTAATTAAAAAAATATTAAATAAAAATGATCTACCTACAGATAATTTTTTCATTTTGCTGAATGATTTGTACTTGTAGCTAAAACAAAATGTAAAAAGATGCTAGCTAACCAAAAGTTTGTCACATTTGATGATTAAAAAAAAAAAAAAATCATCAAATACTATATTTTTATTAGTATCTTTCTTCTTTGAAGTAGTCCCTCACATTTTGTTTGTACACTTGCTCACAAACAGTAGAAACAAAAGTCTTTACTAGATTCAATTTAAATACAAAAATTATTGAAACTCTTGGATAGCATATACTGTGACATGTATTCCTAGTTTTGTCAACCCTGTATGAAATATCTTCAATTTTAAAAATACTAAAATGGAAAAAGAAAAATCAGTAAAGGAAGAAATTTTTTCATGGCAAATTATTTTGTTTAATTGAAATTCTTAATTATTTTAACTGCATTATTCCTGAATAGCATTTTTTTTTTATCATCTTTAAAATAATCATAATGATTGCAACAGTGGTGCAACAGAATTAATAAGGATAACAATTCCCTAATATTCTCTGTAACCTTTAAGATTCAAAAGGATAATTTCTTTACTCTTGTGATTCTATTCAGCCATTCCTAATATAAATAGAATTTCTGCCAAGGCTTTCATATTATCAAGAATTTTTTGTTTTGATTTTAATTGCTGCTTTAGAAATCCTATTTTCTCTTACGATGGGTTGAATAGATTTTATAACTTTATACAAATTAACATTTTGAAGATGATAAAGAGATTTTTTTCTCAGATAATTCAGATGATAGCTCTGGTTAAAACATTGAACAGAAATCAAAAAGGTCTTACAGTTCAATCTAAAATAAGCTTATTTTTAGCCATCTTACAAGAGGAAATTTAACTTAAAAATTTTTTTAAAAAATTAAAGCACTGATCACCATTTTAGTATTCAGAATTATTATTATTTGTAATTTATATTTCTGAAATGGTATGGTTTAAAAGATATTGAATTATATAAAATGCAGTACAGAGTATGCATTTTTTAAAAATTGTTTCACCCCAAGTAAGGCAATAATGCCAATATGATGAAAGATGTTTCTGAGAGTGAAAGAAAATGAGAGAATGTCATTGAGGAGAATGGACAATAAAAGAACAGGATTCAAAAAAATAGAAGATGGTAATTAACATTGCATTTAAATTTTTGAAGATTGTAGATGGCAGGAAAACAAGAAGCGAGAAGAGAGATCCACAAGCAAGAAGTGCAAGAAAAACTATTAGATTAGAACTTACAGTTACATCTAGCTATCCCAATAGTAAAAAGGTGAGACCTAGTTACCAATCTAGTAGTACGCTTAAATTCATGAGGTCAAGGTACCAAAGAGGATAGCTTACTAGAAGAATTGCCATGAAAATATTTATTTAAAAAAAAAAAAAAAAAAAAAAAAAAGAGAGTACAGTGGAGTCACATTATAAGTGACTGAAGCTGAAATGTAGGGTCAGGAATAATAACTTTACAGATTCTTCTTTGGTTTTTCTTAAGAATCTAGGAGATATATAGCCAGAGCAGCAGATTAGATGTGGTGGCAATATTCAATGCACAAACAAAAAGGTAGATTTATAAACATGCAAGATGGATTCTAATTTTTTTTTCTTCATACACACCCAAAGCTTCTTCCGTGTTATACTAATCACAAAATATTTGTAATTAATAAAATATTTTGAATGGTGTCATTGTTTTCTTTAATTCTCTAAGATTTAGCCATTTTTAAGACTTGATAAACAAATGCTATATACATAAAGATATTGTGACTATATTATAAACATTATAGATTATTTTTTTAGAATAGTTATATTCAGACATGAAGTCTATTCACTATCACAAATTCATTTATACCACAGTGGTTTGTGGTTTCAGTTAACCTCAGAAATAAACAATTCATGTTTTACATAATAATGGTCTAATGGTGCAAGAGTATTGATATTGGCAATTTGGAAGTGCCAAAGAGAAACCATTAGGTGCTTTCTTTAAGTGAAAAGATGAATGTTCTTCATTTAATAAGGAAAGGAAAAAAGTTGTATGCCGAGGTTGCCAAGACCTACAGTAAAAATGAATGAATCTTCTATCCATCACATGAACTTTTATTACATTTTTTTTTGATTGGAGAAAGTGTGTGTATAAATAGGCTAGGTTTATTTATGGTCATGATCACTAGATGGCTAAACACACACACACAGAGGAGTCCATGGGTTAATAGGTTTTCAATTAGTGCACTGAAATTTTTTAATACCAAATTTTGATTAGTGTATGCATAATACTCGATTAGTGCAGTAAAACATTCTTCAGTTTAACCATAGTAATTGAAAATTGATTTTTTTTTTTTTTTTTTTTTAGGTACTGATTAATTAAAAATTTTCTAAAATTTAAAAATGAAAAATGTATTTTGTTTGTCAATTTTGTTTATATTCGATTAATGCATATTTTTAATGTACACATTAGCTACACTAATCAAAGGATTTCTTGATATCATCTCCAGTATTAATTTGAAATTTCTATTTATTTATTTTTAAAATTTTTTCTTTTTTTTTTTTTTTTTTAAACGAACGCTACTACAATTCATTTCATGCATCTTTTGTTCTATTTTACTTTATTTCTCGTCTATGAAACAGTGTTCCCACATGACATCTGTGTATTTTTATAAAAACATATACTTTCTACCCGATGAGCTGGAAAACCAGTGAAACTTAAGTTTCACACCTAAACGTAGGTATTTGTATATGCATATTTATTAATATATATCTTTGCTCTGTCTAACCACATTGGGCACAGTTATGTTTACACCTCATGAATAAATTTGATGATTATTTATTTGCTTGCCTATCTATGTACACCAACACACGCATATACAGTTGCTTATATCTGGTTGTTTGATTTAACCAAATCTATACCTATAAACTATTTTATTCATTTATGTTTTGTATATTTTCTATTTGGTTTCTATATTTTGGTATTTGGATAAAGTTTATTAGAATTCTGTTATGGGATTTTACTTAATCTTTTTGGTCATCATGTGACTTTAGATAGTGCAGAAGGAATTTCTTTTATGCTTGTATTTGAAAATGGACTCGGATCATTTGTTTAATAGAACATCTTGTCCTGGAAAGGTAATTATCAATATTTTCTCTAAGAAATTGCTACTATGACACAGCAATACAATTTTAATGTCATAAATATACTCTATTAATTAGACAAGTCCATACCAAATAATTTCTCCTCGGGCAACATCAATATGAAAATAAACAGAAGAAATTTATCAAATCACATACATTTAATTAAACTGAAAATTATATCAATCAAGAATTAAATTACCAATTAACACTTTATCAAATTTATAATCAGTTCCACCCATAACAATTTACCTGGTACCTAATTTTCCTGGACCACAAATTTTCATTTGTACAATTTACAATTTTATTATTATTGCAATTTATAAAATGTAGCATACTGAATATTTGTTTTTAGGATTTTCTCTTCACTTGCCACTTCTTAAACCATAAAATTAAATACTTGAAAGCAATTTAATTTGTACAGTTGTGAAAATATGTAAAGAAATTCCAACAAAGAAAAATAGTGAAAATTATTTGTTTGAAAACTAGTCTAATTTTGTTATAATAATTTTGGATAATACCACAAAAAAACTGTATTCAAACTCAAATTTCAGCATAATAATTGCCAGTGATTTTATTTTGTCAACAATGACATAGTATAGTGGATACTTAAAAGAGTGTTAGGTTTGTTATCTTCCTAAGAGATCATTTGTGAATATCTATACCTCCCAAACTCTAGATGACCAGAGCTTAGTAGCTGATCTCTCCTCTGACCTAGCTTTAACAATGTAGTAGTGGGGGAACCAGCTGGTTACATTCAATACCTTGAAAACCAAACTAGCAGTCCCTGAATTTTCACATATCATTATGAACTGGTGCTCTCTCAGAGAGGGCCCATGCCTTGAATGTCTTTTAGGACTTAAATACAACCCAAGACCTCAGAGAAATTTGTACATATAATCCATCGCTACAGATACTGGAAAAAGTACCTGACTCCTGTTGTTATCCTCTATGCAGTGGCGATTCTAGAACTCTGAAACTGGGGGGGGGGGTCACTTGGGGGCCAAGAATTCAAGCAGTGTCTTTATTTTCATATTACACCACTATCATATACACAACTAAGGAATGAGTTTTAGTATAAGTATGTTACTTCACTAAATTAAACGGAATAACTTTTCATTCATAGTAGTGGAGTTCTAATCTATTCTTGTCTTCTTTTCCACTCTCAAGCTGTTAGACCACAAGATAGGTTAACTTCAAAACAAAATCAAAGGGTTAATACTAATGTCAATACTAGCAGAACAGTGTAATTTGTCTGCTCTGATTTTTTTTTCATCTACAAAACTTAGAAAAGTGTAGGGGGGAAGCAACCAAGGGGCCAGCCAAAATTCGGAGGGTGAGGGCATTGGTGAGATTTCTACTCAAGCACATGAACTACTGTTTTGTTAAACCAACTCCCAAGAGGGTACTTCCCCATTCACTACTATCTTAATCTGTTCAAGTCTAGGGTTAACTGTTATGTTCCTCACATATTCCCCATAAACTGTGCCTATTATTCTGTAACTCTCTACTTTGAGTGGCTGTTGGGCCTTGTGCAGAGTAAACATCATTGGTAATAAAAAAAAAAAAAAAAGAAAATTTAAATATATAAATTCCTATGGGAGAGCTAATAAAAATTAGTCATAAATTAATAATAAATCTTTTTAAAAAAAGGAATGTAAAACTGATGAAAAACCAAATATATGTTTAAATAATACATATTTTATAATCATAAAGTACAAACTGCATATAATCACACTGACCAAAATTAAATATTTTTATTTTGAATTTTTGGGTCTGCTTTAAAATTTTGCTGCCATTCACTTATTAAGAATCAATGTTAATTTGTAACTTAAGAGTCTAGATTTGTAAAACATAATAAGGTGTTTCTTTCCTCTATAGCCATCAATGAGTAAAAACTTTAAAGTGCAAGTAATGAGATTATATATATAAGTTTTTATGATAAAAATATAGTTTTATGGTATGTGATGTTTATGGATAAAAGTGTTCAATATCAGCAATAGAACATATGTAAATATAAATCTGGACACATGGACTGAAGATTACATTGAAGCATGAAACAGTCACTACATTAGTTTAAACAATTTTTTTTATTGTGTATTCAGTTTCTAGTTTTCTAAAAAAATATTTTAAAAAAAAAAAAAAATGATGTGAACTTTACCTATACATAATTATAAAAAAAAAAAAAAAAAAAAAAAAAAAAAGATTTTTAATAATAGTCAATTTAAGCACTGACCCAATTTGGTAATATACGGTTATTTGATATTTGTTTCTTATAGCACAAAAATAATTTAAAAAAACACTTAAATATAAACTAGAAAAATGTATGGTTCTAATTGTTGGAACTCTTAAATTTGTTTAAAAAAAAAAAAAAAAAAAAAATAGAAAAACACACACACACACCTAAAGGTGACATCTTTAAAGGGGAAAGTGCCAAAAAGATGAAAATCTGAAAAACACTGCAATGTTCAGAGATCATATTTTCTTTTGCAGTTATGCTACGAGTTACAGTTATTTATAATAAATTTCCAAATATTCTAAAAACAAAATCTATATTTCTATTGATATTTCCAAAGTATAATCTTTTAAATAAAATTTAATTTACTCTATGTAATCACATTGTTATTTTCATTTAATATTACAAAGTTTAGATGGGTACAAGTACTTGGAGTCTAAAATGTCTAACAGATATCTTAACATTGCATATAAAGCACAAGAGAATTTTTTTCATTTTTTTTTTTTTTTTTAATAAAAATGATGGAAATTTTTAGATACCAGCAAATACATGCTTAAAAAAAAAAAAAAAGCAGAGAAAAAGCTTTCTTTTAAATAATGCTTTTATGATGACTTAACATTAATTTTGAACTCCAGGCCATAAACACCATGATTTCTCCACTAGATATCTCTTGATTTTGAAATTGTTGAAATTACTCATAACATGTGTAAGCATACAACAGGAGTCCCACCTGGCTTTCCATTGATGCCAGTGACTACCCCATGTTGCATCTTGATTTTCAACCATATCAGTGTGCACTGAAAATTGGGAAAGTACTGTTGCACATACACAAGGAAACAACAAGTGAAAACAAATGCTATGTCAAGAAGTGAGAACTCAAACCTTATTTCTAAAAATATAAAATAGGTGTTTTTATTCAGCATTTTGCTTGCTTAGTCTGGATGGGTAGGTAGATGACGCTTGAGATAAATTTTTCAGCCTAACAGATCAGCTATCCCTTCTACCAACTCTTTGCTCATCTACACATCACAAGTGGCTCAAAATGCAAATAGGCAGCATTGAAATTATCTGAGGATCAGTCTATCCCCTACCAAGGGCAGACCAGAATTGATCTAAACAATCCCAACTGTAGCTTTATACAGACCAGCATCTGGAAACCATCAATGTCCAGCTAGTTATCACTTGACCTCAAAAGCCCTCATCCACTCTCACGTTCCCCTTTGGTCAAGTCAATGCTGCTTAGAAAACCTAACTTCAGAGACCCCATTTGCCAGCTATAAAACAGAAACTCTTGAGATTAAGATAAAAAAAAAAAAATATCACACTTTCCTCTTCTATGTGGGTGTCCCAATCATAGTCACACACAAAGATAAATTTCAACAAGTTTCTTCATGATTTTTAAACTGACATCAAATGACTTATCCAATGCTATGAGAAACTCACCAAAAGGCTTAACAGGTATTACTTGTCCATTCTATTTAATAATTTTATATATATATATATATATATATATATACTAAACTTAACTTAATCTAGCACAAGACTATGATTGCAAGGCAATTTATAAGTATCAAAGTTACTACAAATGGTCTTATCTTATCAATTTGACTTTACCTGCCCTACAATTTCTTAGGTCAAAAAATATATTTGTACTTAATAGCAAACTCAATATCTCTTTTCATTTTGCCCGAAATTGTTTCTTTTGGCAATAAATGGTATTCTATGCTCATTGATGATCTTAATGGTCTGAGGTTTATCTCATCAAACTTATGTTATTACTAGCAGTTATTCATTAAAAAAAAGTGTGGGGAGTGGAGTCCACTATAACTTTTTGTTTGGCTATGATATTCAAAGAAACACACAAGATTTCACATATTAATATAGATATATAAATAGCTTTAAAAATAATGTAATATATATATATATATATATATATATATATATATATATATATATATATATATATTATATAATTATATATAATATATATATATATATATATATATATATATATATATATATATATATTATATTATATTAATAATGTAATATATATATATATATATATATATATATATATATATATGTAATTATATTATATTAATAATAATATAATATATATATATATATATATATATATATATATATATATATTTATATATGTGCACATGAAAGGTATATATATATTTTAAGTCTAATTAGGAGAGAAAATTAAAAAGGAAGATAAAAATATATATATATATATTTATATATGTGCACAGTTACAAAAAAATTAAAAAAATAAATCAAAAAAGGCAATAAGAAGAATTATATATATATATATATATATATATATATATATATATATAGGTGCCTTATTTTGTGTGAAAACAAAAAGGAACGTAAAAACAGAATTGCCTACTTAAAATGGAAATCACAATTTTGAAATGGAAACTTTTTCTCACAATCAGATTTGTCAACTGCCCTTTAAATTTGTTAATGTGTTTGCCTTTCCTAACTCTCAACAACAACAAATATGAGGATAATAGTCCAAGTGTAAATAGCAATAAATCCTCATACTTTTTTTCTTTTGTAATCCTAATCCCTAAATCCAAACTTACAACATCACAATATGATGCTTAACTAACACTCACTTGTTGCATTCCAATAATTGAATCTTCAACTCTCTACCATTTATTTGTCCAAAATTCTGATGTCTGCTCCTTTAGTCAGATTTAGGTAAGTGAGTTGGGTTGAGAATTTTAAATGATAAGACACCAGAAGTGTTAAAACAAAATGCCTATTTTTGTAGTGATAACATACATATGTTATAATTATATGTTATCATTTTATTCCATCTGTACTAACCCTGTACTTGGGAATATCTTCTCTTTTTCTGTATCTATAAAGATAAGTATGTTTCCAACATTATAGTAAATTGTTGATACACAATCTAAACATATTTAGACTATATTGAAACAATTAGCTCAAATTACTAATTAATAAAAGAAATTAAAGAAAATCAATTAAAATTTAATTCTTGTTTTTAGAGTTCATATTCATTAATCTATTTAAAAGATAAGCATATAATTGATACTGTTGGATTTTCATTAGAGATAAGAATTAATGATTTAAGTTAGGGAAAATCTTTTTCTTCCATCCATATTAAAAAAAAATAATATAATAAAATGTTATAGAAGATCATTACATTTAAAATACTCAACCCAACCAGTTTCCCCAAATCTGACCAAAGGAGCAGACATCAGAATTTTGGACAATTAACAAATAAATTGTAGAGTTGAAGAATTCAACTATCAGGATGCAACAAGTGAGTGATAGTTAAGTATCATATTGTGATAATATTGAAAGCTTGGATTTGGGGATTAGCATTACAAGAAAATAAAAAATAAAAAAGTGATGAAGATTGATTACTATTTAGATTTGGACTATTATCCTCATCTTTGTTATTGTTATCACAATGCTTCAGCCAATGTGCATTCCAGCCCTTATAAGGTGTCCAGTAACATACAAGGAATTTCAAACTGAACTCTTTATTTAATCTTCAAGAGTAGATTGTCCTTGTTCCACTGCCCATGCCTAGGGATATCTCATCTAGTTCTTATTTTTAGTACAGTTTAGTTATTACTTTCCCTGTTTTCACGGAGTCCTGCTAAGCCCAGGGATTGAACTCACAATTACTGTGTCATCAAATTCACAAATCTGTACGGGAAAAGAAAGAAATCAAAGAAAAAGTAGGTAATAGAAAATATGAGTACTTTCTTATTCAAGAATGAATTATCAATTAGAGAGGTAAGGAATTTTCTTCCTCAAACTTTTCAATGAAAATTCACACAGGCCTGGAATTGCTAAAAATGAGTGAGTTTGTGTCTGATGGATCAACTCTAGTACACTGGCCTGAAGAATATGGTGAAAATGAATGTAATCATGCAACCAACTCAGTCCATTCAGGACAATGACAACAATCAAACACCTTTTTGAGTCACCGCAACAATCACCAGATATATAAAGAAATTGGTAAAAAAAAAAAAAAAAAATCACAGACCAACCATATAAGAGACATTCTTATTAAAAAACCTTAATTTCTTTATTTTCACAAACTCTCTTTGATTCCAGCCTAATATTTTGGACATGATTTTTAAAATCATAAAATATTTCAATATTATTTGAAGGTAACTAAATTTCTCAAATTGAATCATATTTAAATATAGCCACTGAAAGTAGAGTTGTTTTTGAGAACTATCACATGTTATTGTGAACTCTGCTTTAGGCTAAAATAAGGATTAAAATATAGTAATAAATTTAATTAAGAGCAGAAACATACATTTAAAATTTCTTAAAAACAGATCACTATTTTACTTCCTATAACATATAGAGCACAATTATATTTCATTCAAATACTGAGAATTTTTATCTGAATATTTAATGCATATATTGCATTAAATAATAAAACTGGAAAAATTTACTTCTTTGATTTCTCTATCAATAAAAATATTTTTTCTAAATCTTACAAATCAATAACTTTTTATGAAATATTCAAATCTTGCATTTAGAAAAATAAATTTCTTTACATGATAACTACTTGATTAAACCAGCTTTGATAAGAGACTGTATTCATAGGCAATCCTGAGAGGGACAAAATATCAATGGTTTTGCAGACTAATAGACTAATCACTACCAACTTTGGTCCAAAGCAATAGTCATGAAATGACTGATAACAAATGGATTGGTTTGTTGGACGAAGACATCAAGCAATAAAATGTGGATATTCTCGTCTAAATGAGAGACAGGTCCAAATAAGTTCTATTTTAATTCAAAGGTTTTTTTTTTCCTTTTCAAACAGCTTCATATAACAATATGTATCATACAAATATGCCAACTCCATAAGGAATAATTTTTAGGGAAATAAAATTTGCTATATTTATGAGGGAAGAGTGATTAATATTGAGGATAGAGCATTTATAAATAAAGACAGTTTGGACATAGGAATCAACACTGAATGCTGACTGTCAGTTTTACAGTCTTCAGACCATGGTCACATACATACATACATAACACACAAAGAAAAGCAACTCCCAAAGGAGCATACTAAAATGGCATACTGGAAAAAGTGTTCATTACTGTCATGGCAGAGCATTTACATTTTTAATACAATAGCCTGGCATACACATGACTGAGCATGATTGCCAGTTTCATGCAAGCCACTGTATACAATCACCAGGGAGCCAGTACTGGTCTTTTGGTGATATAGGCATTTATAACCCCATTGGCTAACCCAAGATATAACCAGTAATAATGTACATATAATGTACTCACCAACTACCCTCATTGGAGTATAAATGCCCATGTCCCTGAAAGACCAGTAACAGCTGCCTGGCGATTGCATGCAATGGCACAAATGAAACTGGCAGTCATATGTGTTACCAGATTATTGTGATGCGAGATAAAAATAGTGCCCTTATTTGGTCAAAATTCAGTCCTTTGGTGGTGAAACTGGAGTGACCTCACCAGGGTGCAGGTCTGGGCAATGTTATGTGAAGGCCATATGCTAACCAAACTACATGCCCCCACCTACTTGGCTATACCAACAAAATCCAAAGGAATACAAGGCATCACATTTGAGGCCGATGTGGTTGCAGTAGTTTGTCAGTGTTGACAATCAATTCCCTTTAGGATTCAACTCCAGGTTTTCTGTTTGGATTTACTTCCATAGTTTTTACTGTGCTTGTATATGATCACAAGGCAGTGGAGGTTTAAAATCAGGGTTTTTTCTTCTGCTAGATGGACTGCCTTCCTGGATTGTCAAGATCCATCAACCCAAAGCAGCTGGTTATGAGGCACTTTCTGCCTCCACTTAGAACCAGGGTTAGGAACTGGACTTAGTTGTCAGAGACTATTTGAGACACATGCCACAGAAGCATTTTATATAGACAATGGCAGCTTGTCTCAACTATAACCCCCGGATATGACAACCTTTGGAAAAAAAAAAAAAAAAAAAAAAATTATATATATAATTTCAGCATTTCAACACAAAATTTTGGAGTCAATCAATGAGTGAACTTTGTTGATTATAGATTGTAGATCTATAATAATGTTGTTAACTATTTAGTGCTTTTTAGAATGATCTAAATATATTTTTTTTTGCTTTTTTGCTGACCTGAAAATATGTTAAATTCTCATAATTTTGACCTTTTTTTTTAAGTGTATTATTATTATATAAAGAGATGCTCAAAAGTTCTCAACAGACCAACAAAAATTTAAAAAAATAAAATCTGAAGCTTGGTCATTTGGTCAGATATAAACAGAGGATCAGACTAACAACTTTTCAGCACCCAGTCATATGTATATGTGTAAATAAGAAGGGCATCATAATTTCTATATGGCTGTGTCAATAAAAACAATGTCTGATATATAAGTGATATATTGAACTTGTTAAAATATAAAATTAAAGAGACTCTCTTTGACTTAACAATAATCACCTTTCAAAACCATATTCATTCCTACAATTTAGTAAAGTCATGTGACCGTGTGTTGGCCTCTTGCTTCCGTGTAAACAATTTTTAACAGTTTTCTACTCTATGAAAACTTATCAATGTTCTTTTTGTTTTCAAAAACTCCAAAAACCATTAATGCTTTCAAAATTTAAACACTTATATATGGTATAGTGGGTTATCCCCACATAGCTTTGTCAGTTTTGACAAGAAGTCATGAGGTGGCACTGTCAAGCAACTATAAAAACAAGACACTTCCTGTTTTTTTTTGCTTCTCTTTTCCATCTAGCATGCTGTAGGGATGACATCCACAGAACCCTGTTCCTTTTAGAGACTGAACTTTATTCACACACACACACACACACACACACAATTCCTAACTTATAATGTTTTTTCTGTCTAAATTTCAGTGATAAGGATTTGTCATTATTTCTTTACATCCATAGTGTGTATTCTCTATCTCTTGTTACTCAGTTATATAAAAACAAAAAATATAAAATATTGTTTTGTTGAAACTGTCTTCCATTTCCTTACACCTGTCATTTCCATGTGCAAAATATTGTTGCCACTGCTTTTAGCCTAACTAGAAGCAGTGACCGCAACAGTAGAAAGCAAAAACAATTTTCATACAAAAGATATGTTCCCATACTACCAAATACTAAATATTCACAAAGAGAAACAGCATAATCAAGTTAGAAATAATATTTTCTCAAATATCGAAATATATATAGGTTTTACAATTCCATATATCAGTTTCCTCTTTTGCAAGATTATACTGTTGTCCCTTTGAGACATAAAGAATAGCATGATCCATTCCAATCATTCAATAACAACTGAATATGATGTACAACCTTATAACAATACAAACATTAGAAAATTTCCCCTAAAGGAATTTCCAGATATGAGCAGATGTCCTATTTTAAATTAACACCAACATAATAAATAATGCTGAGTGAAAAGCCTGCTTGATATGTAAACAGATTTTTTCCCATTGCTTCCACATACATGTTAGAGTAACACCAATCAATATAGATAAATACAAAAAAAAAAAAACTCACAGCAGGCACATATGTTGCAAACACCACATATTAAAGCAGCAGTTTTCATTGAAAGCCACAATCTGTTTCTTTATTTTTATAGGTTTTGTAACCTATTAAATCTAGAAATAATATTTTTATTTTTATAAATTTTCTTTTTGTTTCTAACAAAATGTTAAATATTTAGGGTGCTGCCTATCAACTGCAACAAGCTAATTTAGAATGATGAATTGATTTTTGTTAATGATTTGAGATGGGCAGTAATAGACTAGTTTTATGTATAAATTGGTCTATCCATATTAAGAAAAAAAAAGCTCATAAAGAAAGTAGATAGAACTCCTGCCCCCCCAAAAACATGAAGTCCTCAAATTGACAGAATCAGAGATAGGAAGTGATGGAGGATAGTGATCCTTTTTTTTTTTTGCACTCAATCTCTAGTAGTGTTTCTCAACTAAAAAGGAATTTTAAGATGACAGAAGAGAACTGACAGTCACAAATTGGCAGTTTCAAACTGTTTGAATTTTGATCTTTGTACAAGCTTTAATTCTACAATGCAACTTTTGAGTTAGACAATCTTAGAAGTTGGGAAACGACATTCTGAAATAAGTTGAAAAAGGTGCACGCTGATCTAGTTTAACTCTTTTCACCATTGTACAAAAAAAAATCTCCCAAAATCAATTAATTTTTTAAACTTTTTTGTCATTTATAATTGTTAACAGCATAATAAAAAATATCATTAAAATGTTTATAAAATAAATATTTATATATTTATTTTGATCTATTCAATTTTTAATTGTTTGTTTTAATACAAGTAGTTGAGATAGTAAAAAGAAAGTTTAAAAAAAAGTTAAAATTTTAAAAATGAATCATTTTCTTTTTAATTCTCCCTTGTATATCTATATATATTTCTGAGATAGAGTATTGTTAGTATTTACACTATTTACATCATTCGGACTGTTGTACTCATCTTTATCGCCATATTCACATTTCATACATATGCCCTGACTTTCTTCAGGTGAGGTACGTTGTCCTTTGTATTTTCAATATAGTTGTTCATGATAAGCAGAAAACAATAAACTTAATTGATTATTCATTCAATTTTTTTTTAACCAAAAATTGACAGAAAAAATATAATTATCTTGTTCTGTTTATTAAAACAAAATTAGTTTTTACAATTAGATACTAATGTGTTTTTGACATTTGAGATAATACAAATATCTAAATTTAAGTCCTAGCTTCATTTAGATTTCATTCACCAGTTTGAAAAGAAACACTTAAGATGTGTGTGTTTCATTTATTAAAAGTCCACTACTATTGGTGTGAAGTAAGATTATCTTTATTATTTTTAAGAAAGAGTTTTTTTGTTTTTATTATTGAGACAGGTTTTTTTAGCTACTAAAAACATTATGGATATTTTCTATATTTGTTTTTTATGAATTATTATAGGGGAAAAAAAGCATTCCAGTATTAAAAAATAGTAGTTATCCATTATCTGTCACTTTTTGACAGTTTTATACTAGTTAATTTTAAATGCTGCCAGCAGTGTTTAAAATAAAAACAAATCTAGCCAATGCCATTAGACCTGATTGAAGAAAAATGACCCAGTAATAATGTTTAGTACTCACATGTATAAATCAAATCAGTAACAACACAAAAATGATCACAAATTCTACAATAAATTATTAATAGATTTTCTTTTTTCAAAATGACATCTGTATGGGCCATGTAATAGTCCTGAACATCATGATTACATTGTCAGCTACATAAAAAATATTGCCATCTTGTTACAGCCCTACCCTACAATTTTTTAAATTCATTATGATTTATTCATATAATAATAGAGAGAAAGAAAACAAATGCAAAAAAAAAATAAAATAAAATAAATAAGGTTTTTTTTTTCTTTTTGTCGTGGTTGCATACTATAAATACCTATATGGGTTACATCTAATTGTTCCCAGGAAATAAAATGGAAAGAAGTACATGAAAAACAGAAAAAGGAAAGAGAGAAACAAAAGGAAAGAGAGGAAAAAAGAAAAAGGAGAAAAAGAAAAAAAAGATAAAGCCAAAAAGAAAGGTGGTGGTAAAAGAGAATGTGAGAAAAACAAACATTGTCAATCATAATTTTAAAGAGTTTAAAGCATGAAAGGTTGTCTAATATTGACTATGATTGTTTAGACAGTAAACTTGTCATATTAACTAGAGTCTCCTTATTAGGTTGCCCACTATTCTTTTTTAAATAATGACTTCACATTAAAATTTAACAACCATCCATTAGTGGAAAAAAGGTTTTTAAATCTTAATAGAAAAAAAAATCAAATCAGAAAGAAACAAAAAAATTCATTTCATATCTATCTTAATTCTAATATCTTAATTTTTTTAATAACAGACAATGTTTTTGGTTTTAATAGACTGAATACAACAGTTATGCAAACATTAGAGAGAAAGACATGGTCCCATTATATCAAAAATAGTTAAATAAATACAAATTATAGTAACAAACATAAGCACTTTTTCAATTAACTAAACAATTTCAATTCTTCTATAAAAACAAATATATGTCAATCACTACATAAAAAAATGTCAATCACTATATATATATATATATATATATATATGTCATTTCCTACATAAAAAATTAAAAAATACAATGTTAATCTATATACACAAAACAGTAAATACATAAAGTTGAAAGATTTTGGTATTTCTAATCTGATTCAATCTTTCTTATCAAATCGTGAGATGAAAGTAGTTTGAATGGCCACTCTTCTAGATCTTTTTGCATTAATGCAGGAGTCCCCCAAGGTTCTATCCTTGGACCTACATTGTTCCTAATTTTTATCAACACCCTTCCTGATTGGTCTATGTCTCTGGGATGAGGTACTATGATTATTTACATTATTTGAACTGTTATTCTCATCTTCATTGCTATATTAACAACGCAGTTTTACGCACCGGCCTTCTTCAGGTGATTGAAATTTAATTCACTGGGGTAGATTGTTCTAGTTCTCCATGCCATGCCTCTTCCGGATATCTCAGTTATTTCCCTTTAACTCAACTCTCCAAGTTTTGCTTCACCACTGCTGTAGCCTGATACTGAACTCACAACTTTTAGTCACTTGATTTAACCAACACCTTTATCCACAAAATAAAGGGCTTAGTTCAAAATTCCAATCACCTAAAGAGAGCCAGAGTGTACAACAGCCGAAACCTTGTGAAAATAATGTCAGTTATCCTTCCTGATGTCAGCAGTTCTCAACTTGGTATCTATACTGATGATACAACTATTTACTACTGTCTTAATGGTAAATCTGATTGGTTCAATAAAGTCAAATCGGCAACTGATCTCAAAAATGATCTACAATCTGTTGTGAACTGAGGCAAAGAATGGCTCGTTAATTTTAACACCTCCAAAATGAGACTGCTCTCTTTTAATAATCTCAGAGAACCCTTTCTGACTTCTATCAGCATGGCTGATGCTAACCTCCAGGAGAGTGACTCATTGCACCTTCTTAGGCTAATGTTCTCTGCTGACAAAGTAGAAAGATTATATTTAATCAACTGCTAGGGCTGCTGCTAGGAAACTTGGTTAACTGTGCCATGCTTGATAATTTTTCTTGCCAGAATATATTTTACACATTTATAAGTCTACCATTCATTCAAGCATTGAATACTGTTGCTTCTGTTTATATATATATATATATATATATATATATATATATATATATATATATATAGAGAGAGAGAGATATATATATATAGAGAGAGAGAGAGATATATATATATATATATATATATATATATATATATATAGAGAGAGAGAGAGAGAGAGAGAGAGAGAGAGAGATTCTTGATAAAATACAAAGCAAAATCTGCAATGTTATCAGTCCTGACTTGGCATCTCAGATTCAGTTACTTTCCCACTACCATAATATAATTTCCCTGTGCCTTTTCTATAAATATTTTCATGGTAATTGGTTCTGATGACCTTTCCTCTATGGTACCTAGTCTTTATGAATTTAAACACAGTATTAGATAAGTGGTAAGATCTAATTATTTTACAGTTAAAATGGTTAGATGTAACTGTAATTTCTATGCTAACAGATTTTTTTCTAATACACTTCTAACTTGTTGAATTCTCTTCCAGCATCTTACTTTACAATCAACATTTGATTTTCAAAAATTTAAATGCAATGTCAATCATTACCTTGCATCTTTTTAATTCCTGCTTTTTTATTGTTCTATCGCCTTAAAAATATTTTTTCTTATATCCTTTCACACTCAGTTACCTCTTGCATCTCAGTAGCTTTATTGCCTTGCTTCGGGTGAAATGATTAAAACAAAAAAAAAAAAGAAAAAAAAAAAAAGAAGTTAATCACTAAATATAAAACAAAAACAATGTCAATCCATCTATAAAAAGATAAATGCAGCTTAATTAGTCATTGAATTAATCTTTTTAAGCAATTGTATTATTATAATATCAATGAAGTGTGCATTTGTGCAAAAGAAAGATTTTTATCACTAGTTTTTCAAACATTTTTGTGTGAATGTTTCAAAGAGTGACTGAAGTACAAATGTAAATTCTTGTAATATCTATGACATGTAAATCAAACTTAAATTTGCCAATGTTACTAAACTATATCTAGATTTGCAAAAGGCAATTTTTACAAACTCTGTTCTCAAAAATTCTCTATCTCATCCAGATTTAAACATACCATTTCTTGATCAGGATTGAAAGAGGAAATTAAAAAAATGTTTTATTATTATTAGTTTAAATCTCGTATATTGAAAAAATATAGATTTGTTATTGCTAGAATATGCAAGTCATATTATTACATATTTAATTCAGAAGGCAGATTGATTTCAGCTAATATTAAAAAGCAACAGTAATTAATCTATAAAAGATAACAATTTCTTTTCTATAGAAGAGTATGTGAAAATGAGTTTCACTAACACAGTAACTGAAGTAAGCCAATCAATTGTCTCCAAAAGGAGAGCACAATTCTAACAATGACATTGCCAGATCAACCAACCATCAATTCCAATTCATATAATACCAGGTTTACAAAAAAAAAAAAAAAATAGGCAGTAAAGCTATCCAAAAGCAAAAAATCAGTCACAAGAACACTATAACTAAAAAGCTAGAGTTGAGGAATGGTAAGAATATGTTTTGCTCTGAAAGAAACATGACAATAAAAGATAATTCATCATAGAACATAAAGCATAACAATCTAGTTCCCTTTTTTTACCAACCTTTTTTCAGCCAGCACCCCCTTTGGGCACAAACTTTTTTGTCAATGTCCCCCTGTCAAATTAAATTTCTAATACAATTATACTGAATTTATCTTTCATAGCAAGATAATGCTTTTAATATTGTTTTCATTTCTATTATAAATGGCAACGATTAAAATGCTCAAAAAAAAAAAAAAAAAATAAAAAAAAAAAAAATATCTTTTATTTGATAGCTTATCTCAATGTTTTCATTGCAATGGTTGACTTTGGTGGTTACTAGTTTAGGCTCTTACTCTACATTCCATGCTGCCTAGAAGTAATCATAGATCTCCTTGTTTTGTAATTTGCAGGTGGTTCCTTCATTTAGTAAGAAGCTGTGTAACTATGTTGAAACTACATTCAGCCATATAGGAAATTGGAAAAGCAATGAAGAAAAGGTCAATAGCTTCAGAAATTTCCTTTTGTAGCCAATACTGAATAATTTTGAAGGAAAAAAAAAAAAAAAAAAAAAAAGGATAAATGTCCACTGCCCCCCCAAATGAAAAAAAAAATCCCAGTATCCTATTTCAATATAACAGAGCCCACAGGGGGCATTAGCACCCTTGTTGGGAAACACTGATCAGGTCTCATAGCTGATAACTATTGAAATGAGTTTGATACTCACTGTCCTATACTAAGCTCAATTCAGGAAAGAACAAGTTAAATAGTGTCTTCCTGAAAAAAATAGTGCAGTCCCTTCTATAAACTTTATAGTACTGCTCTCTTTTCTTATCCCATACTCCAGTAATAGTAATCCTAAATTCTAGATAATATCTATTAATTTACTAGATTACTGATGATGACCAATATGAAAATATATTTTTTTTAACTCCTTACTAATAATAGATTCATAGGTGGCAGTTTTAAATATATTATTTCCAATTATTGTTGTAATCTGTTCTTTCATACGATGTTTTTTTTTATCTCCTGGTTTCATAAATGTCTTCAAATAGGTCGCTATTGTCATAACAAAAACACTGCCACCAAATATTACTAGTGCAAGAGAGATAATTAACAGCAAAAACTTACTGACAAAAAAATATAAAAATACACACATTGTGTGTGTGTGTGTGTGTGTGTGTGTGTGTGTGTGTGTGTGTCATTAAACAATTTAGGCAAGTTTTGTATACTTATTTTTAACAGAATCCTCTCATATTTATGGACGAGATTATTAGTATGCTTATTAAAAAAAGAAAATTACAATGTTGATGTATATTTGTTTTATTTCCGAGTAATTTCAACATCTTCAAAACCAAGTGGATTACAATGAAAATTAATTCCAAGCATTAATTATCAACTTATTTTAAAATAATTCAAGGTTTATTATAACATTGAAATGTGTAACAATATATTGTAAAAATATTGCTAATAATGTATCATGTTATAGTTAGGTAATTTAGAACTACAAATGTGAAAATAAAGCAATTCTACTAGCTCTGTAGAAGGGACTACAGTTCTTTATTGGAGACCATGCTATTTAATTTGTACCTCCTGCAAATAATATAAATAACTGTGATAATATTATAGTAATTTACAGGTACAAGTCAAATAATTAATGTTACTAAGTTGTTATTTACTAAGCTTAAATTGAAATTGGCATAAGGCCACATATATGGAACACCCAGTAAAGATTGAACTCACTTTTTAGTAGTCATGGTTAACCAGATTATGCCGCTAACATTACCCCATGCTGAGGAACCCATTAGTGTTGCTAAGTTACTAAATTCTTATTTTAAAAACAAGACGACATTGCTCCAACTAGAATTAACAAAACAGAAGATTTGAGTTTTCTTCTATGTCATAACATAGCTGGTCAATGTAGGTGGTTGCTGAGTGACCAACATGTCTTGCTCCATGGCTAGGTGTCCAGAACAGTAGATCATGTATGAGTTTTTGGTTTGCTCAACAGCAGTGTCCTGCAAAGTGCATTCTTCATTCACATAAGATTGTAGAAATATCAAGGATGGGTCCATAGAGCTGTGATTTAGTCAGATGTTGTTCCCAAGTATAACTCTAAGTATCCAAGTGTATGTTCCATCAAGCTTAGACTCTAGGGTTTTAGTTAATGTCCAAGCAGTGGTACCATACATTAACACTGCCTCTACAGTGGCTCAGCTCAAAAGAATCTTCGCTTGAGGTTGTCTGGTAGATCTGATTTCCAGATTATATTGATTTTATTCAAAGAGGCCCAGGCTTTAGCTATGAAAATTTATTACTGTTATACATAGATTTTTCAAAGAAATGTCTAAAACTATGAGTGGTGCTGAAAAGTTTTCAGACTAGCTGAATTCTCATAATCAAACAAAACATCAGATTTTTTTTTTTTTTGGAAGAGATTCTTGATCAAGACAACTTTTCAGTACCACTCATAGTTTTAGGCATTTCTTTGAAAATTTGATTTGATCTACTTGATACTTTTACATCAAGTAGATCAAATCTTGAACAGGTTACAATGGATAAATTGTCATCTAAATTATGCAAAAATGAAAATAACACTGACATCTAATTTTAACAGATATATTTACCAAAATTACACAAAAATATCTAGAAATACTAAAGGGTAAATTCATTCAATAAAATCGCAAGTGGCTTCAACCACAGCCTCCAGATGACTATGGAATCTCTTGCAACTCTTCTGGACAGTCTCTTTGTCTAAGTTGGTGAATGCTGTCATAATCCTTGCTTTCAGATCATCTTTGGTGTTACAAGGAGTTTTGTTGATCTTGCTGAATTGCACCCCACACATAATAATCATGGGGGATTGCAGTCTGGAGAGTTAGGTGGCCAGGTGTAATGTGGTCGAAGAAATTGTTTGACAGCCATGACTGGGTCCTCCTGCTTGTGTGGTGCCAGACACAGGGCCTTCCAGCAGCCACCTCTTTTACTCAGGGCAGCATTACCTCCTCAAGGCACTTGATGCAAGACTGTAATGAGTTTGAAGCCCTGTGGGAAGATGAATGGAGGTATAATGTCACCATCACTAGTAATTATTCCAAGTACCTTCATAATTACCATTAGACTCATCAAACTCTTCCCGAATCCTCTGCTCAGTCCTCAGATTGACACCCAAACACTCTGAAATGTCCCTATTGGAGATTCCCGTGCAAATGTCAAGCAGAGCGAATTGCATCAGGGTGCTCTTTTTTCTCACAGACAGTGCTCAACTAACCCTACTATAATGTGCAAATGACAAAATCAAAAACAACCAACGTACATGCATGAAATTAAAAATAGAAAATGGCAACAATTTATCTATTGCACCCTGTACACTTTTTTTTTTTTTATGTGTGAAAATAATGTTTTAAAATATTGGATCTCTTTACCATTAACATTACTTTAACATTCATTAATAAGACATAATAGCCTAGGGAAAGTGTAAAAAAAAAAAAAAAAAAAAAAATTAAAAAATAATAAAAAGAATTTATTTTCTAAGTAAAAGATCTTGTTTATTCACATGAATATGGAATTTTCAAATATTGGATTGGAACCAACATTTTTGGCATTGTTCAAAAAGTGACATTTGAATATGTTATTTTCTTTAACACGTTACTAAAATATTATGTATATATATATATATATATATATATATATATATATATATACATTACTGAAAAAAAGTTTGGGGGCCACTCTGAATTTCTTTAAAAAAAAATAAAATAAATAAATAAAAATAAAAAACACTGTATAATTAGATATTTTTGTATTTCTTTTAAAGTAAAAGACAAAATTTCCGTAACTACAGTGTATTTGCTTTTAGTTTTCAGTCTTTCTCCAGGCTCCTCTTACTACCAAATAGTTGAAATTTGGATTCATCTGTCCACAATACATTTTGCTAAATTATGAATATTTTGTATCAGAAACATTATATTTTGTTTTGCAATTAACCCATCAGTATACTTTTTGAGATTACCAAAAAAGGCCAGAGATTTAATTCAGGCCAAGGGGAAAATTCCCCTTTCAACAAGACAATGAACCAAAAAACACTCTTCTAAATTATGTCAAAATTACTTTAAGTGAAAATAAAAAGGACCAAAATTTTGGAAATTATGACTTGACTACCTTGTTCTCCTAACCTCACTTCCATTGAAATGAATTGGATAGGAGAGTTCAACGGGAATACCCAAAGCATAAGTAAGCTTTTTCAGTGCTTGAAGAATGATGGGGAAGGTCTGCTATCTATTATTTTTTTTAAAAACTGTTAGAAACAGTGCCAAGAATCTGTAAAGCAGTAATTAAGTTAGGTGGTTGTTTTATTGACAAAAAACAAAATATGATGCTGTTTTTATAGTTACATACTTATTTTTTGTCAAAATAAAAACAAATATTCTATAGTTACTGATACTTTATCTTTTACTTTAAAAAATATAAAAATCTCATTTTAAGGTTTTGTTAAAGAAATGAAGGGTGGGCCCAAACTTTTTGCCTGTACTGTATATATTTTGTGATTCTCTGCTCAAACACAACAAAAACAGCCCATTTTTGGAAAGAATGATCACAGGAAATGCAAAGTGGATTACTTACAACAATGTGGAGCAAAAAAAGGTTCTAGGAAAAATGAAATGAGCCACAGTTAACCACTCAAAAAGATAGTCTGCAACCAAAGAAAGTGATGCTGTGTATCTGATGGGATTGGAAGGACATTGTGTATTCACTGTATTATGAGTTTCTGCCACAAAATCGGATGTTGAGTTCAGAAAAGTACTGTTCCCAATCAGACCAATGATTAAAGACAGTAATTGATGAAATGTATCTAGAATTGGTCAACAAGAGGGACATCTTCCATCAGAACAATGCCAGATCTCATGTCTTTTTGCAGATCAGGCAGAAAGTGGTCAGCTTGTCTGGGATACTCTACTATGCCTACCATACTCACCTGACCTTCCCCTTTCAGATTGTCACTTTTTTTGATCCTTACAAAATTATCTGAATAGGAAGAACTTCAATTCTCTAGGAACCTATAAAAACCACAAACTAGTTCATCACCCAGAAAGATCCCAAGTTTCGGGAGGATGGAATCAAGAAGCTGCCTCAAAGATGGCGAAAGGTAGTGAAACAAAATAACATATGTGGTTGAACTAATCTAAGTATTGTCTTTAAAATTCAATTTTAAAAAATGATGCAAACAATTGTTCTGATCACCAAATCTATCAAAAACTCTCACAGGAATTTCCTTAAAAAGTAAGTGATGTCTGTACTTATACTTTAAGAGTCTGTTGTCAGAAATAGGGGGCAACTGGTCTCCCACAAGCAGAGGAAGAATGATGACTTAGATCATGTCATGAGTCATAACTTCTAATATATAGTGATTTTAAACATTCTCCCAACTAAGTCTAGAGAGAGGATATTAAAGTGAGCCAAAATATCTACTGATATATCATATTCAAATATATTCAAGAATCTTTACTTACATTACAATATTTAGTCCGACACAGGACCACAATAGTGATATATCCAGTATAAATAAAATACACTACTTATGACCTATAAGACTAATTTATTATTATACTATGACAGACATCCTGAAGTATACTCATATGTAAGTACTTTCCTTCACACTTTTGAAAAACACAGACTCTCTGACATTGATAAATCAGTAGAAAAGGTCACTCAACTTGACCTTCTAAAACATGAAAGAAGTTAATTTCACAGGATAAAACTATTCCTGGGAAAATTAAAACATGACATCCCCACTTCTCAAAGACAAACTTGTTAACATTGTAAGAGAATTAGAGATAAAAATGTGAGATATGTCATTGGATAGACATTGCAAGCAAAAAGCTTATCAACACCTGAAACAATATAGAAATTCTTTTATTGATATTGTTTCATTTTGTTATTGAATCACAAAGTGTATGGATAAAAAATAAATAAAAACACCTCCATTAGCTTCATTTTTATACAGGCAAGTAAAAATATTATATAATAATATTATATCTTTATATTATTTCTTTTTCTTCCTTTTCTTATTATTTGAGAACTTTGTCAATTTTGTTTGTTGAGAATTTTGTCAGTTACACTTAACCCTGGCCAATTCTCCACAAAATAATAAAAATTAATTATGTTACATTTAATGATTGCCCTCAGGCTGAAAGTATTATAACAAAGCACTAAGAAGTTCACAGCCTAAACAAGTGACATCATTTTCTTTGTTATTATTATTATCCCAGAGTTCTGGCCATTGTGCCCTTCAGGAGTTCTTCGAGTGTCTGTTGATCAGGATACACTTCAATTATTTCAAACAGAACCCTTTTTTTAATGTGGAATTAAGGGTTAAGATTCTCTTCATTCCACTGTCTTGTTCATTTCTTTTCTTCTTTTTTTTTTAAAGGACTGTACCATTATTGATAATCATGTTTCTACTGAGGCTGAGTCTGTACTACCCAGATCAAGTATGGCAGGAAATTCACAAACCAAATCATGCCAATAGCCTAGAGGATGAAGGAATTGATTTAATATGATAATAGAAAGGAATTTAAGACCAGCTTAAAATCACAAATGTTGCCAATCAAATGTTCTGTATACCAAATACCAGGAAGTTCTTAAGGTCATTATTAGAGAATGTGATTCATTTTGGAGCCTGCCTCTCAACAGGGTTTACTGTAGACCTCCCAACATCTCACTGATGTGAAACCCTACCATCTGGTTCAACTGGCTTACTAACTGTCAATTATGTCTCATTATTTTGAGGATCATTTCCTCCAACCAAGGTTCACCATTTCTTTTGAATCTGATCCAATGGCTCACCTTCTCAGTTACTGCTTGGATATTCTTTAGGTTTGCATTTACTAGCCACCTCTATAGTTACACACCTATGTATTCTCTTCAATTTCCTCAACAGGGAAATGTTTAGCCAAATTTTTGTACCGCACATCTGAGTTGTAATGTCCTATAAGTTCAACTAGATGAACAACCTTCTTCTCAGCACACTAGGTTACCAAATTTGGCTGATTGGTATTGGAAAGAACTTTTGGAAGCCAGGCAGATCTACTGTTATCTCCCATTACCCATTCCAGATCTTGTCATTCCCAACTCGTGCCTTCTGTTTTAAAAAGCTGATCTGGAAAAACAAATGTGACAAAGCATACACTTAGTTAATTCTGTAGTTCTTGCTACTGTTTATTTGATTCCTCTGCTCTTTGGTAACACTATAGATGATTTTGATTACTTCATTATGCCTCCAGTGGTACTTGTCTAATGCTAGTGAACTATTTGAGAGGGTATGCTTTAACATACAAATCTTTCCATGCCTGCATTTATCCTCATTGGTTAGTACAGGAAGTATGTTAGGTAGCTCAAAGCAGGAAACTTATCCATAATGTGTTCTATTTCCAGATTTCTTCCCAACTTAATTGCCATTGAATGCCATTCTCTTCCCATTTGACTATTGATCAGGTGAACTTCACTTCTTTTTGCCTTCTCTAGCAGCAATTCTGCATTCCCATTAGATCATGATTGAGAAGGGCTTAAATCCAATTACTTTTGACCTCCTTGTGTTGCTCCTATAATGTCATAATATTCCCATGACACTATTATATCTTTTGCTTCATTCTCAAGACCTCATTTCTTCACTGATTCAATCTATGGTAGTTTATCGCATATTTTGATGCCCTTATAAAGTAAGGTTGGATGAGAACCCAACAGAAGGCTAAATATATAAAACTACTTGAAAAATTTCTATTTTGACATGTTTCACTGATGATTTTTGTTAATGTAAATTTTTCTTTTAAAATAATTGTTTTTTGCTTTTTTCAACGTTACTGATTAACTGTTAATATTACTGAAATGTGTTAGAAGGATGTTTTTCAGAACTTCAGGAGATAATTGGGCCTAGAATTAGTTGATGCTAGTGACAGTCATATGTGGAGAGGTAAACTGAGATCCTCTTTCCAGTCCCTTGCTTTATGCAAGATTAATCCCAGTCCTGCCTCAACAAAAAAAAAAAAAAAAAAGCAGCTATGATGACGATATATAATGTGAACATAGGAATCAACACTGCATGATGATTGTCAGTTTCATGCTCCAAGCAATCTTCAGACCATCTAACGCCCAGAATTTGACTAATAACTAATGATCTCTCTCTCTCTCACATAATACATACATGCATGGTGTAATGGTGGTGTAATGGCTAGCAAGCTTGTCTCACTAGGTCAATTATGACTGAAGAGTGAGTTTGATCCTCACTAGGTACCCCATACTTTCGGCCTTGTGCCACATCTAAGCTACACTTAGAAGGTTACCATGCATATACATACATATATAATCAATAATAACAGAAATTCATGACATATTAAAATATGTAAAAGTTACTAGCATTTAACGTGAGTAAAACTTTTGTCAAGAAAGTGCTCAGTAGAGAACTAGGTTGATAATAGTCAATAAATTAATAAAAATTCAATTGACTTATCTCTCAACTGATTTCAAAGTTTTACAGAACACTGCTCATCTGGATCAGAAGATGATAAATTTATTGAACCCTCTGAAGTTTTGAAGTCAGTCAAGAGATAAGTAAATTGAATTTTTATTAATTTATTGAATATATATATATATATATATATATATATATATATATATATATATATATATATGTATGTTAATATTCTCAGACAGTGTGTATGTGTAGAGGAGACAAAATGAATAAATTATTCATTTATTTTGTAGCATGTGCTTATATACAAAAGCAGGGGATGTTATTGGTTTATCAAGGCTTTTAAATTTGAGAACGTTCATAAATGTTCATCAGGTAGTTGAAAGGTCAGTCAAAGCATGTGGAGGACAAAGTGTCATAATTTAAAGTCTGGCAAAAAGTAAAGTGAACAGGTAATATTCAAGATTTTTTCCCTTTTTTAAATGAAAATTGTTTAGGTTGTGATTAGATTGTTATAGTAGGAGATGGATGTACGTGTGGTACATCTTCAAAAGAATGTGTTGATGGATTTAACAGTTTTCTTTTGATTTTTCAACATATTTGTGGTTGTGTATGTTGGCTTGGGAAAGTAGTAATTCTTTTCAGGAAAAATATATATATATATATATATATATATATATATATATATATATATATATATATATATATATATATATATATATATATATAGAGAGAGAGATATATAGAGAGAGAGAGAGAGATAGAAGAGATAAAAGAAAAGAATTTTATTTCAGTTTTTCAAAATTTGATCCCAAATTATATTTGTGTAAAAGAGAATTAGTTCAATGCATACAATTTATATTTGTGAAATGACTAAGAAAATCAAAAACATTTTAAAATTTTCCAAGTCATAAATTATAAAGATTTTAACAAAAAAGGCTAATTTTTTATTATTTGATTGGTTATATTTTCTGTGCCAGCCCTGCGTATGACGATAAACTACGTCCAACAGTAAGGACTCTGATCAGGAGGTTTTGTGGAGCGTCGAACCAGCTCTTAAGTGCACCCTGATCCGGGGTGGTAGTACCTGTTAGCGTCCCAGCTATGGGTAAATAGATAGTTAACCCCAGACTGGGGTCAAAACACTATGAATGTATAAAAATAGGTCTTAAAAACCAGAAATACTTTGTAAACAAATTATTACCAGAAATATATTTTTGAAAAAAAAAATATTACCAGCAATAAAAATCTCGTCGGCATTAAATAACAACGCATTGCCATTGAGGCTGCTAAAACAAACCAATCGTATTTTCTGTCCCCAACTGTAGTAAACATTGTATTTTATGAATAATCAGTTCAAGAAAAAAAAAAAGCTGCGTATCCTGTTTTTAGTCTGATACTGTTTGATAAAGAGTAAAGACACATTAGTGATGTTTTTGTTGAAGAGGGTCATCACATCAGAAATTAATATCAGTCACTTGGGTAGTGACTGAAAAAATGCATAGTGTCTCTGGATATGATAATTAATCATGGTCTCAGATTCTCTTCATAAACCATAGAAATGAAAATTCAATTGCAAATAAAATGAAAGAAAAATGAACCCTCATGTATTCATTCAACTGACAATGGTTTGCAATGTTGCTTTACAAATAAAGAAAACTTTTTCTGAGTGAATTTAAAGACAAGAGGAAGAGAGCAACAGTAAAAGTATTGATTGCTTGTTTGATATCTATTTTGTTTTGATTTGAAATATTAAGCTTAAGCTAGCATGTGCGAAAATTTCCAGTTGCCTTTGTTTTGTTTTTTTAATTAAAGACTCACTACTCTTCTAGGTACTGTGTCCTTTCAGGACGTGAGCGATCGTGGCTCTCCACAACTTTCTATCTTTTAGGTCTTACCGACGTTCGTTTTTTTTTTTTTTTAATACTATTCTTTCCTGCTAATTTAATTTACATAAGCTTATCAGATAGGTTAAGTATTTCTCTGCTGAATCTATACTGCTTTCAATATGCCCTGTGCTGTGGGTGTCAAATTATGTAACCATTCTCTTTTTATTCGATTCTCTTTTTAAATTTAAAAAAAAAAAAAAAGTCAACCTGCAACTAGCAACGAATTTTGATTCTTTTCTCATAATCGGTAGACCTATTCTCAATTTATTTTATAACAAACTTTTACCTAAGGAACCGGAATTTTGTAATACTTCCTAAGGAAGCCTAGTTTAGTATGGCACAAGGCCAACTGAAAGGAAATTAGAATTGTTAAAATTTGAAACTACCTTGGCAAACACAAAAAGTTGTTTCATAGTGTATTTTGTCACTTGTGCCTTTTTACAGTGCAACAAATTAGTTTCCAAATGTAGTTTTGTCCATTGATAAGTTTAAAGTTAAAAATTAAACTAAAAACAAAGTGATCTAATTTTTCAAGATAAATAATTTAAGAAACAAGATGATATTTTTATGGCAACCCAACTAAATTAATTTGCTTCTTATTCAATAGTCATCCTTAAGCATTTTCATTGTTCTTGTTTTAAAAAAGTGAAAAAAAAAAAAAAAAAAAAAAAAAAAAAAAAAACTGTGAAAGACCTAAAAAAAGTAAACAAAATTTAATTTAAAAATTAACATTTTTATTTTAAAATAAATAATTTTAAATTTATCTCTGATTTGTAGGCTCAAAAATGCAACTAGTTAAAAACATTAACAAGAAAAATTTTATCAGTATTTATTTCCTAACTGAAGCTCTTTTTTGTATTGATGAAATTCTGCATGAGTCAGTTAATTTATTAAGTACAAATTTGGATTATTTTAAAAATTTTGTTATCAGACTTAATTACAAACACACACACTCACATCCACTGTGTGTAGAAGCATTTTTTTTTAAAAGAACATACATATGTGTGCAGACGGTGTAAAATAGAAATTGAATATTTTATTCAATTCCTACACACAAATTTAACCAAACCCATAAACAAAGATATAAAAGAATGTTAAAAATGTGTGTCTTTGTCGGACATAAGAAACTAAAATTTCTACCTAACGCATATGCATTTTTTTTTTCTTATTTTGCTATATTAATTGATAAGGGAGATAATGCTAAGTTTAAAATATGATTTAGAATTTTTATGAGATTAGTAGACAACTAAAATTAGTAACATATTTTGGAAAATTTACCCTGTAGTTACGAATCGGCCAATTAAAGATTTGACTTTATGAAATGCCGACAAAAATATTGCACGAATTCTACTAATAGATAAGACGACAGAGAAAGACAACAATGAAAGAGAGCAAGGAAGGCTCATCGGGTCAGGTGTTTTTACACCAGTTTCAACTCGAGAAATAGTGCTTTATTCAAGTTGGATCTCCCTTTTTAATCACCTGTTTTTATTTTAGCAAACATTTTTATTGTGAAATTTATGTCGCATGTAAGATAACCAGGTAAAATCTACGATGCACATGTGACAAAATAAAAACGTCATACGACACGACAGAACAAGAACGTTGCGACACAAAAACATAACCGACATTGTAGGATTGAAAATAAAAAAAATAATACAAATAAAAAATTTGTAGAATTATTTAATAATAATAATCATCATGAATATCAATATGGTACCAGACACTGTCCTTTTCTCTCTCTCCTACTCAGTGTTCTTTTTTCTTTTTTACTCTAGGTCTAAGTCTGGTACATATGATGACGTTTTGTACATTTTTAAGAAGAATGTGTAACGCCAATCTCACAGAGATAATCATTAAAATTAAACTAAAGGCAAAAATTAATAAGGTTTGTGAAAATATTTAAGTGTTTACTGTTTATTTTATTTCAAATTAGATTGTAAACAAAATGTTACCTGTTTTAAAACTTCAATTACGAGAAAAATAAACTTTTTTATAAATATAGTTTTCTTCAACAAATTTTAAAGAGAAATTTTCCAATACCAATACAACATTATTGATTCTTCTTAATTTTCACTTTAAGACTTAAATTTTGTATACGATTTTTTTTTTTTAAGATTTAGTTTGATCTTTTTGGTTAAAGAAACAAAAATAAGGTGCCTCCATAAAGGCTGATATTAATTTCGAAAACAAATGGGTAACTTTTTTTTCTTTTTTTTTACAAATAATAAATTAAAAATGCAACAACTGCAGAAAATGTTTGTTTTTTTTTTTTTCTGACAGATGTAAATTTAATTTCCTGATAATGATACCAACACCCATCAAAATAATTAAAAACGAAGACAGAATAAAAAAAATGATTTAAGTGAAAAAGAGAATCGATGCGAAAAACACATAATCCGTGAATCCCAGATTACGAGATGGGTGTGAACCGTTTTAAAAATAAATAAAATAATCAATAATTACTACAACAATTTCTTCAGTGACCTATCAAAATAAAAATAAAATAAAAAAGTTTTTAAATTAAAAAAAAAAAAAATACTAGTGAAATAAAAAGATCAATATGCAATATGTGTTTCATTAGGTCTAAATTTTTGTTACAATTCACTTCAGAGAAGTTAAACTTCTAAATTTCAAATTTGTAGTAAGTAATTGTAATATAACTGAAATTTCTCCCAGACTGATTATATATATATATGAACTAACTTTTAAACACTATACAAAAACTAGCAACGTACGCAAGCAGTCAGCTGATTTTTTAGCAACAATGTTAAAAAGTTATTTTTAAAAAAATTAAATCAAAGACTGAACAATAAAAAAGTATTTCTAGACTTTAAAAACGGAATTTGTGTACATATAAAAAAAAAAGTGTTGAGTTTACTTTCTTCATAATTATTACATGACCATTCTTTTCATTTTGTTCAAAAGTTTGAAAAAAATCGTTAAAACAACTTAAAAATGAAATGCCCAAACCCAAAACTCCTAAAATAGTGATGAGACCCTCTGGTTTATTTAAATTTCCAAGCAAAACAAATATATACATTTTCTTTCTTTTTATATGCATAAAATATATTGTGTAATAAATAAATATTTTGCAATTCATTTTTTTAACCTTATCATCACATTCTTTGTTTCTGGAAACAGGAAACACTTGCACATATTTTTTTAGGCACCACTAGTAAAAACAAATCGTTGCTTTTTCTTATTCATCAAAAAACATAAAACAAAAAGTGAACAAAGATTATTTCATGAGTAAAATTTTCTTTGTTTCAAGATGTACTCTTCATTTAGTCTTTATTACTCTTCTTTTCTTTAAACTAAAATATTTTCCATAAGTCAAACGAAACTGACAACGGACGATCAAGCATGTTGCTCCAAAAACAATGAATGTTTATTGTTTATATTGCAGCTTTGGAAACTGTGTCGGATATTTATTTTTTTTTTTTTTTTTCCACACTTCATGTTTATATGTAAGGAATTCATAAAAAAGACAAATACAAAAATATTTTTTTTTCTTTTTCATAGTGTCCCAAAAACAAAGTTAGGCGTTACGGTTTGTTATAGTCATATATTTTTGTTTACGTACTCAAAATGACATTAATTTTTTTTCTATTATAAAAGGTGGCGAATTTTTAGAGTTTTCTCAATGTAACAGTTTCCAAGTAAATGTTTTTTTATGCTTTGTGGGATCGATTGAAAAAAAAAGAAAAAAAAACATTGCTTGCTTCTTGAGACAATTTGAAGGGAGTCGTTCTTTCTGAATGTGAACAATTTTCAAGATCTATTTCTGCGAAATACTTTTTTTTCTTGCATTAACCAATAAAAAGTTTTAATTATCGATTTGCAAAATAAAAATGTAACAATTTCTTTTCTTCTGTAAAAAAAAAAATCATTTCATTTATTCTACAAACACTTAGATTAAAGTACCAATTCCATTCATTCTTGTGCGGGGGCAAAAAGGATTGATTTTTCAACGTTTCTGTGCTTGTTCGAATTTTAACTTGAACCAAAAACAAAGTGGATTTGGTCTTGTATGGAGGAGGTTTTTTTAAAAGATAATTCAGGATAAATTAAAAAAAAAAAAAAAAAAAAATGAATATTTTGTTACCCCCCAAAAGTACTAAACGCACGTGGCAAAAATATGAATCTGTTTAAAAATGCCAAGTGGGCTATTTTATAAATCACTTTTTTTCTCTCTTCACTTGATAGTATACACACAATTATTAAAATGTAAATAACACATTCATTTTTACACAATGACAACTGTTAAAAATGTTCATACCAATGAACGTAAGTAAAATAAAACTTAAGTCGTATTCAGTTAAAACACTAGTAACACTTTAGTGACTTTACTAACAGCAATAGTCGTACTATTAGCACCGAAGTAGGCTTTTTTGAAGTTACTAGTTAACATCAGTATCAGTTGTCGAAGTTACTAGTGTAACTAGTAACTAGTTAGTTAGATTTTTACTTGTTTGTTATCTACATTCTGCCAGCTTCGTTTTTTGCTGTTTTACAAACCTGATCGATAAAAATGGAAAAGTAACAATTACAAAAAAAAAAAAAAATATAGCAAGAAAAATACACAATGCTTCATCTCCTCATTCTAGCGATCAGTCTTGCACATAAAGTGACAAAATTTTTAATATCTTATACATTAACTTTTTTCATTTAGGAAAAAAATCAGACAGCACAGAATTTCATCTTAAAATCTTTTAACTGACAATTGTACATCTCATCTGTTTACGCAATATGCAGAGGAAAACTCCCAAGTCAATGTGGTACCATTGTTTTTATTTTAATTGTTATTTAAAACTAAAAAAAAAAAAAGCAATGGTACCACTTGAATATTATTTAATAAACTAGAGCTGTTTTACGTTTAGTGAAAATAAAGACTAATTTAAAAGTTTTACACTTAACAAAACTGTTTTACGAAACCGTAAAACCTAAAAATCCTCTCATGACTTTTTAAAATAAAACCGGAAAACGACTTTAAATATCGGTCGGACAGAGAGAGTCTTCTTGTATACAGTACGTTTTGCGATAAATATCTTCTTTTAATTAAGGAAGGATGAGTTTTTCAAATATTATTTTTTTAATATAGAATAATATTAAAATGGTTGTAAAAAAGAAAATGATTCTTAAATTTATTTTCTACTCAATGAAATTTTGTTTGTTTTTGCAAGATCGCGAAAAAGACTATATGATGCTGTCAAAAGTTCCAAATAAGGCGTATTGGCAATACGATTCATTTTCAAGTCGCGATTAATAAAATTCTATAAGTGAATATAACTGTAAATTACAATAACTTATGTAAACATTCATTTAACATTGCCACCAAAACACTGTTGTTGGTAGCAAACAAAAACAATTTGTACAGTTTTTAGTACTGCCAATTTATGCATGAATTATGGAGATGGCTCAAAAAACAATAGTGAAATATTTATTATTTATTCTTTACAAAATAAATCTAAATCAATGAAAAGCATTTTCCTTCTTGTTTCTCTCTTACCTGACAATGTATCGGGTTCCAGTCCCGAGGCTACGTCCAAACCACAAATTACAAAATAGTCAGCGAATCGGTAAGAAGGTCCCTGTCCAGACATTGTCCTCCCTGATTAATTTTTTTTTTTCATGCGACTGGAACCACAAGAGTTCCGTCACTGAAAAAAAAAATAATGGTAATCCTAGGTGTTTGCTATTTTTTGTTTGTTTTGTTGGGGGGAGGGTTATGTTGTTGTTGTTTCTTCCCTTGGTACTCCTTACTTCGTCCTTACTATACATTCGCACACATTCACACAGACACACTCATAACATCTCGAGTCGGTGGTTGCCGCTTGGATCTTCCTCCAACTTCATCACTAAAATTACCTTCTCCTACTACTCCTCGCTTACTCCCTTTTAGGCATTATTCCCACTCCCTTTGTACACTACATCTCCTCCTCCTTCCATCTTTTACTACCTCATGGTACTACGTTTCTTTCTTTCTTTCAGATTTAAATTTTTAATATTTTCCAACAAATTGTAAAATATTTATCTCTTCTTACCTAGTCTTCTTAGTATTTTTATTCTATTTTATGTTCGTCGTCATTTTAAAGTTTTATTTCTGATTTTATTATTTTTTTTCAGTCTCTTTCATAATTCTCTCTGATTTTTATTTTTTTAAGCTTTATTGTAGAATTTTCTTTCCTTTTTTTTCTTGCTTTCAGTTCGCTCCCACTCAGTATTATTATTTTATTTTTTTCCAGTTTTCCTCTTTTCTCAGGACTCATATCTCTCTGGATTCTTCTACTGACTCCGTTTCTCTACCCACCCCTCTCTTTCTTTCTCTCTGACATGTCATTTCTCTTTTTTCACTGTCAACCGTTCTTTCCACCCGTGTTCACCTTTTTTTTCTTTCTCAAGAAACCTCCAACTTTCACTTAAAATCGCCTCCCACCCTTCGTATCACATGAATCCATATCAACAATAAAAACAAGTTAAATTAACAAACGAGCTAGATCTCTTTCTTTTTTTTAACAAAAGTAAAAATGAGATCTTGTTTCCATATGGCTTCTTGTTCTTAAATGTTTTGCTTTATTCATTTTAGCCTTTATTCTTAAATAATTCTAGAATCTAAGTGGTTAGGACTTGATACTTTTTCCATTGCTTCTAAAATAAATGCAAATGGTCCATCCATCTCAACAAGCAACGCTTTATCGAGCCATTACTGGTTGCTGCTGCTGCTGCTAGCAAATAGCGCCACCTGATCATTCTTTCCAGCACGCACGCTTTTCTTTTTTCTCTCCCTTACCACCGATGCCAATATCTCAAAAACTTTCTAATTGTACACACATTATTTATTACTCTCTTTCTTTTTCAAGACACTGCAGGGTATTGTTTTGCATGCTGTTCTTGCAAACCGTTGACAGTATGTTTTTCCCTTGGTTATTCCATTTACTACAGAATCTGGCAAAAAGTTAGCCAAGTCCAATAACATTTTTTTTATTCAGCCTGCTTTAGATCTTGAAAAAAAGGTACACTTTTTTTTTCAAATCTTCATCATTTTTATTATTTTATAACAATAAATAAAATCCTTAATGTTCTAGGAGTGGAAATCGTTGATAGTAAATTTCTGCAAATCTCTTGTTACTGACTCGTATTATTTTTTATACAGAGTGTGATGGATAAATTGTTGCCTAAATTACACAAAATTGAAAATAACACCAACATCTCATTTTAACAGATATATTTACCAAAATTAAAGAAAAATATCTTGAAATACTAAAGAGTAAATTTATTCAATAAAATCACCATTGGCTTCGACCACTGCCTTCAGACGACTTCAGAATCTCCTTCAACTCTTCTGGACAGTCTCCTTGTTTAAATTGGTGAATCCTTGCCTTCAGTTCATTTTTAGTGGGGTTTCTTTTTCAGTGGTGTTCACCCTGTACAAGGCTCGAAGGCTACTGGAGGCAGAAGGTTATAGAGTAAGAGGCACATCTCATGTGGACATGTGTGGAAGATAACAGTTAACAACAGACTTGAACAGGTTAAGATTGTAGTGATCAGGGAAGCAACCTCTCAAGGTTTAATTCCACAGAGCAGTAGCTCAATGGATGAAGCTGCTAGAGTAGAACCTGCATCTCACCAGGGTAATACGAAAGGAATGGTGGGGTTGCTACAATATGCGGGACATGAATGTGATGAGCAAATTGAGAGGGGGTAAGGCAAAATATGGTTTTACAGTTAGGTGCTTGAAAGGTAGTTTCTTTATTTTGGGGAGGTGCAGTTTGAGAAACTTTTAAGAAGAAGAGGGAGAAAAAATTCTTACTTGTATCTGGGTTTGTTTTAACCATGAATCTTGTGGGTATTCAGCATCTGTTGTGGACTGTATGACAGATTGCTTACTCTCAGGTATTTATTTTCTTTTCTTCTTTGTTATCTTTTACTTTTTATGTGATTACCTCAGTGTGATCTGTCGTGGACTGAGTTGTCTCGTTGGGTTATGAATATTTTCTTGGCATCATCTTTGCTCTTCTCCATCAATTGTAACTTCTTCTGCAATTTTTTTGAGCATCTCTCTCACTTTGATGGGACATGTGGCAGGTGCCAAATCTTGCATCCACCCTACCCAACATTAGCCAACTCCTTATTAGTGTTTCTTTGGCAATGCTTCAACAAATGTCATGGTTGGTTGCACACCCAACAATGGGATTTTCATGCTTCAATGATCCTCATAAGTTGCCTCCCACCTTCATGGTAAGATGTGTGAAATATTGTCAAAAGCCCATTGAGTGTTGGGGAAGACATATAGTCTTCAGAGTTCAATCCAGAGTTACCAAATATGGCGGACACTTCTTCTATATTGTAGTGTCATCCCAATTCAGATATTTATTGCTAAGACCAGCCTTACTATGCCCATGAAGTAGATTCATCCTCATTCACCTCATAATCCATTAGTAAAGAGGAAGTTTCACTCAGCTTCTTCACAAGAACCGTTACTTAATGAAAGAGACTTCCACAAGAGTGCTTCCCCAAACAAACTAGATTCAATCATTATCTAACATGCATATGCTCATAATCTTCAATTCCTACTCTTACATTTATATCACACACCTTATTCAATAAGTCTCTACCTTGAGCGGCTCTTGAGCCTTGTATTGGTTGAACATCATTAAAAAAAAACTTGCAAAAACATCAACCAGTTGGTTCTCTGAGATATCTGTTGAGATGTTATTTTTTTACTGTAATGGACAGTAGTGTTATGATTTAGGGATACAAGTATTTACTAATTAACCCATAGCTGGGGAGAGAAGAGGTGGCTTCATAACCTTCCCAAGGGCATTTATACGCAAGTGAATATAACGAGTCCAACAGGAATTGGAACATGGTTCCCTGATTAATAATTCTGAGTCATTATGCCACCAATCCAAGCTTGCAGCACCTGTTATTCCCAAGTGGTCACTCCTCTAGGTACTGACCAGGCTCAATGTTGCTTAATTTTAATAGCGATAGGCTTGCAACATTGTGTCTGTGAGAAAAGGGGTTGGAGGCTGGAAAATAATTAATCATTGACATGGCTGCATAAATGCTTTTGAACTCTGTCAAGGCTGGCAAGTGAAGATTGGGTAGATATATTAACAATAGTCCAAATACTAAACGGCTGTGTTAAGAAAGTAAACCCTCGCACTGTACTGGAGCAACTGTCTACTTGTCCAGGTTTAATACGGGAAGTAAGCTGACAGGCATCCATATGTATCACATGATGGGAGGCAAAAGTCATATACACATTTCCAGATCTTTCTGTTTAAACACTTGAATTCAAAGTTGTCCTACACTGGCTGATACTCAAACCTAGAGAACCCAGTCTACCCTGCTATTTAACCCATAATTGGAGGAGGATAGTAACAAATGGATTTATATCTTTAACAAAAGAATGAGTGTGAAAGTGAATACAAGAGATAAAGCCAGAATTTGAACACAGCTTGCCAATTCCCCTTTCTGCATTGCTAATCATTGCACTACCTGTATGTATACATCTACTTCTCTTTCTTTTGCTCCTGATGAGTAAACCAAACTTTTAAAAAAGGTATGTCTACAAACATCTGGAGTTAGGTTGCTGAATATAACATCTGCTAAGTTACAACTCTTATATTTGTATTACTCCTAGATATACACACACACACACTCTCACACACATATATATATATTATACACTGTTACATTAGAACATATAAATATCCACTACAAAACTGTACATTTTCTTTCAACGTTAAAATCAAACATTTCTTCAGGTGGCTAACAATAATTCAGATTTGCATGTTCTAATGTAACAGTGTATAATAAATATTTATTATTCTACTCTTGTATTGAGCCCTGTTTTAAATTAATGTTTTGGATGTTGTAATTTTATTCTTTGGCCTTTTACATTCGTATATATATATATATATATATATATATATATATATATATATATATATATGGACTTTACTGTCATATTCAAAATATAAGGTCAAGCAGCTCAGTTCCTAGAACACCAGCACATATGATTTGATTATAGTGGTGAAGGCTTTTTGTGCAGTACCAACCACTCATTTGAAGGGCTGAATACAGAGAACCGGTGCACTACATGCCACAAATCCCCAAACAACCCTCCACAGGTTTTGAATTCAAAGTTGTCCTTCTCCAAGACCAGCTGCCATCCAAGGCTATAGAACCCAGTCTGTCCTGCTATTTACCCATAGCTGGAGGGAGAAGAAGAGGATTAATACTTTCCCAAGGGTATTAGCACATAAGTGAATGGATTCGATTGTAATTTGAACTCTGCTCTTTGATTCCTCAATCTGAGCCACTAACCACTACTCCACCATGCTTCCTCTTTTAACTTTTAAATTTTAACTGCTGGCTTTGAAATAAATGAAAATATATACATATATATATATATATATATATATATATATATATATATATATATAACTCCTGGCTTTGAAAAAAATATATATATATATATATATATATATATATATATATATATATATATATATATTTTCAAAGCAAGCAGTTAAAAAGTGTTAAATAATAACAGATCTTCATAAAATATAAAACAAATTACCAGTTCATAGATGAGAGAATGTTAAAAAGTTCTCAACCAAACCAAGAAAGGAATTTCCAGACATTCCAATATTTTGTTAGATTTTAAAAGCTGGTTTGGCCCAGAACCTTTCAGTAACTTTCAGGCATTCTCTGCACAAGCAGGCACCCACAAACACAGAGGTTCCACACTTAAAGAAGAGAATTAGAGGAAAAAACAAAATGAATCATAATAAAATGCATTAAAATAGCTGAGTAAATGACAAAGTCAAGGAATCTATCTTTTAGAAAATTGTGACCTACTTAAGTTTAGTTGCTAGCTTGTAAAAAAATAAGAAAAAATTTGGTGGGTGAGGGTATATCTTTTGTGGATTAGCGTTCATTAGACCTCCCTCAAGCCATTTGTCAGAAGAGAAAAATATTGATGTGTCCTGTTCATAATATAAAGTACAAATCAATCCTTGACTTTTTAAAGAGTTATCTGTACTTTATTTCTATTTACAGATGTCATGTTTGAAACTGTGCTATCATCATTGATAACTGCATGCTACTGATGTCATCTTTTTCCACAATTTGTATAAGGCTGTTCAGAAAAAAAACAATGTCTGGTTTTAGACTCAACTTATATTCCTGAATTAATGCATTTAAACATTGTTTAAATCAGTCAAATAAAAACTCTGACCATCCGTACATTTCTACCATTGAGTCACAAGGTTATGCATGCCTTAAGATAAATCTCTAAAGGTTTGAATGCCAAGAAATCTTTGAGTGCAGTTTCTGCATCTTCTTTGCAAAGGAATGTCTTTTGGCTAAAAAAATTGACCAGATACTTGAAAAAGTACCAGTTGCATGTAACTTAACTGAATGTGTTACAAGTAGTTGAACTGTCACTCAACTGTACCCCACACATAATAATCAAGAGGGTTGCATCTGGGGAATTAGGTGGCCAGATGTAGGGGGTGATGTGGTCACAGAAATGGTCTGACAACTATGATTGGGTTTTCTTGCTTGTGTGGCATGGTGCACAGTCCTGTTGCCTGACATAGGGTCTTCCAGCAGTCACCCTTTTGACCCATTGTTGCACTACCTCCTCAAGGTACTTGATTTTAAGTGTCTGTGTTGAGTCTACCCTATGGGGGGATGAATGGGGACATAACATTGCCATCACTAGTGATCACTCCAAACACCTATGTAATCGCCATTAAACTCATCTAACTCTTTCTGAAACCTCTGCACTGTCCTCAGATTAACACCCAAACACTCTGAAATGTTCATATTGGAGCTTTCAGCACAAATACTAAGCAGTACAGCATGCTATTTCCAAATTCCTGGTGGAGTGAATTGTGCCATTGTGATCTTTTTCTCACCAGCAGTACCCAACTCATCTTACTATACAGTGCAGTTGACAAAACAAAACAAAACAACACACATACAAGAAATTAAAAATATAAAATGGCGACAATTTATGCATCACATCTTGTATGTGTATATATATATATATATATATATATATATATATATATATATATATATAAAATAGAGTAGATAAGTTGCTCAATAAAACAAAAGTCAAACGAAAGGTACTGATGAAATCAGTACAAAAGAACCTTATTAATATTAACCAGGTGACAAAAAATGAAGCCGGAGATTGAGGTTTCTAAGTTCAGAATTTTCGAACATGCCTGTGTTCTTCATCAGTAGATCACGAGAAATAAAAGAGAGGGAGGTTGAAACTATCAACATTAGTTTTAGAGGTGGGTAGAGTCTGCTTGTAGGTGGAACTGTTAGAAAAATTTGTTCCCTGTTTGATTTCTCGCTGTGCAAAATTTTATTTTATTTCTAATTATATATATAAAATATAAAAAGTGAATACTGAAGTCATCACTCCAGAGACAATAGGCTGTTTCATGCTAGATGCAATCGTCAGACTGCCTGATGATTGCATCTAGCATGAAACAGCCTGTCCCTGTTGACTTCAGTGTTTACTTATATTTATATTTGCATACACTCTATCTCTGATATTGAACACTTTATCCCATAAATACAGCACACATTAAAACTATATTTCTTCATATATATATATATATATATATATATATATATATATATATACTTTACAATTGGAATTAAGATGACTTTAGTTCATGACCATTTTAATTATATATATATATATATATATATATATATATATATATATATATATATATATATATAATTGGGGAAAAGGATAAGCAGCTGCAAAAAGAGTCTGCCTAAAATTGCACACTTGCAAAAGAAATATAAAATGGTGACAATTTACGCATCACACCCTGTACTTATAATAAAAAAATTAAAATATATGTTCCAAGTCCAATACCACCATCATGATACTAGTTATATGCTGTTTAAGTTGTGGTTAATTTGTTAATAATTTTAATCATTTATGTTTTCCTGATGTAATCAGCATCTGTTTGAATTTCTGGGGTGAGGAATTGATTGTGGGGTGGTGGTGTTCAATAAATATTTTTCATAAGTTTGTTTTTATATTTTTGTTGTTTGGTGGGTTAAACCATGTTTTACTTCTTTTTCAATTGGTATTTTCTGTAATGTGAAGTGTGTATATGAATGTTGCTGAAAATCCACTATCTTTTAGGGCTGTTTCATATTTTTTGGCTTCATTGAAGATGGTTTCACTGAAAGAATTGTCAGATTGCCTGCAAATAACTGATTACAGGTTCTTCTTGATTATCAGTGGCAGGTGGCTGGAAAATCTGTGTATGTAAAAAGTGGTTTGTCATTGGGTTTTATGACTTACAGCATTTAAGTTTCCTAAAGATGTATTAATACATTGTGAAATACAGAGCAACCTTGGTTCTCAAATATCTCACAGAAAATTTGAGATGAAAATAACTCAGTTATCAAACAAAATTTCGGTTCTCTAAAAACATTGCCAAACCAAATTAACCCAAACAGAATCATTTCTGAGTTGACCGCCATGCTTTAATGATTTGTGTGTTGTGCTGTGCTTTTCATTACCAATTTTATTGTACTGTGCCTTTTCTTCACTTCATTAGCCCTTAGTCATGGCTCCAATGAAAACTATAAGTGATATTAGTAAAGTAAAAAAAAAATTTAAGAGAAAAACAATTGAAGTGAAGAAAGAAATCATTGCAAAACACAAAAATGATGTTTATGTGTCAGATCATACTGTGCAGTATGGTATGCCAAAATTGACAATATCTACTATTATAAAATATAAAGAAGTGATAAAAGCAGTTGATGTTGCAAAAGGAGTGATGTTTATTAGTAAACAAAGACTAAAGAAGTGGAAAAGTTATTTTTATAAATAAGAAAAAGTTAGCAGTTGACAGTATCAGTAAAGCATTTATTTGTAAAAAAGCATTAGAAATTTATAATGATCTAGTAAAGAAAACCCTTGGTACAAGTGCTGAAAGTGATACTTTTGAATTCAAATCTAGTAAAGGCTGGTTTAAGAAATTTAAGAATAGAAGTGAAATACACAGTGTAATTAGGCATGGAGGGGTGGCGATACTGAATAACTGGTGGAAGACCACCATACGGAGCTTACCACCAAATATCTTGTACACCTTCAAAATGAAATTACAAAATTGTAATGGGGAAAGAATGAATCAGTTCTCAAACAATTCAGTTTTAGAACAGACTTTCAGAACAAATTATGGTCGAGAGTCAAGGTTGCTCTGTATATATATATATATATATATATATATATATATATATATATATTTTTTTTTTTTTTTATATATATTATTTATATATTATATATACGCACATGCTTATTGATGTCAGTTTTGTGACCCTGGGTTTCATGCTATTTGTCTGATGATCGCAAATAGCGTGATACCCAGGATCACAAATTCACATCAATCTAATTAAATATATATATATATATATATATATATATACACACTCTTTGTTATGATATTCTAAGTATTTTGTGTGTGCATTGTGGGATGACTAAAATACTTGTGTATATGTGTGTGTGTCAGCAGCTGGCAATGTAAGTTTCACAAAGATGTATTCAGTACATCTTAAAATTATATATATATATATATATATATATATATATATATATAATTTATTCAAAAATTATAACATAAACATGTTATCACACACAAAAATGACCACAAAATAGCCAATTTGTTTCCAACACTTCTGATGTCTTATCAAGTGATGGTGTTGAATATATATATATATATATATATATATATATATATATATATATATATATATATATATAGTTAAACCTAGAGATCCAGACAAACCAACCAAGGTTTCACTTAAGCGGATCATCAGGGAAGGCTGGCTAAAAAGAACAGAATACTTATAGTCAATAAACAAAAATCAGCCTGACTAATTATGGTTCCATGTAGGATAATGGTTTGATTCCTGTCGGAGGACGCATATTTTCTATGAAAATTTCTCAGACATTCAGGCCAATAAATGTCGTTAATACTGTTTATTATAAACAGAGCATTTGTAAATATTTGTATCTATAAAAAAAAAAAATGTATATATATATATATATATATATATATATATATATATATATATTCAACATATAACATATATATATATATATATATATATATATATATATATATATATATATATATATATATATATATATATATATATATATATATATATATATACTCTCTACTCTCTTTCAATTTCAATAGTACAGCATCTCATTTCTTAGATCCAAACAGACAGACTACTTTGCATATATGATTTAATTAGCTTGTATAGTACCAACCAAACTTTTTGGAAGAGCAAAATACAGAGACCTGGTACACATAATGTGCCACAAGGTCCCCAAATGACCCATCTTAGGTTATAAATTCAAAATTGTCCTTCTCTTAGACCTTTTGGCACTCAAGGTTATATGACCCAGTCTGTCCTGCTCTTCACTCATAGTTGGATATGTCAATAGAAAACAATGTAAGACTCATAAAGATGTATAATTCAGTGTAAATGTTTCTAAAAAGCATTATATGTTGTTTATTTAATGCAGAAGGAATTGTGGGATATCCCCAGATATTTTTCCTTTATCTACAAGAAAATACAGATCGGTATCAAGGATGGCATTAATAATTTCTTTTTCCTACTTAGAGCACTTAATATACTTAAATGATCTCTCATTTAATTCTGACTACATTCATTATAGTCTAAACATTTAGCATGCAATTTTACATATGTGCATATGTGTGAATAGCTTTTGTTGGTAGTGTCTGGTAGTGTAGAATTTGCCCTCTAAATATTAGAGTCCAACCCAGACATTAAATTTGAAAATTTTATGATGAATAATTCATCTTGGAAAAGAATATTTTAATTTCAGACAAAAAACGTCTTTAATTTGGGCAGTCAGCAAAGTTCTTTTAAATATTACAATTGTGCACAAGATACAAATAGTCAATGAGCTACATTGATGGATAGTCCACAAAACTGTCATTTAACAGGTGAGAGAATGCAACAAACTGTTTTGTGTTAATGGTGCAATGCTTAATCTGTATTCCATGCACTGTGCACAACTGCATACACACATCCAATACAAAGCTCAAGAGCCACTCAAAGTAGAGGGGTAATGAATGAAATTGTTGAAAAGACATAAAAGGATGAGGAAGGAGTAAGAAGTGAATATGATGACATTTGTAGATAGATAATGGTTGAACCTTGTTGTAGAGTAGTTTCACAGTGGTCCTAAAATAGGTTCGACATACAAAACGTTAGGAACTTGATATAATAGGTAATGACGCAGAGAAATCTAGTGGTGGTTGCTGATACTTTTAATATCCAACTAACGGTCATCTGACATTGACTGACTGACCAACTTTCTGAGCGACTTCGCGACTATTACTACTACTACTACTTATTATAGGTGGGAGAGTCTATTAACTATGGAATAGATGTGTTCCACTATAACGACCCTAAACTTGAAGAAATTAAGATTGTAGTGGTCGAGGAGTCTGTGCTCTCAGGAGTCTGTTCTACAACATGACAGTTCTGGGGAAGAAGCTGTCTGAGTGGTATTTCCTCCTAACCAATGAAATACAAAGAGAATGATGATTTGATTGCATGCATATGGAATGACTGGTCCTTACTGTGAAGGTTTAAATTAGCAGAATTAAGGAATATAGGTTGTTTGAATATTTGCCATAGTAATAGTGATAAAGTAGCCATGTTTCATCTGTAATAAAAGAGGCTGTAGGTTAGAAAATAATTTATCATCCACAAGGTAGTGTAATTACTTTTGAACTCTATCATGGTTGAACAGTGAGTATTGAATAGCACAAGCTCAGATCTAATAGCAATAAGGTTGTTTGAAAATAAACCTAACATAATTAAAGACACTGTTTACACAGTTTTGTAGGTTATGACTTACTTGCCATTCTGCAGCTTCTTTACCACAGATGCAATGTTGTGAGCATGTTGTTATTTTATCTCTATTTCCATAGCAAATATTCATATGAGCTCTATTCTTTAGTCCCACCAGTTCAAATCTTTAGAGCTACAACGCACCATGCCACTTGCATGGAGTTGAACTGTCCTCATTTCCTCTGTATTCTAAATATAAAATGTCCCACTTGTTATAAAATAAAATAAGACATATCTCGACTGATTTACAGGCAAATACCCAAGAGTGAGAACCGGATGTGAACGGGACAAAGCGCCATCACAAAATGACCATTATCCTTCTTTACAAATGTTTCCGACACACGTGTTCCGGTCGAAAAATAAAATAATATTTAAAGTGCTCTATTTTTTGTCCAATAAAAATGCTTCCCTCCTAATTATACTCGCTCCATTTCTTGAGCCTGTTAAGCCATAAAAATCGCTATAAAAGGGGTCACACGGATAGTTCAACAGTCAGTCCACAGGTGCCCAGGATAGAGACCTGTCACGTCCAGCTGCTGACAGCAGGGGAGCGTCAACCACCGTCAACATGTGTGAACTACTATGAGAGATCAACCAGATCCGAAAGCCAGCTTATGAACTTTACCACACCAAGGTAGCTGTCCAAACCCTCACGTTCCTGTTGAAATAAACCACGTAAATCTATTTCTACTGTTGTCGTATTTCTTTCTTGCAACCATACGCTTGTCTATAACACACTCAAACAGCTTTATCCCCAAAAATGCCACTTTGTGGAACAGATTCCTACATGGATGTTTTCTTGAATACTATAATCTTGACCTTTCCTCCTTATATTCATGATGTTCACTTCCTATGACCTCTTACATTCATATCACACATATTATTTAGTAACCCACTATTTTGATTGACTATCAAGCCTTGTATTGGGTGAACTTAGTATAAAAAAAATATGGTATATTTATTTTGGAAATAACTTTCCTCTCCTAATTCATCCCTTTAACAAGATTTTGAAATTATAAATAAATACTAAATTATTTACACTATTTACATTGTTTGGACTGTTGTCCTCATCTTTATTGTCATATTCACAATGTTTCGGCCCTTGGACTCTCCAGCATTCTTCAGTTGATATACGTTAAAATTTCAAACTGAATCTTTTATTTAGTCCCTAAGGACACAGCCCAGTGGATAAAAGCATTGGTTGAAGTAATCCAAAAAGTGACTTGACCCAAATAGTTGTGAGTTCAATACCTGGCCACAGCAGAGGTGAACAAAAAAACTTGCAGAGTTGAGTTACTAAAGGGAATTAACTTAGACTGAAATATCCAGAAAAGGCATGGCATGTAAAACTAGAACAATCTACCCGCATTGACTAAATAAATGGTTCGGTTCAGAATCCTATCATATATCATCTGAAGAAGGCCAGAGTGTACAACAGCTGAAACATCATGAATGTGACAATAAGGATGAGGACAAGAGTTCAAACAATGTAAATAGTGTAAACAGTTAAAATACCTCATCTCAAAAATATAGACAAATACTGAATTATTGTTTACTTTTTTTAAATTCTCTAGAGAGATATAAATACAACAGAGTCAAATGTTGCCCAAAAGAAAAATGATAACTTGTTTATTGAGTGAACATATGAACATTGAAAAACAAAGCATTAATAATGTCTAAAATGAACTATTTGAAGATTGCTTTAGAGTACTCAAGCTTTTTTGTTTTTTCGTGTGTGTGTGTGTGTGTGTGTGAATGCATGCATGCATGTGTGTTCCTCTTTTAATCCAGAGAAAACAATTTTTTCATGGATTAAGAGGAGACTTGAAGCAATAGAGAACCTATAGAATGATGGTAAAAATACCATGGGCAAAACATGTGTTCGATAAGGAAGTTTTAAGGAAACTGAGAATGAAAAGGACACTTTCAATGTCTCTGTGATCCTAAGCAAGAGAATGAAAAGGACACTTTTGCTTAGGATCACAGAGACATTGAAATTTCTGAGACACATAATGGAAAAAGAGGCCTTAAAGAATCACATGATATATTGAAGGCAAGAAGGACAGTAAGAAAATAACCTTCCTAATGAGTTTGTATAAATGGATGACAGAATAAGGATTCTGAGGGATAGCAAGAGGACAAACATTACTTACAGCCACAAAAGATACAAAGTTGTAGAGAGCCATGGTCACCCATGTCCTAAAGGGAAATGCCACATAAAAGGAAAAGAAAGAGATGACCCCCCCAAAATACACCACCAATATTTATGTCTATGGCATATGGCTGAGTGGTTAGAATTTTAGCATCATGACCACAAAACCCAAATTTGAAAAAGAAGACCATCCCAAATACACAACCGATATTTATGTCTATGGCATATGGCTTAGTGGTTAGAATGAAACCCAAATTTGAAAAAGATGTCCACCCCAAATACACAACCAATATTTATGTCTATGGCATATGGCTGAGTGGTTAGAATTTTAGCATCATGATCATGATCATGATTCCCAAATTTAAATTTCACCATGGTCAATTTTTCAGAGAAGTGATCCTAGCATGTGGCCTCACTGAGAAGTGTCTGAAAACCATGAGTTTACCCAAGGCTTGTGAGTGAAATTGGGTAGATGAAAGAGAGGTTGGAGAATTTGACATTTACAGGAATATTTTTATACTGAAAAGCAACAGAAATATTTTTATATTGAAAGCAAGAGAGATTGACACGCTTGCATATATGGATGGCAATATTTCAATTTCTGTACGTGTTTCATTTTAACATCTCATATTTGTATCTCGTATTTTTGGGGCTATTCCTCTTGCTGAGAACCATATATTCTTTTTTTTATAATTGATGATTAGTCCTTTCTTCTTACTTTCCTTTACTACTTTGTCTTGGAATTTCTGCAGTTTTCTTTCTGCATCTGTCATTAACACAGTATCACCTGTATAACCTAGGAAATTTTTATTTACACTATTGATTTTGGTAGATGAGATAATCCAATACATCAAAAGTTTGATATATTGTGGTTATTTTATTTTCAAAATTTGTGGTGATCTGCCATAGAACAACCTCACAGATGAAGGCAATAGCTGTTACCCAGACTTTATTGCTGGTGGGATTTTATGATCCATTTTCAAGGACTATATCTCATCACCCTGTTCTCCATTTGGACTTTGAGGTTCTTACAAGGACAGCAAGGACTTTTAGACTGTATTGGATTTTGCCCTAATGTTGATACTTGCAAAGTGATCACTGTAACATTTCAAGCTTCAGGGTCCCAAAAATGTAAGTCTGCCACTAGAATAAACTAAAGCCAGTAATTAAATTTGTAAACTTAACAAATCCATAATGTAACCAAAGAATATGATTAGACTGGTTCTTTTAAAATTATGCTTTTCTACTTTTATTGTCTTCAAAAAAATTTGTTTACTGGTAAGATTAAATGTTAATGGCACAAATCTTTTTGAAAAGAATATAATCCTATCATATTTTGTACAACATTACAAACAAAAATATTTACAGGACCTGATACTATTTACATTGTGATTGTTTTTGAGTTTTGCTTCTGAACTGGTATGCAATCTATATATATAAAACAGAGGATGTCTGTCAGTCTGTGTGATACCTTTTCACTTGAGATCCATCCAACTGATTTTGACCAAACTTGGCACATACATTGTACAGTGTACGAAATAGGTTCTTAGCATAAAAATTGATAATTTTAAAAAAATCAATAAAGCCAATCAAAAATTGATAAAGTCAACTTTTTTCCTCCAATTTCATTCAAACTCAGTATGTAGGTTACTTACATCATGACAAGCTCAACCATACCACATTTTTATTTCTATGCTACTGCGTTTAGTGAAAAACCACAAAAAACAAAAAACTGATTTCAACACAAATCGATTTCAACACAAATTTTAAACTAAAAACTCCCTCAATTTTCAAGCAATTTAATACAAACTTCACTCAGTTGTAGCCAACAATAAGGTGATTGTTTAACAGTCATTTAACTTGATAATTAAGTCCACCCATACAGTGAAAACCCGCGTAAATAATGAATAACTTGTTTTTTTCTTATTATTCGTTGATTTTTCAACCAATTTTCATCGAACTTAGCAATTGCTTTATAAATGTAACTTCTATTACATCCCTGGTAGAACACTGACAAACTGAATTTCAAAAACTCCAAAATAATTGTGGTCTGAAGTGGGTATTCATGTTGCCTGTTTTACCCTTTCATGTCCTTGGCTAACTTCAATTGAATAAATACAGACTACTTCTTTTATATCAGTAACTGCATCAATTCAAAATGTTTTTTAATGAAAGTACTTTAAAGTAATTGAAGAAGATAGAATCTGTTACATCTAAATATGATGCTGTTTTTGCTCCATTCTAATTGAACGCTTTTTTGATCGACCAGCTGGATATGGCTGCTAGTGTTTGATAATCTGGAAACAGTAAAAGAGAGAAAAATAAAGAAAAATTTTGTCTATTTGTCTATTCTCCACAAAATGTAAAATGCAAGTTTTTAATAGGGTTTAAGATTATATAAGTTCTATTGTCCATATGCTTATGTGATAAAATAATTAACCAAATGCTATTTCTATAAAGTGATTCTCCCTCCCCAAAATATGTCTTAGTAAGACATCATGAAATATCTTGACACATCTTTCCAAATGCAGTTGGGAAGTGCTTTTAAAGAAACATACCCCAAAGAAAACTTTGAAAATCTGACTCCAAAGAGGGAAAAGTGGCAACCCGTTCTTCTTTTGGTTTAGGAATAAGTATCTTTTGTGCCATTTTATCTTTTTAGACCTGATCCTAAAAGAAATTTTTAAAAAGTTAAAAGAGAAATTACTTTAATTCTAAGAAATGTGTTTTATATACACTCAACAACTTCAGACAAATTAATTTTTCATCATTGCATATGTATATCATTGTTCTTCTCATAACAAAAGGAGGAAGCCCTCCTGTCCTAGCATATACATGTCTATTCTTGGCAGTGTACAACCATGCCTTGACTTGTGTAACGCACTAACTCCTTATTCCATCTTGCCTTATGTTTTGGCATTTTTTTTGGCATTCATTGAGTGACTCTAGTGGCCCACCTGTTACCTCAGCAATAGGTGAGATGTTCTACATCTCTTTGTTTGGCATGCAAAATGCACTGAACCATACCATATACATCTGTGTTATAAATATATATATATGTGTGTGGGGGGGGTGGATGTAGCTTTCCCAAGGGTATTTGACATAAATGAATGTAATAATCTTCACTATAAATTCAAACTTGGTTCTCCAATTTCTCATTCCAAGCCACTATCCATGTATATGACCCATTTCAGAGGAACTGGTGTGTGTGCATGTATATATATATATATTTATTAAAGACATTTTTATGTTTAACGTTGTTATTTTATAGATACAAGTATTTAAGCAAATGCTCTGTTTATGATAAACAGTATTAAATAACATTTACCGGCCTGAATGTCCGAGAAATTTTCATAGAAAATATTACGTTCTTTGACAGGATTCGAACCTGCATCCTATCTGGAACCGTCATATACGCTGACGTGCCTTACCTCTAGGCTACAAAGCAGTAAATTCGGTTTATAATCAGTAAATTCGACCTTGTCTACCGAACGGTTCTTTGTAGCCTAGAGGTAAGGCACGTCAGCGTATATGACGGTTCCGTTATAGGATGCAGGTTCCCTGTCAAAGAATGAATATTTACTATGAAAATTTCTCGGACATTCAGGCCGGTAAATGTTATTTAATACTGTTTATCATAAACAGAGCATTTGCTTAAATACTTGTATCTATAAAATAACAACGTTAAACATAAAAAATGTCTTTAATAAATAAATTGTCGGACCTTGTCCATTTCTTAATATATGACGTCATTTGTTTACATTCGATACACCAGAGCAGTTATGAATGTACGAGATTCATGGAAGATTGGAGTTTATAATCAGTAAATTCGACCTTGTCTACCGAACGGTTCTTTGTAGCCTAGAGGTAAGGCACGTCAGCGTATATGATGGTTCCGTATAGGATGCAGGTTCGAATCCTGTCAAAGAACGAATATTTTCTATGAAAATTTCTCGGACATTCAGGCCGGTAAATGTTATTTAATACTGTTTATCATAAACAGAGCATTTGCTTAAATACTTGTATCTATAAAATAACAACGTTAAACATAAAAAATGTCTTTAATAAATAAATTGTTGGACCTTGTCCATTTCTTAATATATATATATATATATATATATATATATATATATATGTGAGTGTGTGTGTGTGAAACAATTTTGAAAAACTTATACTTCTATGTTTTTGCATCATATATATATATATATACATATATATATATATAGAAAGAGAGAGTGAGAGGGTGCGATGGGTAAATTGTCGCCATTTTATATTCTTAATTTCACACATGTACATTGTTTTTGATTTTGTCAAGTGCACAATATAGTAGGGTCATTTGGCCACTGTCTGTGAGACGGAACCATGACGCAATTCACTCTGCCATAAATTTGGAAATGTCATGCTGTACTGCTTGAAATTTGTATTGGAAGCTCCAATACAGACATTTCAGAGTTTTGGCTGTTAATCTGAGGACAGTGCAGAGGATTCAGAAAGACTTGGAAGAGTCTAATGGTGATTATGAAGGCACAGTAGCTCATAAAACTCACTCTGATCATTCTGAATTTGTTGGTGAGGACCTCAGACTCAACACAAAGGCCTACATCAATGCCTTGATGAGGTAGTGATGCCTTGGGTCAAAAGGATGGCTGCTGGAAGACCTTATGTTTGGCAACAGGACTCTGCACCATGCCACACAAGCAGAAGAACCCAATCATGGCTGTCAGGCAATTTCTAGACCACATCACCCCTTACATCTGACCACTTAACTCCCAAGAATGCAAGCCCCTTGATTATTATATATGGGACACAGTTAACAGACAGACCAACAAAACTCCTTGTAACACCAAAGATGAATTGAAGGCAAGGATTATAGCAGCATTCACCAGCTTAAACAGGGAGACTGTTCATAAGAGTTGCAGGAGATTCCAAAATCATCTGGTGTCTGTAGTTTAAGCCATTGGTGATGTTATTGAATAAATTCACTCTTTAGTGTTTCAAGATATTTTTGTGTGATTTTGGTAAATATATCTGTTAAAATGAGATGTCAGTGTTATTTTTATTTTTGTGTAATTTAGACAACAATTTATCCATCACACCCTGTGTATATATATATATATATATATATATACAATAGGAATAAAAATTACCTCATGTTATGATCATTTCACCTTACAAATTAAAAAGGTGAAATGATCATAATATAAATACATTAAGCTCTCTTTGTGGATCAGTTTTAATATTTTATATTATTAGGATTCACTTGGATTATATACCAATGGATTATTACCGATATATATATATATATATATATATATATATATATATATATATATATATATATAATCATTTATTTAAAATTATAACATAAATATATTATAAAATCACTACAAAAATAGCTATTATGTTTCAACACCTCTGGTGTCTTATCAAGTGATGATGTTGAATGTAGATTGTAGAATAAAGGGTTTTAAAAGGTTCAAATTAATTAACCACCCCTCATAAGGAGAAATGCTGTTACATGAGCTGAAAGGACCAATCAAAATACAAGTATATGAGAATTCAAAAAACTTGACAATGAAGTAAGGTTATAATAACTATTAAATACTTTAAAGTTAGGTTTATACTAAAATAGAATTTATTCTAATAAGTAATAAATTGTATGATAAAATTTGAAATTAAAATTAAAAACTACCCATTTCAAAAATGTAAATTTAATCTATATTAAGCTTAAAATTTTAAAATTATTGAGGAAAAAAGAAAAAATACATGTTATTCTATTCATTTTGTTTCTATTGAAATTACGTTGGAATAAATGTTAAGATCGACTGCCCTAACTTAATGACAACATGGATACAAGTGTATACATGAGATTATGACATCTTGTGAAAGGCAATACAAACACAATCAGATTATAATACATAAGCATGCAGACATATTTAGATACATACACACATGAAAAAGTGACAAGACAGGAAATATTTGCACGAACTTTTACAAAAAAAAAATAATAATTTAAACCACACAAATACACAATGAAATGTGCATGCAACTTACTATACACAGACACCAAAAAAGATATGTACATGTACCTACATACATTGACAAAGAAACTCTGATATAACACTCAAGAAATATTCAAGATTGGAGGTGTTATTAAACGAATTCTAACCACGTATTTGAATATAACATATACGGGCAAATATGCATAGATAAAAATGGTCCAATAGAACAGAGAAACAAACAAAAGGTAAAGAAAGGACATTAAAATAGATATATACGTATAAAAATAACACCATCTCATATATAAAAAATGAAAATTCCAAACACACATATACGCCTAATTGTACATTAGGTGAAAGAAAATAAGAACTACCCACAAATATATGTGTACAGTGTACACACATGGCTATTTTTGTAGTGATTTTATAACATATTTATGTTATAATTTTTAAATAAATAGTTATATTCACTCTGCACTGTATTGAGAATTCTTTTAAGAATAGTAATTGTTGGCTATTGGAATTTATTCCGTATACACCAATCATATACTTGTGTGTATATATATATATATATATATATATATATATATATATATATATATATATATATAAAATCTTTTTACATGCAGAGAAAAAAGAGAAAAAAGAAAGAAAAGAAACAGGGAGAAAGTTTGATGAAAAGAGATAATATCCATGACACATATGCATATATACAAATGTATATATACACACACAGAAAAAAATAGAGCATAATTATTATTTAACTTAATATAAAAATAATGAAAATGAAAAATCGGCAATCAATTGCTGATACCTCCTGATGTGTGGATTAAACAATTACATATATATATATATATGTCTTATGTCTATTGTCTTTTCATGTTAACTTGAATATCGCCTAATGTTAATTATGTTTTAATAACTATGTCCTGAAGAAGGTCTACTAGACCGAAACGTCTAACGTCGTCATTGAAACAACATTAAAACAGCATACTTGCATATTCGAATTTTTGTATAATCAGTGAAGTTAACATCAAAAGTTTTATTAAAGAAGGAATCAAACCTACAACTTTTTTTATTTTTCTGGGAAACTGCCTTTTGGTTAGACATGACATTACTGTTTTGCTCACAGAGGTTCTTATATCAAAGGATGTTTCAATTCCCTTTAAAAAAAATGTACATTTCTCATTGGGAGAATGTCTATATCTTCTAATTTATATTTTAATACCTAAAATGTAGACAAAGTAATTTTAAACAATTCATGGATTTTTTTCCAGTCTAGCAATATTTCTTATTACTATAAATGTTATTTTAGTGAATACATGTATTTGAGTAGACATCCATGTTTATTTACAAGCAATAAAATTAACATTTACCAACCTGGATCATTAAAAGACTTATTAAATTGGTCTAAGTTTTCTACTGACATGAAGTGATTATATTAAATCAATCGCTAGGTTTGGTGCTAAGAAGGTTGGTTCTGTGGGAAAATGAAATAAAACCAATAAAGAATATCATAATAATAATGAGCAATTAAAAAAAAAAGAGAGAAAAAGAAATACATCTTCCCATGATGCTAAGAGTAAAGGAACTAGAAACATGATTACCCCACTTGGTTTCATAAAATGCTGTTAGGTGGCACTGTTAAAGTCTATAAAAAGGTAAACATTTCCTTCTTCATTCTCTTTCTTCTCTTTTCTCCAAGATGTAGCACCACATGGTAATTACATTCTCACTGAGGAATGTTAGTTTCACCAAGCCACTGATGACTGAACCCTCTTCTCATTTTACAATGTATGGCACTCACACATGCCGTCCAAAAATCTCAAACTATGAAGTAAATCAAGCTTTCTCTTTGGTTGTTCCAACTCAGCAAAAGGCTGATTTAAATGTGGCCATAATAACAATGCTTATACTGACTTATCCTAACTTATAGACCAGGAAAAAAAAACAGATATCTCATAATCATGTTTAAATCTCCCAGTAATAAAGTAAGTAGAAATTTTCCTTTCATTGTTCCAACTCTGTTCAAAGCAGACTTGAATTGACCATAAATACTATACTTATATTTACCTACCCTAACTTCTGGACCAGAAAGAGAACAGACATACACAAGAGACATTGAGTACTTTGTTTCACTACAGTCACCATAAAAAGAATAAACGTCTGTATTAGAAAAAAGTTCTGTATGCCTCATGTTTTCTTTGTTTACAAATTAAACATGCACTTTCACTTAAAATACACACACACACAATAGTTCATTTTTATAGTTCACTGTATCATGCCAGAGAATTTGTCTCAAGAGAAACCATCTCACATATCATAAATCTACTATTCATGCATGTATTGAATATTGTTGCCGTATCTGGTCAAGTGCTCCAGCTATATATCTTGAGATTCTTGACAAAATCGAACAAACAGTCTGTAATGTTATCAGTCCTGATCTGACATATCTATTTCAGTCACTTTTCCATGTGACTTCTCTCTGTCCTTTCTATAAATATTTTCATGTTAATTGTTCTAATGAGCTCTCCTCTTTGGTACCTTGACTGCATGAATTTAAGCGCAGTACTAGATTGGCTATTAGGTCTCATGATTTTACTATTGAAATAGCTAGGTATATCTGTAACTTCTATTCTAATAAATTCTTTTCTTGTACTTCTCACCTGTGAAGCTTTCTTCTGATTTCTTGCTTCCCTGCCACCTACAAGTTTCAAAAGTTTAAATACAGTGAGAATTCCCATCTTCTCTCTTCGTGAATCCTGTTTTTTTATTGTATTTTCTCCTCACTCTTCATTCTCTTCCACTCGCAATAACCTTAGTGTCTTAGTGATATTATCACCTTGGGTGAAAATGACTGAAAAAAAAAAATGAAAGAAAATGTATTTCTTGGCAGGAATCAAACCTACATTCTCTTTTTTAACTCAGATTTGTTAATAAGGATATAGAAATTGTAAATTCCTTCCTTCCTTTGTTTTCTGTCCCATAATCCACCAGGGTCAAAGGGGCACTATATCAAGAAGAAGCCTCCACTTAATCCAGTCACTGGACAATGCCTGGCTCTAGAATAAACATTCAATGGTCAATTCGATGACATAGTCTGATCATCTCTTTCTTTTGTGTTCCTTTCTATTTCTTTCTTGTACCATTCCTTGTAGGATGGTTTTGGTGAAACTCTGCAAACTGGTTCTGTGGCCATTCTTCTTCATTGTGGTCAACACATAATTATAGCCTTTTATCTGATGATTCACCTCTTTCTGCCTTCCATTAGTATAGCTGATGCTAACCTCCAGGAGAGTGACTTGTTGCACCTTCTTGGACTAACGTTCTCGGCTGACATGAAGTGGAAAGAATATATTGAATCCATTGCTAGGTCAGCTACTAAGAAAGATGGTTCACTGTGTTGTGCTAGACATTTTTTTCTCTCCAGAATCTATCTTACATATCTATGTCTACCATTCTATCATGCTTAGAATATTGCTCCTGCTAGATATCTAGAGATCCTTGATAACATCCAAAGAAAAATAAGTAATATTATTGGTCCTGATTTTGCCTCTCAGCTTCAGTCACTTTCCCACCAGTGTAAAGTTGCCTTCCTGAGCCTTTCCTATAAATACTTCCATAGTAATTGTTTGGATGAGCTCTTCACTATAGTACTTATACTTTATGAATATAAATGCAGTACTAGACTAGGAATGAGGTCTCAAAGATATACAGTTGAGTTGGCTAGATATAACAGTAACTTCTATACATTATTTACATTATTCGGACTATTGTCCTCATCTTTGTCACCATATTTATCACAAATAACGCTCCAGCCTTCTTCAGATGGTTGGAATGTCAAACTGAACCCTTTATTTCGCTCATTGGGGTAGACTGTTCTAGTTCCACGTGCCATGTTTAATGGATGTCAGTTATCAATTCTCCTGTTAATTTTCCCTCTGAAAGTTCTCCACTGCCTTAACCTGGTATTGAACTCACACTCTTTGGGTCCTGTCACTGGATCTAACCAACGCCTTTTATCCACTGTGCCATGTCTCCTTGGGGACAGTTTCTTTTCTCACTCTTCTTGCTTGTGGAACTCTCCTCCAGCTCCATGCTTTCCAGCCAACTTTAATCTTCAAAAATTTAAATGCAATGCCAATTGCTATCTACTGTCCTCCAGATTACTCTTCTCCTGTACTTGCTCCTTAGTGATGTTTCTGTTTTCTAATTCTTTCACACCCAGGAATCCCCTTGTGTCTCAGTGGCTTTAATGCCTTGCTCAGGGTGAACTTTTATAAAAAAAAAAAAAAAAGAGCATAGGGATTGTCAGATATTTAAACTGACTAAAGTGGAATAAGCCAGATATCAAATTTGACAATTCCACTTTTTATTGTAAACCATGTGATTGTAAAAGTTACAAATGAAAGAAAGGAAATCCTAGCATCCTGTTTAATCTGACCTGAGCTATCAGAAAGATCTTTTTGCATAATTAGATGAAAAATTGAAAAAAAGAAAAAAAAATTCAATATAGTAAATGTTGGGATGTAAAGGGGGTTTCATTAAGATGGATCAAAGTCAGCAGTAAATAAATCAGTGTTATTGGTGAAAATTTATTTATTTCTCTATTGGATCTTGTTATTTAAGTCATGGCAATTATGTGTGAAAAATAATATCGTTGAGATGTCTGCCAAAGCTTTAGCGACCCCCCCCCCGACTCAAGGGTCAAAATTTTTTATAGTTTCTGCATAGTTGTTCCCCGATCTCAACAATATGTCTTATTATCTCACCCTTCAACTGTTGAATTCTTGTTGGCACAGACCTTACTTTTGAGATCACCCCAAAGGAAGAAATCTAAACGTGTGTGTGTGTGTGTGTGTGTGTGTGTGTGTGTGTGTGTGTGTGTGTGAGAGTGAGTGAGTAAACTACCTAAAAACAATTTATTGTTAATCTTATTATATTTTATTTGTAAGCATATTTTGGTAATTTTGAATGGCAACATTTTTTTTGTTTTTATATAATTAATAATTAATTAACAATTTTGTTTTAAAACTTCTTTTTTTTCAGCCTTCCTTGAATTTCAATTCATTTTTCTTATAACACCAACTTGGGGTGTTAATGTTAATATCTGAGTTGAATTTGTGTAACTTCTTTCCATTTAACCCAGATAACATCCGCCCTCCCCTTAGCAACACTTGGGCTGTTTTGTGTTGTCTGTTTGGTTAGCTCTGTATCAATTTTTCAACTGCTGTCTCTTTTTCAAATATTTAATTTTAATTTTCTAATTCCAAAACTGACTACAATCCACCATTTGAGTTGAATAAAGCTAACGCATTGACATTAGTTGAAATAGTCTATACTCATGAAGTAATTTTGGATTTCTCTATTATAATATATATATATATATATATATATATATATATATATATATATATATATATATATATATAGTCAATGAATATAAAACCTACAGCAATAAATAAAACATCTGTAAACATTGTCTGGAGGAGAAAATAGCTATAATCATCTTCCCAGACCAACACAAATTATGAAATAAATGATCAGAACTTATTTCAAAATGCTGACACTGAAACAAATTTTTACTACATTACTTAAAAATTGAAAATCAAAAACAAATACCTTATAAAATACCACCATGAAAAATATATGCACTATATACAATACAGATAATGCAACATACTTTATACAAAACCAATGCTTTAAACTAAACAAATAAGATAACCAAACACTGCCAAAAAAAATAATAAAATAATAAAAACTCTAAATAAACAAATTAACAAATTACAAATGAACACATAAACACAAGTAAATGTCATAATAATAATCAACAACAAATAATTAAGTAATCAATTATAAATAATGAGTAAAAAAAGTTAACAACTGCATTCAGATCCACAATTATTTCTACTCAATAACCTCTAGAATAATTTGAAACATAATCGTTACCACTGACCAGCATATATAAATAGTTGAGCCAAAATACAACATACATATTCTAAAAATTGTATTCAAGCATGAAAGACATTGTTTTCACTTGTTTTTTGATCTCAGTCTCCACTTTTTACATATTTACAGGTGCTCTATCTCTGATATTGAGCACTTTTACTCATGAATATAGCATACCTTAAAACTATATTCTTATCATATATATATATATATATATATATATATATATATATATATTTGTGTATTTAGGCAGCAAATTTTCTTTTAAGCATGTCTGATTGAATAAATTACAGATATTATGTCTGAAGATTTTTAACAAAATCTTTTCATACTCACAAATAAGCTTCTGTGTATTGATGTTAAAGAATGAGAGAAATGTGCTATAGCTGTTTAAATTTCTTTTATTTTCATTTCCTAAGTACTTATGTGTGTGTGTGTGTGTGTGTCTACAATCTGTTTCTCTACTTTTAATCTTTTACTCACACACACACACACACACACACACACACACACACACACACACACACATATGTATATGCTCTAATATCCTCGGGTTAGCATTGATATCAATAAATATTCTATAATTTTCAAAGGCGAAAAGAGAAGTAATCCTGGTTAAGCCCTCATAAAAATGATCATATTTGGCAAGAAAAAGATTTGGATTATTACCAAGTTTTAGATTATCACAATTTGCCAGTCTAAGTCTTAATCTTAACAGATGTATAAAGAATGAAACATTCTTAATTTCCTATCATCTAAACATCAAGAAAAAAAAACAGTTTTTATCTGAAGATATATTATAATATATATACTTATAATACACAGTCCAGTTTGTAAGTCATGTTCATTTATTGCTATTTTAACCACTTCCTTATAACCATAAAGGTTAAAGAAGTACAAGATTTGCAAAAATCTTGAACATTTTTTTACTTATATCATTGAGATAATAAAGATATGATTCTACAGAAAGTTGCTGAGAATACCACAGACAGAGCATGTGAGCCACAAGGAAGTTTTAAGGAAAATAAAAAGAAAAAGGAAACTTAGAATTAGAAAGAGACAGTTAAAATTTCTAAGGCACATAATGAGGAAAGAAGGGTTGAAATATTTAACACCCACAGGACATACTGAAACTTCTCACTGCTCTATCAATATTTCCATGGTGAGTGTTCAGTTGAACTACCCCACTTGATTCCACCAGTCCTAACCTTCCCAACTAAAACCTTCCATGCTGCACACATTGTAGTGAGCCACCCACATTCTCTTCATATCCCCCATTAAGTTGCACTCAAGCAGCTTCTCCCCATGAACTGCTGCCTTGTAGAACTGTCTCCCGAGAGGTTGTTTCTCCAATCACTACAATCTTAACCTGTTCAAGTCTAGGGTTAACAATTATCTTCCACACATATAAATATGAGCTTAGGCACCTTGGTGTGGTGTAATGGTTAACAAGCTTGTCTCAATAACACAGTTACAACTGTTCTATCCTCACTGGGTGCTCCATACTTTCAACCTTGTGCCACATCTATGCTATGCTTAGAAAATCAATATATGGGCACCTTGGCGTGGTGTAATGGTTAGCAAGCTTGTCTTATGACTGAGTAGTGAATTTGATCCTAACTGCGTGCTCCTTACTTAGCTAGCTTAGAAAATCACCATATACATATGAGCTGTAGCTCTTGATCTATATCTCTACCTCAAGTGGCCCCAGGACCTTGTACAGGATGAATATTGATGTAAAAAAAAAAAAGTTCAGAGGGAAACAACAAGTAATCTATCTAATGAGCTTGTGTAAATAGATGGCAGATCAGGGAGTGAGAAGAATAGTAAAAAAATACAAACACTACTAAAAGCTACAAAAGATAGGAAAATGAGGAGCACCAAGATTGTCCATGTCCCGAAGGAACAAAACAAGTTTCTTCATCCTATTCTTCTTATAATTCTATTTGAAGCTGGCTACATATCTCAATTTCTCATGGTCATTAGCTAAAAGGACAGCTCAAGATGCAAACTACAAATTGGAGATGTCAGAATAAAGCAAGTACAGAAAATTGACTATCTGGGAAGAGACAACTGAATATATAACAGAAATCTGAAGATGCATAGCAATAGAAAAAGATTCCTTCTAGAAACTAAGCAAAACATTAAAAAAAAGAAAAATGTCACTGAAAATAAAAATGAGCATGTCCAGTTATTATATAATACCAGTCCTCCTATATGGCAGTGAATGTGAACATGGGAACAATGAGGAAGTTTTAAGGAAAATATGAATGAAAAGAACATTTTTGTCTACAATTTTGATTTAAAAATGCTATCTAATTTAAAGAGAAAACAATTTACTGAGTTGAAAATGTTTAGAAAGTGCTTTACTCACTAGATCATCCATAGTAAATTTGTGTCCAGGTTCTTACAACATTTCACCATTCGTGGCAGATCTTTTATTACCATAATGTGGAATATTTAATAACAAAAGTGATGGAAACATGAACAAAAAGAAAAAGAATCTAAATGAAATTGGATAGATTATATAAACAAATTAAAAAAAAATTATTATTAAATTTAAAATTTCCAGCATCTATTATTGATGTGCATGTGTAAACGCATCAGTACAAATATAAACTTAGTCCAATGAAGTCCTAAAGGATAAAACGTATCACATGAAAATTTTTTCCACTTTGTCATACTTATTTCCCCTAAAATTGTTCTTGATATATAAAAAAATCTGTATATCATTATCCCATATATATATATATATATATATATATATATATATATATAGAGAGAGAGAGAGAGAGAGAGAGAGAAATATATAGACTGGAGAGACCTCTTCAGGGCACAGGCCTGGGTGAAGTTATATGAAGACTGTTCACTGTGTAAACTACATAGACCCATATATATATATATATATATATATATATATATATACGTTATAATCTTTCTAAACCAGATCTTCTTCAGAGTCTGCCTATATTTCTGAGATGAGGTATTATGTACATTATTTACATTATTCGGACTATTGTCCTCATCTTTGTCACCATATTTATCACATTTCGGCTGTTGTATACTCCGGTCTTCTTCAGGTGGTTGGAATTTCAAACTGAACCCTTTATTTCGCTCACTGGGGTAGACTGTTCTAGTTCCACGTGCCATGTTTAATGGATGTCAGTTATCAGTTATCTCCTGCTAATTTCCCTCTAAAAGTTCTCCACAAGGACACATGGCACAGTGGATAAAGGAGTTGGTTAGATCCAGTGACAGGACCCAAAGAGTGTGAGTTCAATACCCGGTTAAGGCAGTGGAGAACTTTCAGGGGAAATTAGCAGGAGATAAGTGATAACTGACATTCATCAAACATGGCACGTGGAACTAGAACAGTCTACCCCAGTGAGCAAAATAAAGGGTTCAGTTCAAAATTACAACCACCTGAAGAAGGCTGGAGCATACAACGGCTGAAACGTTGTGATAAATATGGCGACAAAGATGAGGACAATAGTTCAAATAATGTAAATAATGCAAATTTTCTTCTGATTCATGTTACACAAATTTCCACCACTGGCCAGGTGTGAATGCTCCGAATCCCAAGACCAAACTAAAAATTCCATCAAACCTTCTGCTTTCCTCACCCCCCCCCAAAATATACAATCCAATTTTTACCCAATAGCACCCACTCTCGCTAAAGAAGTGAAATAGGAATTGGAGTCAATCTGAGCCTACAAAGGGACATCTTCGGCAGTCAGTCGGCACAACAGCCAGACTTCACACGCTCGTCAGAATGCCATCTTCACACCCAAAGACAACTTGCCTCCCATCTCCAAGGACAACTTGCCAAAGTCCGTTGCCACAGTAAGTCCCGACTCACCCTCCCTCTACTACGGTAAGCCACTACAGACGGCTTTACTTATCTCTTTCTTTCAACAAAAGACTTTCACACCACTTCACCATTCATTGTATTTTTTGTTAATACAATTATTTATTTCTTAAACCTCTGTTGTTTCTTATTTCTGCCACCATACACTTAATATATCATATATATATATATATATATATATATATATATATATATATATATATATATATAGAGAAATAGAGAGAGTGAGAAAGAACTAATTATTCATGTAAGTGTAGGTAGGATTCATTAAGCAAATACATTAAAACTTACATTCACTCTAATGGTGATATATATAGTGGCACAGTATATGAAAAAGAATCAGGGTTACCAATGTAAACATAATTTAAGCAGTTTCACCAATATATTAGCAAGGAGAATATCAAATGAAATTATTGTTTGACAATGATTAGCTAGGTGTAGTTGGTGAAAAAGACAAATTATAATAATGCTGGTGAATAATTGAATGACAAAATGTAACACTAAAAACAACAATAAAAACAAAAATAAAAGCAGTAAGAATCTGATTGAAGTTGGCTAGGCTGTACATCTAGATACATCAATCGCTATAAATTTAAAAATCAAGTATCAAGTATCTTGTACATTTTCTCTCGGGGTTTAATTCTAATTAACATTTGTTTATATTTCTGTTCCTTACCCCATATGATTCCATAAATAAAAACATTATTTGGTCTGAAGAAATCCTTTTGGAGGATGAAATGTGTTACAAGGATTTCTTTTTCATTTTGTTGTTCAATTTATCACCTTTAGTCTGATATATAGAATTTATATATCATATTCCCCTCAAATGAATATCTTTAATTTTTAATAGACAATAATATTGTTTAATAATTTTAAATAATTTAAATAATTTAGGTGTTTTGAACATACCAAAATAACTCATCAGCAATATAGAGATAAAGCAGTGGAAATAATAACAAAATTGTGTTGAAAATAAAATCTATACATTAATTATACTGAGAAATTATGACCCATGTTGAATTTTCTTCCAGTTTTTGATGATAATAATGGGCCTTTTATTCTGTTTAATATTATAAATGGACATTAGATATTAGTTTTATGGTTATTGATTTATTGGTGCTCTTGCTCAGTATTATGAAATCTCTATATTTGATATATTTATTTAGGTAAAGCACTAATTCTAAAAATACATGTAGAATAAAGCTGATTTTTTTAAAACGAAGGGGAGATAATTCCTAAATAGTTGACGTTTTTACTACTCTATTAGCAAATGGACTCAAAATCAAAAACTGTTAAGTTTTAAAATTTGAGAGAAAGAGAGAGAGATATATATATATATTATATATATTAAGATGAAAACACTTTTTTAAATTATAAAAGCAGAGACAGGATTTTGAAACGGAGGAAAAAAAATGAATTAGAAAACAAAATCATTAAACAATTAGTGAAAATATCCAACACAGTAGTATTGCTGTTCTAAGATGATAGTTACAAACCATTTTTACAGACTATTAATTGCATGTTCAATCTACAGTTGAAGCAGCAATATTCGAGTTTTTTGTAAGTATCTATTCAATAAAGCAAACATAGAATTATGAATGAATCGTTCAATGACTAAATCTATTTATTTCAGTTATTAAATTAGGGATTTAAAAAATATAGCTATAAAATTTGCTTAAGTAACTAGTAAGCAGTCTTAAGTAAATAGTAAGCAGTCTTATCATCTGAAATGTCCATGGAAATAATCATGTGTCTGAGATGGAGAAAGTCTATGCATTTAGTAAACATCATTACTTATGGTTTACAGAAGAAAATTTACATCACATTTCCAGATGCCTGTTGTACAAAGAGCTGCTATATGGTAGAAGACATCAAGACTAACCAAAAAAATGATACAAAGACACAATCAAAACTAACTGGCACAAGATCCAAAGAGTTAGAGGAGTGTTGCCATTTTGTGCTATTGTTCACTAAACCTTTGCAAACATTGAAGAAATTTGGTGTCAAAAATCATTATTGCAAAAGAACAGTGCCACCATGCAACTTTAGCATTGATCACTGTTATATTCCATGCTAATAGGAATATATACTTGAATAACATGGTGGATAACATAAGTAAAGGTTTATTGTAAAAACCAGTACAATAAGAATAAAGGTAACAGTTATGCACAAGTTTGTTGCAAGTCAATCCAGTAGTGAGTGCTACTATTGGAGGGTTAGTAGTTCTTGCGTAAGTCTGAGTTGTACTCAACAGATCCCAGCTAGTATATTTAGCTACCCCACCCCATGAGGGTTGCATGTGGCACAAGGCCAGTTTAACGTGGATTCTCCGAGCCCATAGGCTCGGCCCAAAATATTGCCTTTTGAACCTGCATAAACGGGTTCACTGGCAGTCTACCTCTCCGAACAAGTCTCTGCCCTTTGGCGGAGCCTCGTCCAGGTTCCTCTCTGCCCAAAGGCAGAGAGTTCGACTGTTTAGCTGGAACAGGTTGCAGCTAGACTCTGTAGTCCATTGACTTAAAGATACTTATAGGTAGTTACTACCTATAGTGTAGTTACTCATGGGGGTGACAGGTTATTCCATTACATCAATCACAACCACAGACTTTGAATGTCCCCTATGCTCCAGATTCTGTGAATTCAGATTTGGTTGGTGGAGCTACCTCCAGATCCATCGATGAATTGCACAACAATTTCAGACCTAGAGGACAACCATGAACATCAGGAATGGAAATATTGACTTAGAGAAGCTGTCATGTTGTTATAGTTCTTAATGTGTCTTTTGATCTCTAGTCTTTCACTCCTCTTCGTTTATTTGGGTAAAGAGGCTCACTTGCCATAGATTTGTGTAGCAATAAAACAATAAACTCTTAGCATAGATTTGTGTAGATGTAGGCAACAAGAATTCATTCAAATAAGTTTTGTCAAATTCAACTTAAAAGGTCTGACTGATTTTTTCATTGCATTTTCCTAGTTTTCAAATAAAATGTATATCAGGGTCAAATTTGTGGCTCAATTGTCTAAAGTTTCATGTTTTGTTCTGCTTTTGTTCAAGTGCTTTTGATCATTTCACTCATTATCATGAACGGGTTCTTATCAATATTTGAAAAAATAAATGCCAATAAAATCTGATAATACCCAGTTCTTGATAATAACTGAGATGATACGGGTGTTTCTTGATTTTCAATGCATTTTTATACTAGTATTATTTACAATGCTATTCTATCGTAAAATATTAGCAATGCATTTATATTAATATATAATACCTTGATTCTGTCAGTAATTTTTATTTTAATTCCTGATCACTAACATTTTCTTTTTTTGATTTCAGTGCACAGCATAGAGTGAATGTATAAACTTTCACACACAAATGCCTGGGCAACTACTGTAGCCTAGTGGCTTGTTTAACCATTGCTTTTGAGTTTCATATTTCCTTAGTACAGTGGATGTCGTTTATCCAAACACTAAGACTGATTATCAAAACAAAATTTCAAGGTCCCATGAGTATTTAATTTTATGAATTTTTCCTTTGTCCAATTTGATTTTGTTGACATTTATCCTGGCATTTATTTTTGAAATGTTGATAATTTAAACAAAACAAAACATAAAATTTTGGGCAATTGAGCCACAAATTTGATCGTGATATACAACATTTTCATAATAGTAATATTTATATTTTAGCACTCAACAAAATTTGAGGTAAGAAAACCCAGATATTTCTTGTATTTTTCCAACTAAATTATCTGGATACTCATTAAACACAGCTATAAAAAAAATATGAGAAAGACGTATACACTTTACTTATTTTTTATCTTATCATTCTGTTGGATTCTGATCCATATTTGATTTACATTTGACCCTAAACTCACAATTCTAATCAGTATTACAGTCTCTTGTGTCTCCAACACCACATAACAACCAGATAATAAATAATATTTGCTTTACTGTTTCCACATCTTGTTTCTCCTTTTTATGAGTATTTTTGTACATATAAATGTTATGGGGATTATAATTATTTACTCAGTTATAACCCTCTACACATTCATATTTTGTAAATGTGAACCTTTGTGCAAATTAACTGAAACAATCACTTTAGTTTCCTTTCTTTTACCATTGGGTCAGTTTTTAGATCTACTGGAGTGACAGTGTGTAATCAATTTCTATTTTTTCTCAGATTAGGTCATTTGCAGTGGTGTGCAGTAATATGAATCTGTTTTCAGCGTGTATGATGAAATTTGTTTGACCTTAAAAATATTGAGTCAACTGTGATTGCATCAGATTTTCATCACACCCAGACACTATTGTCTTGACTGTCAATTAGTACTAACATGTGCACTGGGTCATGTCTCATCAGAAAAATACAAAAAAAATGTAAATAATAATGGAATTATTCGTTTTGTTTCAATTAATTTGCACAAGGGTGTATATACAAGGTGTTTTCTCTCAAGCATACATATATACTCTTGCTTACATTAATCCATGAACAAGATTGCAGGTATGTTAATGCTTTATTGAGATAGGAAAGTAGAATTTATTTATTCCATATCAATGACATATCACCAACATATTTGCCTCATTCACAGGCATGCAAACAATCAGGTAAACCATGTTTAAGTTGTCACAAGTAAGATATGGCAGGTGTACTTTAAATTTTGTACCTGGAAGAATTTAAGTTGTATTGGTGACAATGTGCTTACAGTTTTGGCATCATGGTTCATTACATCCTTGAAGAGTATTTGGTCATTTTACTTTGGAAGATGTGAGTAGTGATAGTAAATTGGGTAATTATCATCTTGCGCTAAGTGGAGGTTTACCAAATTTGTTATTAATTAAGGGAGCTATTTTAAGATTTAGGAAGTTTCTTTGGAAGGAATGAGATAATTTGTTTACATTATAATTAAAATCAAATACTATGGGTATTCATAGACAATTTTTTTTTGTTTTTGTAGACTATTTCTAGAGTGTGAGAAAACTTTTTTTTTATAGATTCTTTGCTTATTTTTAGGGGTAGTTATTTTTAATGGGTAGTTATTTTTAGGGGAAGTTTCTATTGTGAAAGTGATTAATGAATGAACCTATCTGTATGTTGTTGTGCAAACCTACTTATGCACGAACATATACATACAAACACAAAATCACATGTACAATGCCAAACAATCATTGGCTAATAAATCACTAATATATTTTCTACAGGCAATTTACAAATCACAGTAATGCAACAATTTTGGAATTGCTTTATTTTTTAAGTAATCAAATTTGTGCACTTGATAACTGACATTCATTAAACATGGCACTAGAACAGTTTACCCCAGTGAGCAAAATAAAGGGTTCAGTTCGAAATTCCAACAACCTGAAGAAGGCCGGAGCGTACAATGGCCGAAATGTTGTAATAAATATGGCGACAAAGATGAGGACAATAGTCCGAATAATGTAAATAGTGAAAATGAAAGACCATGTGCACAATACATAAATTTGAAAATTTTATTAACTATTCACTAATATTAGATATTGAGAAAGAAAAGATGTAAAAGTATAATAGCTGTCAAAAGCAGGCAATTACCACTATTATTTTAACTACTTTCACTCTTTGACAATATTTATTGTTTTAAAAAGAGATGATTAGAATTGTAATAAAACCTAAACATGCTAAAAGTGAATTTATAATTTTCATATTCATTTATTTTCTTTTGAGAATTAACCACAAAACACTATTTATTATATTAGATTGTTTATTTACAATTATAATTTTATATTTAAAATATTCTAAATCCTAATACATTTGAATTAATGCGATATTTATCTTTATCAAGAAATAAATATGGAAACAATTTTTTATTCATAGATTTATAAACATTTATTAAATTATTAAAATATGTGAAGGAAATCCTTATTATTTACTATTTTATAAAGTTCTAATTGATTAGCAATTAGTTGATGTTCTGCCAACCATTTCAATAAACAATATAATAAATAAATATTGTAAATAAACAATATAATAAATAAATAGTGTTTATTATTTTTGTTGCCAGTTCTCAAGAAGAAAGGAAATGTATAAATTCACTTTCATATGTTTAGGTTTTATTAAAATTCTAATCATTGCTTTTTAAAACAATAAACATTGCTGAAAAGTGAAGGTAGTTGAAATAATAGCGGTGTCAAGGGAAAAACCATCCTTTTGACATTTCAATTTTTTGCAGGCATGAAGGTCCCAGTTTACCAAAATATTTTAAAAATTGTATATAAATATGGCACAAATTATTGTCTGTGCATGGGTTAGTCAACAACAAAGATTTACTGAACTATTTGTTTTTGGTATTTTCCAGAAATATCTTTTGGGAAATTGAAGTTCTATTGCATTTGTTGAAACTATTTCTTTTGAATGTCTCTGAAGTGGTTGTTGAGTAGGTACTCTTAAGAAGTGAATATCCCAAGAGGATGCTTCCCTGATCTTAACCTATGCAAGTCTAGTGTTAACCGTTATTTTCCCCACATATCTTCATAAACTGTACCTCTTACCTCTTACTTTGTAATTCGCTACTCTGAGTGGCTCTTTGGCCTTGTACAACATGAAAATTATTGTAAAAAAATGTTTGATCTTCAAAAATTTAAATGCAATGTCAATTGTCACCTCCTGTCTTCTTGTATCTTGTTCTTTTATTGTCCTCTATCCTTAATAATGTTTTTTTTTCTCAGACTCTTTTGCTCTCAATAACCTCTTGTGTCTTAGCGGCTTTATTACCTTGCTTGAGGTGAAATGGTTAACAAAAATACTTACCTCCAGATTAACTATTAGCTAATTAAAGAAAATTATTTACTTGATGGCATTTTTATATATATCTTCTGAGGGGCTTGGTAAGAGTGTTGCAGATTTAAATCAAACCACAACAAAGAAAAAGGATGACAAAGGTTTGAAGTGTTAAAGTTCCTTGTTTGTAGTTGTTTGTTAAGATGTACAGAAATGTGATTTCTTTGCGTGTATGTGTGAGAAAAAAAATAGGCAAGGGAGAAAGTGAGGAGGAAAGTGTAAGTATCACATAGCTTGGTGAGAAAGAGTGTAAAATGTCACATAGCTTGGTGAGAAAGAGTGTAAAATGTCACATAGCTTGGTGGGGAAGATGGGTGATGAGTAAAAGAATCTCTTTGAAGCCATGTTGTGCACTGTTGCCATCTGTTGCCATTCCTTACTCCTTACTGGTTTGTCGGGTCTAGAAGCTTTGCTTAAATACTCTTCAAAGGGATCATGAAACATGTTTTTATTGTCAGTGAGAATGTGACTCGTTGGTTGAAAAATGTTAAATCTTTATTTTTAAAGGATTAATTTATTAAGCGGAAGGATGTGCAGATCCTCCATCTCAGAAACCATTTTTTGTCATTTGATGATTGATTGTCTTGGTGCTTATTTGTCTTTGCCCTACAAGAAAATAACACCTGAAGATTACCTATTTGCATGGAACTATTAATAGCAGTTTTACTAAGTATTTTATTTGTTGTGTTTTAGTTTATTTAACTAAATAGTGACTGTGTCTATCGGATATCAATTATTCATGGTAGCAGTAGTACTGTTGCTTACAAGTGCTATTAGTATCCCAGTACCATTTCTTTATTATTATTTTTCATTATGTAAGCCTTAAATTGATTAATACAGCTTTTTCTATATCTGCACATAATAGCTGAATGCATATCTGTTCATATGTATTTATTTAATCATGGCCTTTTTGAATCATTTTGATTGTTACTTGTTTGTTTTATTTTCATTTTATATAAACAGTAATTTTATTTTTTATTTATTTACTTTTTGAATCCTTAAAAATAAAAGTGATTTTAGTTTATCAAACTCTAAATGATTCCCCACCCACCAAAATATAAATTCAATATTAGTAGGGTACCACAGACAAAAGTAAATAAAAATTTGTTAAATATTTTCCAAATATTTTAGCAAATATATTGGTTGTATTAATAAGACGATTATTTCTATATTTCTAAAATTAATAAATGTTTTACTTTTCATTTCAAATTTGCTTTTATATCACCATAAATTTTTAAGTAAGTTAGAACAAAAATTATTTTATCAAGGGGAGTAATTCTTGTTGCTAAAGAGTTAATTCCCTTTTAACATTAATCATTCTGGTGCTGTTTTCGAAGCAATTTTTTCCTCATATGATAGATAATTTGAAAACTTGGAGACCTTTACTTTGATAGCTTTTTTTTTTTAATTAGCTAAACAAATAAAAAAAAACTCACATATAACTGATTAATTATCTATATACTTTATCAGTAATAGAAATAACTGTTTATAAAAATAAAGATAGTTTACTACTTTAATTACAAATCGTTTTTATGAAAAATATAAAATTTATGTTTTCATAAAAAAAAATGATGTATGCGTTTATGGGATTTTTCGAATTATGAACTTTACTCTGAGCAATTTAAAAATATACGCTTAGTGTTAGTAACTGCAAATGCATAAAAAGATTTAAACTTCCTTAAATTTTTAATTAGTAAAAAATGGTTAAATCTTATTTTAAAGTAGGTTATTAAAAAACATTTTTTTAAAATTTCTTCTGTATTTTAATTTCTAAATAGTTAATATTTAAAGTTAGATATTATTAATAAAATCCCTTTGCCCCGATAAGCTATGATATGCCCTGATGAAAATGGCAAACGCCTCGTCTGTGACGTCTCTGTAATTTCGCACCTCCTGTTCACAGAAGAGTTGCCATCACTAACTAACATGCCTGTGTGATGACATAACAGAAAACAACAACGAACAGTAACAACACCAACATCAATTGTGATCGTGTTTTGGGGAAAAAAGGAAGTAACTAAAACCGTGGTTTTTGATTGAGATATCGAAAAGAGACATCGGAGTAACAATAATTCTGTAATTACTTTTGTGATTGATTTGAACAACAAAAAATGTCAGTGAAAAAACGACTAGGAATATTATTCTGAATTCAGTTTTTTTGTTGAGAAGAGAAGTAACAATATTTCTAAAATTTATTTTCTGGTCTTGTTACTTGACTAAAATTGGATTGACAGAAGTTGTTAAAAAGACGGAAAAACTATATGTTGTTTGTCTAATTTTATGTTTGTTATACATGCTAAAAATAACTGTACCGTTTTTAAAAGGAAAAGGGGTTTAAGTAGACGAAAATAGACAGTAATGACGCGACAAGACGAAACAACTGAAAACCCAAATACTTTGGTTTCAAAGCACGGAGATTATCATGTTGGATATTTCTTCTTTTGACAATGATTATGGATTGGGAAAAGAAAAAATAACGAAGAAGGAGGAGGAGGATGACGACGACGATCATTTTTATTTTTATCTAGTAAACGTGGTGTTGTGGTAAAAGAAAAATAATACAAAATAAGGAGAATTTGCTCTTGTCTTAAGAGAAGGGGGAGAAAAGAGAGAGAAATGGAATTCCTACAAAATTTGGCAAATTCCCTGAAAAGTGCCCGAACTGTCGAATTACCATCTGGTAAGTAAATTACTTTCACTTTAATAATAATAAAAAAAGTAATAAAATCCCCCCTCTCTCTCCATATATATATATGTGTGTGTGCACACATAATAAATATCACCTGTTTTTAATGGTGATTGATATGTTTTGTTTTGTTTTTAAGTAGGAATCATTGTTTTTAAATATTTCAATGGATTCAGTTGTAACCAAAACAAGAATTTTTAGGCTATTTTGTTTATTTTTTATTGGCCAGTTATTTCGAGTTGTCAACAAATTCTGGTAATTCTTAACGTTTTTGTACTTACCCTTTTTAAAAGTAAATATTGAAACTGTAATAAATAATAAATATATAGAAGTTGCTGTATAGAATTGACATATTCCGTTGTCAATATGGTTGGTCGTTGTTTATTTGTTGGTAGTTCAACACGGAAATGAAAGGACATCGTTTCCAGAACATATTTACTTTGGGAAGCTTTGAACAATCGAGAAAAAATCTCTCGGATATTTAAATATTTTTGTTTTTGAAGCATTTAAAATATTTTAATCCATTATTTTAAAAGAAAAAGATTGTTTTTAGAATTTTTTTTTAAAATAATTGTTTTTCTTTCATTTTTTTTTTTTTTTACAACGATTTTTTTTAATTTGTTTTATTTTTATTTTTAGCAAACTCATCTTCATATTTTCTCTGCGAACGGATTAGTACTTCGTTTTGTTTTGTTTTTTGTCAATAATAATGATGATTCCCCCCGCCCCAAGAATTAAATTTAGGATGATAAGTCTATAATTAAAAAATTGTTTGTTCTAATAAAAAAAAAAAAAACTAAATGTCGCACCGAAATGACCCTGTGTTTTTTCATTTTTGGTTATACGAATAATGGAAATTGATTGAAAAGCATGAAGCTGAAGCATGACTACATTTGTTATTTGTATGATCGTGTTTTTTTTTTACTATTGCTCTGCTACGGATGGAGAAAAGTGATTAAATTGTGTTTACTTGCCAAAAACGCCTGGGGAAGGCAAATTTCATCTCTAATTAATTAAACAATGAGTAAATAAAAGCAAAAACACTCTTCATCACACCCACTGTTTCTACTCATAATTAAATTCTCTTAACTCGCATGTTTATTAAAAATAAAAAAATGGAAGTTTAATTTCTATTTTTAGCTAAAGAAGAGCACAATTCTTTTAGTGTAGGAGTTGTTTGTGTGCCTTTTATTTAAAACTGAAACGCTTTCTTTCGTTTGTCCATTAATGTTATGGACCTTGAAAGAATAGATAAAAAAATGAAATGAAAACATTTTTAAAGTGATATGTAATCAGTGATGAAATTTTTTTAGCCATATAGTTTGGAAGTTAGATGTTTTAATTTGTTTATCCTTAGGGCTTAAGACAAGCTTTTTAGTTTAATAAATAACAATATTAACTCCGTTCGTTGGGTTTTCGTTTTACTTATTGTTTTCCTATCGTCAATCAATAATATTTTTTTAAATAGGCTGGAATCGACTAAATTTGACATTAAATTCTCTTCCAATTAATTGAAAAACATATACGTTTTTTTTTTTTCCTTTAAATCTTCCTTATCATTTAAAAAAACACTGCAATGCATCAAGTTCCAACAAACAAAAACAAAAAAACAACAAAAAACGATGAAGTTGTTGCTTTTTTTTTTTTTTTAATAAACTCCCTTGCATTTTTTTAAAAACTAATTTTCATTCACTTGAATTTTGTCTGAATTATTTCTTGGCTAATAAATGCTCCCAATATATTATAGATTTTTTTTTAAAAAACAAATATTCGTTCACAAAAAAATCACATTATTAATTCTTTAATAATATTCATCTTCAGTTTTCAAATATTAAAATTAATATTTAATAACTAAAAACGTTTTAAAAGGAAGGAAAACATTAAATTTTAAAATGTATCTAAAAATTTTTTGAAATACGTTGTTTTTGAAAATTTAAACTTAATTGTAGTAAAAATGTTTTTATTCCAACTGTGGCATAGCAGTGACATGACAATATGAAGTGGGTGATATGAAAACATTTTTTTTTTTTTTAAATACTTCAGGTATTTTTTATGCAGGTGTAAACTGCCGTCGTTTGTGAAATAGTTGGCTAACTTTAAAAAACAATCCTACTTCTAATTTTATTTAAATATTTTTAATTGGGAGATATAATGGCAGATAATACAAACTGGGAGATGGTGCCCAGGTGTGAAATTAGTTTTAAAAACCTTTTTTCTTTCAGCCTCTCGGTGCTCTACCGCGACTTCCACGGAAAGTGCTCGAACGAACAATATTCCCTGGTCCAACTGAGGCAAGCCTTCACGGCAAGAACACGCCATGCCACTTATAGTAGCAAATCACCCACATCCCCTCCATATTCCATCAGTGAGAAGTAAGTTCCACTCGAACAGCTTCTTCCTGCGAACCACTGCCCTGTGGAACCGACTCCCAAAAGAATGTTTCTCCGATCATTACAATCTACCTGTTTTAGACTAAGGTTATTAACCGTTATCTTCCACTCCCATACACGCACATGGCCTTCAAACAAACGTTTAACACTCTATGTCTCTAGTAGCCCTGGGGCCTTGTAAAGGGTGAACCTGGCTGTTAGAAAAAAAATGTTGACCTTGTGTAATGAAACTTTAAACTTCTGAGTTAATTCCAGAATCCTACTACTGACTTACACCTGTATTTAAATTATGTACACATTTTTTTTTATCATAAGAGGTAAAAAATAACAATAACAAATAATCTGTGGTTAATAATAGATATTTGCTAATTTGCACATAACTTTATTGCAACTAGAAAATAAGAGACTTTTGTTCTTGCTTTAAAACTAGTTTTCTTCTCTCTCCTTGCTCAGTTAATGGTCTTTTTTTAGGGATAGACCCTGAATTTCTGAACTAACTAGTGGAAACAATATCTTGCTTACTAAGGGTATGATATTTATTTTCTTTAATTAGATATTATGAAAAACCTCAGATACTTTGACTTTTGAAAAAGCAAATTCATTCAATCATTTATTTTTTTGCATGTTTAGAAATATTTATTCCATACTTTTATTTTTATAGTTCAGACAATAATGGATTACCAGTTGAGTAAACATATTTCCAGGTTGTTGTAAAGAAATTGCAATGAAGATTTTGTTTGAATAGATGAACAAATGGAGAAATTGAATTAATAAAAAACAAACAAAAGGCTTAATAGTCACAAAGTACATAATTAATTATATTTGTAAGCTTTTGTACAAAGTTGGTTAGTAAGTAAATTTGTCTGCTTTGTACATGAGATTGTTGATGAGCCTATTGCCATATAATCTTTATTTGAATATTCATCATACACATTTTACTGTTCACTTGACAGTTGCTGCTTTTTGAGCTTTGGTGTTGAACAGCTCTTATTTTTATCACTGGTAGGTTTGATCTAATTCTATTTTTAACCTTGTGATAAAAATATCCAGAAGATGCTGCATCATAAACCATACATAGTTTAAGTTACTGTTCAATTTTAAGACTTTTTTTTAAATCTGTGATATTACACTAATTACTAATAAAATCTATTGAAAATATGATACTTTTTTTTACCATGAATATTTGATTTCATTTCTTCTAATTTTCATTGGGTCAGAAAAATCTTTTTTTAGATCACAGTTGCTAGAGTTAGCACATATTGAATATTTCTCTCTTTTCATTGATAATCTACAGATATTAATCATGGAAATTAGAGGGAAAATTTTAAGTAAGAGATGCACTGTAAAATAGAAGATGCAAATCTCCTGTTGGACATCGTTCATGTCCATTAAATGTTCCATTGAATAATGAAGTAGGACAAAATATTTGATGTCCTCTCCCTTATATTCATAAGGTGGCTTTTACTGTCATTTGACCTGTTTGAAGAACATATTGATGACATTACTACATCTATATTTGTTGTTTATAGGATGGGACAAAACAGTAGATAATATTGCTTACTGAAAAATAGCTTTAGCTCTTATTTAACCAATTATCTCTATAGACTTTGAAAGATTGGCAAGAAAAATGAATTGACATAGCATCATAGAATAATTTAATAACAGTTCATACGAAGCAATAAGATCAATTTGAAATTATTCTAAATATCCTCTTTCAATGACTTAATTTTTTTGTTCCAACTGACAGCCTTACCTCCTGAAAAATAAAGGCCCTCAACAATTATTGAAAATTTAGTCGTGAAGAAAGTGTTAAACTTGATGTGTGCACTTTCTTATCTTTTTGCTTAATAGAAACTAATCCACCATCTGTAGATGTATACACCAAAATTAATTTTGAACAGGGACTGATTGTTAAAGTAAATTTATAATAAATATATTATTATATTAAGACATTTTTATGTTTATACATTCTTTTTATAGATACAAATATTTAAGTAAATGCTCTGTTTATAATAAACAGTTTTAAACAACATTTACCAGCCTGAATTTCCGAGAAATTTTTATAGAAAATATTCATCCTTTGACAGGAATCAAACCTGTATCCTATATTATCCTATAATGTACATGAGAGAATCATGGAAGATTGTAGTTTAAAGACCGTAAAATTGACCTTGCTAACCGAACGCTCCTTTGTGGCCAAATCGGTTAAAGGCACAGTTCCGTATAGGATACAGGTTCAATTCCTGTCGGAGGATGAATAATTTCTATGAAAATGTCTCGGACATTCAGGCTGGTAAATGTTATTTAATACTGTTTATTATAAGCAGAGCATTTACTTACATATTTGTATCTATAAAAAGAATGTTTAAACATAAAAATGTCTTAAAATAATTGTCGGACTTTGTCCATTTCATATTATTATATATAATTTCATTTTGTATCAAACATTTATTGAAGCCAGAATTTCCAATTTTAACACTATTCTCTCAAAATTGCCTATTCATAATATTACAGTAAAGAGGAATTGAAAAATGGTTTTCATTTTTTTTAATTAATCAGAAAGTATTTTTCTAATGTTTTTGTAGTATTGAAATTTGTGCTCTGATTTAAATGAAGTAACTTACGCTTAAATGTTTCAATACTCAATCACCAGTAACCAGAGAGATGTTTTTCTCTAATAGAAAAACAATGAATTATAATCTTTGTCTTGCATCAACATTCTCCAAAATAAAACTGCTCTCATTTACCCACCATAGAGAACCTTCCCTGCCTCCTCATGCTCAACTCCATGAGAGCATCTCACTGCATCTTCTTGGTCTCATATTTTCCACTGACCTGAAGTGGAACAACTACATTGAATGAATAGCTTCTTCTATCGTTAAGAAAATTGGTTCTCTGTGTTGCACCAGAAGGTTTTTCTTGCCTGAGTCCATCCTTCAAATCTACCATTTGTCCTTGTATTGAATACTGTTGCCATGTATGGTCTGGTGCCTCCACTGTTCATCTTGAGGTTCTCAACAAAATATAGAGATGGATATGCAATGTGATAGGTCCTGATCTGGCATCTCGTTTATTTTCTCACAGACATGCTGTGGCTTCCCTCTGTCTTTTCTACAATGGCAACTGCTCTGACAAGCTACTTTCATTGGTGCCCCATCTGCATTAATTTAAGTGTGCTACTAGTTTGGCATCTTGGTTCACCCTTTCACTGTCAAAAAAGTTAAATGTAACTGCCTCTTCTACTCTAAAAGCTTCTTCTTTCACACTTCTCGCCAGTGGAACTCTCTTCCTCCTACTTGCTTCCCTGACATTCAAATGTAATGTCAATGGACATCTGATGCTTTGATCCTGATCCTCGTCCTTCTCTATATCCTTTCCTTAAACACCCCACTTTACTCTTGTCTCACTCTTTGTAACCACTTGCATGCTAGTGGTACTCCTGCCTTGCTTGGGGTGAAATGCTTTAAAAAAAAATGTTCATATTTAATGAGTTTTATTACAAACAGATTTTGTTCCTGTCATACAACATGTATTTGGATATACCATGGCATTATCTCTTTGATTTAAGGAATCAAGAGCAATTAGGTAGATTTGTGTCCAATACCTTGCAGTATAAACTCAAGCCTGTTTCTTCCTGATCTTCAATGAAAAAAGATCATAAAGATAATTATGAAGGCAATAAAGTACTTTAAGCAAATAAATTCTTTTGATGCTTTTTATAAAACTTCAAATAATAAAAATGAAAATATTTTTCCATCTTGTAGAGTATCATTTAAGAGCTAAATATATCATTGTTGTCTTCCCCAATATATGGGTTAAATAGCAGGACTGACAGCTGGTATAAGAGAACAACAATTGTGGAAAAAGCAATGGTAAACCACTCTGCTATCTTTCTCAAGAAGTTATAGCAATTCACAGAGCTTAAAGAAAAAGGAACCTATGAAAAGTCATGAATGCTTACATCCTGAAAGGGCATGTCATTTAAAAAAAAAAAATATTGTTGGCACATTTACTTTGAAATTTCTAAATACTTGTTAATCATAAGTGCATGATGTTTTAGGAAAAAAAATGTTGGGCTGTTTTAAATGTTAAGTATTTATGTAAGAAGAATCCTAAGAGCAGGAAGATTCTTTAATATTTCTTTTGCAAATTGTGCTCTGCCTGATATTTACTGTTTCATTAAAGGTCAGTAATGATTTCTGTATAACTTGTGTTCACGCAAACATTTCCAGCTTAAATTGATGCACTGAATTGAGAGAAAGTAATGTTTCTCAAGTTTAACTTAATTGTAAAAAACTCTTCATTTAATTAGTTGATAAGATTTTAACTAGTATCTACAAAACCAGCAAAATTTTTATCAAATTTGATCATCGCCTTCTAATGAAAGTTTTGATTTTAATTTTTCATTGTTATACTGATAGCAGAAATCTAAATCTTTCTTCATGATATTGTGGCATGAAAAAATTAAACTCCTATATTGTGTACATGTAGATATGTGGTTAATATTATGTGACTAAATTTAAAAATATTATTATAATAATAAATTATTGTGGATTTTTATATCACTTCCTATAATAATATTCAATATTATAATTCTGTAATATTCAATTATAGGAAGTAATATTTTCTTTAACTTCATACATGAGTGATGAAAAATTGTTTTTTTTAATTGTAAAATTGCATTCTTATTTCCTATTTCTGAGTTGTTCACTGTAACACATATTTTGGTTGGAGTGCTATAGCTAACAGTTGCTTACTTTATAACATGATGACATAAGCATGTTTTCCTAATATTTAGTGCTTGTGTCGAACTGATAACTGACATCCATTAAAACGTGGAACTAGAACAGTCTACCCCAGTGAGCGAAATAAAGGGTTCGGTTTGACATTCCAACCACCTGAAGAAGGCCAGAGCATACAACGGCCGAAACGTTGTAATAAATATAGCGACAAAGATGAGGACAATAGTCAGAATGATGTAAATTTATATTAATACTGCAAGAATATCTGATTTTGTAACCACAAAATGTACCATTAAAATTATTTGCCTACACACCTTCAATTTTCCCTTTCTATTGAATAAATTACACTTAAATAAGTTTATAAATAGATAAAGTATTAAAGACCTGATACTTCAATGCCTTAAAATTTGTATTTTTGTACAAAATTTTTATTTGAGTCTCTGAGTTTTCATACCACTTCAATGGTGTTGATTCTCGAATTAAGATCTAGTTGTGCTACTTGAGGAATGTCACCAGTCTGATACCTGGATGAATTTATTAACTTTACTAACCATTTCCCAAATGATATAAAAATTAGAGTACCAATCAGTAACTTGTATTCATTTTCAGCTAAACTAAGAATTATGAAAACTGAATCTCTTCCAAATGAGTTATGGTTAATAATCTTCATCCATTCATCTGACAATATTAAATGTACATACCTGTTGTTGCCTTTAGTACTCTACCTTTTTAACTGCTTAATTAAAAGAAAATTGTCTTTGTAAATAGATATTGATAAGCCTGGAAATTAAAACCATTGTTTCTTGTAATACATCGAGATGACAAGTACTTGTTTGGGGAAATTACTTTTAGCTTTGAAAACATTTCTCACATATTTTCTGACTTCTTTTTGTTATGCTAAATAGTTTAAATACATAATCTACATATTGATTGAACGTCATCTACTAAACAATACTATCTTCTACTGTGTTATATGATCATACTAACTCTTTTTTTTTTTTTTGAGTATTGAAATATAAATGGTCTCCAACAGAATTGGGTAAATATTTGCATTGCAGTAATTCAGAAGTCAACTAAAACCCAAGCTTGGCCCTAAAATAATTACTTATAGAAAAGATATTTGTAGTTTGGCACTAATCCATTGGGAGATTAGAAGAGGTGTGGTTTTCCTATACTTGTCTTTTTTTATTTCATGTGTTTTATAGAGCAAAGATGTTAAAATGATACTAATATCATATATAATATAGTGTTTCATTTAGGTGAACTGTCAGTTGTGTTTATGCCAAAAGATGTTTTCTGATAATTTTCCAATAAAATAATGAATCATTAGAAAACACTCACTCTAATATATATAAGTATCACATGACTTACAAAAATTTCTAAAAATATATAAATAGCACCTTTACTTCATGAACTATGTACATTAATGATTGGAGTGCACATATTGTCTTATGATAATAGCTATATTAATATACAGTGTAGTACCATGAAATATTTTCTGTATTAAACACTTTATTTGTTATATATAAACACATCTTGTAATTGCTATACACCAAATTAGACCAGAAAGGATATTTTTAAATTCTTATTTGAACTCTTCAAAATGATCTCCAGTAAGAACAGATGTCAATATCTTCAGGATCCTGTAGACATTAATTTAAGACACCCATACATATTCTATATGTCGTAAAGACCATTTAATATAAATGTTACCGATCACTATCCAAAAGTGAATTTATACCCATAGTCACTGATATGTATTTGAATCATTAATGATATTTTTTGTAGTAACATTTTTTTATTAAAATAATTTGCATTGTGTTGATAAATGTTTCCAATATATAAATAAATTAAAAATATCCATATTTTCAGATGCTGGTTGCTGTTTCATGCATTAATGCTATTGATACATTACCAAATTTAGAAGACCCCCCCCCATCTCTTTCTCTCTCAATATAATAAAGTACTTTCATGTGACAGTTAATAATCAAATCTCAATTCAGTATTCATCTCATTTAGTTTTTGTCCAGTAAACTGTAAACAATTTGTCTATAAATTAATTTTCTTTAATTATAATCACTCAAAGGTTTCTTATTAATTTGTAGTTATATCTTCTTTCTTTCACCAAAAAGATATGAAAAAAAAAACCTATAAATAGTTTTTTAAAAAATCCTTTACTATGAAAACACAACAATGATCTAGAAAAATGAAATATTCTATTTTTTGCAAATAACATATATTTCTCACTTGAATTTGTTTAAAATTGGATAGTTTACTCTTAACAGTATATCAATTCAATAAATAATCCATTATTTCCTTCCTGACAATTGAAATTTATTTAATCATTTTACATTTGAGGTTGTTTCATGAGTATTCTCAGTGTTAAAGTATTGGTATAAAAAAGAGTGGAATCCTTGATGTTCAGCTTAGTGTCACCCAGTATCATAAATGGCAAGAATTAAGGATATATTGGGGACACAAAAAGTCATCGTTCATGCATTGAGGGAAGCTGGCAAGACTCATAAGGAGTTAGCTGTCAGATTTGGGATAATTTACATCTACTGTCTTGAAGATAACAAGACAAACTTGTTCAAAACAGTCCAACTGCAGTTCCTAAAGTCAAGACAACAGCTAGAGATGAACATCAACTGAGTAAGATCATTATCTTCAATCAATTTGCCAATTGTGATGAAATTTCTAAAGCCTGGAATGATGCTGGTGCAACTGTTTTGCTATCTACAACACTCTGGAGGCTTCGTCAGTTCAGATATGACAGCAAGATACTGATTTTGAAGTTATTACTAATTTTCAAGCAGAAACAGTATTTAATCTGGGTTAGAAACAATCAAAGTTGGTCTGTTGACCAATGGAACCAGGTCGTTTTCAGTGATGAATCAAAATGATTTATTTCATTTGGTAAAGAAAGTCACATTAGAGATATGATGCAAAATGTGTAGAATTCCCTCAATCTGTGATAGTTTGGAGTTGTAGATCTGTTAATATTGAAAGATCTATTTCTTGAAAAGGTTGGTTAATGCTGCAGTCTATCAAGATGTCTTGGATCATTTTCTTATCCCATACACTGAGAACAAATTTGGGAAGAATAATCTTCCAGCATGAATTATTACTGTTGCTTTGTCTAGTTTTGATATATATAAAGAGAAATAACAAATAGATTTAGAATCCACAGTTCTTTAGAATTTACTTTTTTAAAAGAGTGCTCAATATAACGAAGAGCATTTTTGGTATTCAAAAGAAATCAATAAAACCCCCAAAGTAAAATGGAAAATATTGAAAAAAAAAGAAGAGAATTTGTAAGTCTTTAAATGATCCATGTCCCCTGTGCTTACATGAAAAAATATATATAGTATTAAGTTTCCTAAAAATAAAGATCTATTAAATCAGCGTAATAAGCTATGTAGACTCTACATAATGTTTACATTAAAATATAGTTAATGGATTTTCCAAAAAAAAAAAAATCTATGTATTACAATTGTATATCCATTTTTTTATAATAGATAATCATACATGTAGTATTGATTTAATTACTTGATTTTTTAATTTTTAATTTTAAATACTGCCATTGAATAAAATAAGTATTGTATTTTAGGTTCATAATTATATACTAATGATTTAATCATACCATAGGCCCCTTTAAGATAGTTCTAAAGTATATATAAAAATAATTTAAAAAAACAAACAAAAATTAACCTGTTGTTACAGATATACATATCTCTCAGATTAGCTTTTCATAACTTAAATGTATATTCTTAACTCGATGAATGCTGCCACATCTTAATATGACAATTCCTGGGGATATCAAAAAAGACCACAACCCCCATAATATCTAACATATATGTTTTTACTTTTCTGCTTCAACATTGACCAGTCTTTTGATTGGTCAGATGGGATATCCATAAGATTTTAAGATATGGTTCCCCCCTTCTCCTCGACTCTTTAATAAGCAAATGTATTGTTTTCAAAAGTAAACCATTTTCATCATAAACTACTGAACTACTGATGATGGGATAAAAAAACTTTAAGTCTCTATATATAGAAATTTTTAAAATATAAAATATTTTTAAATAAAAAAATAAACAAAATATATATATATATATATATATATATATATATATATATATATATATATATATATTTTATATATATTATATATATTTATATATATTATATATATATATTATATACTAGCAGTAGAGCCTGGCGTTGCCGAGGGATGTAACAGTAAGAGATAGATCAAGTATCGACCATCATAAAGACTGAAAAATAAAATTGACAAAGATTATTGTTTAAGGTTGACGGACACGCATGTCTTAATTAGTTTTTTTTTTTTTTTTTTTATTGGTCAAACCCAAATTCAAACAAAAACATTGTTTACAATCGTTATGAGTCTATCGATTGGTGAATAGAATTTTATTATAAACAATTGTCTTGTAAATGGAATTTTTTAAATGTAAATAAAGAAAAAAAAAGTGTGCAAGACAATAAGAAATACTACCTGCCGAAAAAAAAAAGTGGATGTTTGTTTTATCAGCTGAAAAATGTAAGAAATCCGATCCCATATAAAAGAACACACACACACACACACACACACACACACATAAACAACCTGGGTTTTTAACCTAAGTCACTCCACGGAATCGCTAAAACATAGAGCATAGTCTGATGAAAAAAGATGCCAAAGTTTATGAAAACAAAATTTTATCGTCAAAATGCTTATTTTTTTTATGAAGAGGATAGACTAAATTTTTTTTTAATTATTTTTAAAAAATTTTTCCATCTTTTTAGAATATTCTAAATTTTGATTTAAAAAACCTTGTTTCTCTTTGTTGCAACAAGGGGTAGTAAATAACATAGATAATTTTTAGCGCATTTTTTGTATTTACACACATTAATTTGGAAAATCTTGCAAAAATAAAAATAATTGTCAGATGTTAATGAAACTTTCAGAAACTATTCACAGATGATCGAAATTATTATAAATATTTTTTTTTTATTAAAGTCATGGCAGAAATATTTTTTTTATATTTATTAACACCCCCATAACTAATTTTATGAAAAACTCTAGAAATTCGAGACCATCGGTTTTAGTGATTACAATAGTTAAAAGCACAAGGCTTTGAAGAATGCAAATCATGTTTTTTTTTTTTGGCCAACGTACCTGAAAATCAGCTGTGAATTGTAACATACAAAACTCAATAAAACAAATATATTATTTAGTTTCAAATGCTTTTATTTGATTTAATTTGTTTTTTATGAATATGGACAATATTTTCTGAAAGCAAAAAATTTTTTCAAGGAAAATTGAATTTTTTATACAATTATTTCTTATTTCTTTAATTTTAAAAAATTTTTTTAAAAAATGTTTAAATTGAATTTAAAAAATATTTTAACATTAGTTAAAAGCAACATCAACCTTTCAAAATGTCCGTGTGAGATTGTCATTGTCTAGCGCTTTGAAAATTGTATAATTTGGACCAATCAGATTAGCCATGGTAATTAAGAATTGTAATTTTTGTGTTTATAGTCGGACAGTAATTATCAAGTACGGAAGACCAACCAGAATACAATTTAGTTGCATTATTTGAGTTCAGCATTGTTCTCCGCTGTTAAGCCCTTTACTTTTATTGAACACATATGGATAAGTTAATTTGAGTTTTCAATTTCAACTGAGAAGGGTACCTACAAGTAACAGTATCATCTTATGAAATTTAACTACTGCTAAACTTTAATTTATATGATCTTATTTTTATATTAATCTCAGTTGACATTTTTCCATAAATGAAATATCAAAATTAATAATAAAATGAATGGAAATACAAATAACACAGTAAAATGTAATAAATGTACATAAAATTATAGTATTTTATGTACACTTCTGATAAAATTCCATAAGAAAGGTACCTAAATTAATTAGATACCTTTTTCTTATGAAATTTAATCTCACTATTAACAGTCTTATTTTTTAATTTCTTTATATTTTCCATAAAGCATCGTAAACGTAAAAATGAAAGCTAAGTACAAAAAAAAAAAAATAAAAAATTAGAGCGTTGAAAGTTTTCCTTAAAAGTAACAAGGTAAATAATTTGTTCACTTAAATAATTTCACTTCCTTCCATCCGTAGAAAGAATTCTCCTCCCGTAAGTTATCTAAACGTCATGAATGTGCCTTTCGTCAATCGTCAAGCGACGCGAAAAGGTTATGACCTGCTTTGTTTTATTTTCAAATTACATTTTTTTTGGCGCAGAAGCTAAGTTAAGCTTGGTTCAAAATATTTTAAATAAACAGTATAATATATGTTTTTATTAAAATCAGTTTTGAAAAAAATGATAATTGACTTTTAAAAGAATATCAAAGTAAGATTTTAATCTTTTTATCAAATCGAAAAAAAATGATTGAAAATGATTATCTGCCCTTTTTTTTGACCAAAAAAAAAACAATATTTTTAACGAAAATTTCAGACGTGCTAGGAACGATTAAAAATGTAAAAAATACCCCAAAAATACTTTGATCTTTCCTCTTTAATAATAATATGAACATTAGACGATAAAATTTTGTTTTTGTCAAGTTCGGCATCTTTTTCATCATGCTATGCTCTTTTGTTTACATTTTCGTGGGTGAGTTCTCCCCCTTTCATTCTCACGATGTGTCTTAATCGTGTTTTCAAATTGATTTTATTAAAAAACAACTGTATTTTTCCCATTTTAATGAGTTAACTGAGAAGTGTTCAGTTTAACAATAGCAGGATATTAATATTGTGAGTAGGCACATATGATTTTTACATATGGCCACACAAATGCTAATGGATGTATCAGATTGCATTTCCAGACCAAAGACAGACAAGTCATCCAACCTTTGCTGTTGTTTATTGTTGTGTTGCTGAGACAGGATCTGTTGCACTACAAACTATGAATTGAGGAAGACTGAGATTTCCTTGTATACCTGATCATGAAGAACATATTCTATATGATGTCAGAGATGATCTAGGTATTGGCACACATCAAGTGGCCTTAATATGTCATATATCTCATAGTACCACATGGAGGATACTTCAAGAGCAGCTCCTGTATCCATATCATTTGCAAAGTATGCATGGTTTTCACCCTCTGATCATTCACTACGAGAGAACTTTAACTAATGGTTTATTGCACAAACTACTGATCTGTTGTTTGTCTCTTCAGTCGTGTTTAAAGATGAGACAACATTTGGAAGAGATAGAATAACAAATTTACACAACCAACATTTGTGGGCTGATCAGAATCCCCATGGTACGATACAGGCTAGACACCAGCATCAGTTTATGATTAATGTGTAGGCTAGAATTGTGAGTCTGGTAGGGCCTTATGTTCTCCCAGGACGTCTTACAGGAGCTGTCTACAGGGACTTTGTTTGGAACACATTTTCTGATCTGCTAGAGGATGTACCCCTGCTAATACAAAGATCCATGTGCTTCATGCATGATTGGGTTCCAGCCCATTTTAGTTGCATTGTTTGCGATGCACTGGCTGGCCATGAAAGATAGATAGGTAAAGGAGAACCGATTCCATGATCTGTACATTCTTCCAAAATCAATCCTTTGGATTTTTATCTGTGGGGCCACCTAAAACAATTGGTTTATGCAGCAGGCATTAATAATGCAGAGACACTTCATCAACTTGTTATGGATGCCTGCAAAACCATTTAAAACCATGTGGGAGTATTTGAAAAGGTCTGACAGTCAATAATCCGAGTGCATACGTGTGGAGGACATTTTGAACATTTGTTATGAGTTGCTCTGTTGGGTTACTATGATCACCTTTTAGACATATGTTTATATGACCATTTTACCCTGTTTTGGTGTCAGGAACCTGACTACAAAGTTCATGAAATTATTTTTATATTGTATCTTGGGTTGTTCATTTAACAGTGTCTACAGTAAACTTTAAACTTAATAACTCAAAAACAAAGGATTTGTGGACATATGTTTATATGAACCTTTGTCCTTGTTTTGGTGAGAAACTCACCCCCAAAGTTTATAAAAGTATTTTAGATACACCCTGTATATATATATATATATATATATATATATATATATATATATATATATATATATATATAATTTGCTGAGTTTTATTTTGCTCTGTTCTTTCTTTTGTTATTGTTTATTGGAAATTTTGTCAATTCCATTTGTTGGGTATTTTTGCCAGTTACACTTAACCACGGCCAATTACTCTACTTTGTTAATTTCATATATGAAAATAATCTACTTTTAAGAGTAAACTGCCCAATTTTAGAGGAATTCAAGAAAGAAATATGAAAGTTATTTGAAAAAATAGTGGAACTAATGTAACCAATGAGGATTAGTCATCAACTGTTATGAATTTTAACTATAGGTAACCACTAAATGTGAAAACAATCAAAATTGAGAATTTGAGCACATAGCCAATAAAACAGAATTTTTTATCTTAAGTTTTTGTGGCAACCAATCAGAAGTGAGCTTTAATAGGACAGTTTAATTTACATCTCTATATATTTATAGGGTAATTTATTGGCAAGTAGAGTTTTATTATATATATATATATATATATATATGAGAGAGAGAGTAAAGGTAGCAAATCCATTGGTATATAATCCAAATGGATCCTAGTAAAATATTAAAACTAATCCACAAAAAGAGCTCAATATATTTATTATTACAGAGCAAACAATAATAAACAATAAAATCCAAAATCACCTAATATGGGGAATAGCCTATTTCGGCAGATGAATATATCATTTATCTGTCTTATCAACGCTTGTGTGGGCTGAGTTCATGTCAGAAATAGAAATTTAACTGAGAAAGCTAAAAAAAAAAAGTCAGTCGAATAACTAATATAGAATTTATCCATTTCAATGTTTCAGTCAGACAAAAGGCATAAGATTGGGGTCAGAGGAGGGTAGAATGTATTTCCTTTAGGAAAGAAGTTTTATAAAATTAAACCTGAATGTTAACCTTATGACATTAATTTGGGGTTATATGAAGAATGAAATATTAATTTAAAATTAAAAGAGGAATAAAAAAGGGGCTTAAAAATAACTTTAAAATATATAGATTAAAGGATGTAAGGAATTAATGGAAAGAGAGTTGGGGAGATCTTATAGTAGCAGAAAGTTAATAAATTATAACTAATATAGGTAAAGAGGTTATAGAAGGAGGGAATATAGAAATTAGAATTAGTTATACATTTGACAGTTGAAGAGTTAGAGGGGAGTGAATATTATGGAAATATAGTAGCTAATTATAATATTTAATTTTATTTCTATTTATATGTTTATTTCTATTTATGTTGGGTGTTGACCCAAAATATATATAGGAATAAAAATAAATGTTATAATTCCAGCACTTGAAATTTGCTTTGGCATGAAACTGCGAGTTGTGCAATTAATGTAAGATATTATGTATATTGCTTTATATATATATATATATATATATATATATATATATATATATATATAATTACACCTAAAGAGCCAGATAAACCTACAAGGTTTCACCTACTCAGATCGTGTAGGTGAAACCTTGGTAAGTTTATTACGCTGATCCGTGTAGGTGAAACCTTGGTAAGTTTATCTGGCTCTTTAGGTTTAATTAGCTTTGCTCTACTTAGTGTATTGAGCACTTAGTTATTTTACTTACACGTATCGGGGTTTTCTTTTTTTTGGACTCTGAACTTGGATGCTAGACGACTGTCTTCAGCTGACGTACATGTTCTCTGTTCTTTCTTTTTTTGTACCATTATTTTCCCCTTGGGTATTGGTCTGTTTATTTACATATCAAGGCACCCTAGGTTTTCCGGACAGTATAATTTCTTATATTTATAAGATTATTACTATTATATATATATATATATATATATATATATATATATATATATATATATATATATATATATATTAAATAGCTCAGTTACTTTACCTTGAGCACTGTTCTTTTCTTACACTATAGAGTATTTATATGTATTTGTATGATCACTGCTCATATACCTACGTATATTTACCCATTATATATATATATATATATATATATATATATATATATATATATATATATATATATCATTTACTGTCTATTGTACTAGCCTTTTCATTAGTTATTTATATCTTTTTATAGTTTTTATTACTTTACCTGTTAAGAATAAAAAAAACAGTTACTGAAAGTGTTAAGTAAGACTCAGTTTGTGACAAATATTATAACTAAATAAGCTTGCCTAATTTTTTTATAATTAAGTTGAAATGTCTGTCTATATTTCTGACATGAGATATTGTAACTATTTATGCTATTTACATTGTTCTCATTTTTATTGTCATATTCACAATGTTTCAGTCATTGTACATGCTGGCCTTCTTCAGGTGTTATATGTTGGAATTTTGAATCAGACCCTTTATTTCATCCACTGGGATAGATTGTTCTAGTTCCACATGCCATGCCTTTTCTGTATATCACAGTTTCAGTTATTTCCCTTTTTCACTTCTGCTATGGCCAATTATTGAACTTCTGGGTCAAGTCACTGGATTACTTCAATTTTTATCCAATAGGCCATGTGGATAAATTCATTTTTATTCACTTGACCATGTGTCACATAGCACAATGGATAAAAGCATTGGTTGAAGTAATCCAGTGATTTGACCCCAAAAATGGTGAGTTCAATACCTGGCCATAGGTGAAAAAATACTTGGAGAGTTGAGTTAGAGAAATAACAGAAACTGAGATATCCAGAAAAGACATGGCATGTGGAACTAGAACAATCTACCTTAGTGGACGAAATAAAGAGTTTGGTTCAAAGTTCCAATGTATATCACCTGAAGAAGGCTGGAGCATACAATGGCCGAAACATTGTGAATATGACAATAAAGATGAGGACATTAGTCCAAACAATATAAATAGTATAAATAAGTGAAAAGAGTTGAGTAATGTCCTTTTTAAAAATATTTATTTATTGGACTTGGAATAATAAGTGTGAAACATGATTTTAAATTTAATACCTACTATGTTAGAGTAGTGACACTTGGAAGAAGGAAGTTTTTTTTACATCAAAACAGGACAAAGAATGCTTTCCATTAATAATAGTTTTAAAAGCTCTTTCTTGTAAAAGTCAGTCTTGCAAAATCTATGGCACTTAGTACATATGAGGAATATTTTGGGGACCAAATGCCTCCAAAAATAAATTTATGAGCCTGGCATTATACAAAATCTGCATACTTGCCTGATGAGAATATGACCAAAAGGATGGGCTTGGTGGGCTGATGAAAACAGGAAATGTTTTCATAATTAGGAACCTTATCAAAGCCTGTTGCTTTAGATAACTGGTCAAATTATGGAACTTAAATGATTAATATTATCAGTATTGCTTTCTCAGTTATATTTTTTTTTTTAGCCCACATAGAGATTTACTCTTTCATTATTTTGCATGTTCTCTCTTTACATGCACTCACACACACATGTGAAATAGAGAGGTATAGAGTGGATATAAGCAACAGCTAACTTAAACTGTTACCTGATCCCAATAATAAAATATTCATCCACTAATGTCTTTAAGATCAACTATAGTGAGATGGGTACTTATATGAACCAATGTTTATCTATAAATTTGTGCATATACATTGCAATGTGGGCACTAGTTAAAATATATTACACCCTTCTAGCTCATCATTAACCTTCTCTGAATAGTTTTATTTTATCAGAGCCATATTTATCAGTTACTTAAATGCAAATAATATATATATATATATATATATATATATATATATATATATATATATATATATATATATATGAACATGTCTAATTAAACAACTTAGACATATTGTGTTTGTTTATTTTCAGTAATATCCTTACATAATCATGAATAAGCTTTGTTGTTTCATGATTAAAGAGAGCAAAGAAGGTACCATGGTCATATTTATTCATTTTTATTTTTCCCAGTACTTTCGATATATTCCAAATCACCTTCAGGGATATTTACTTTGGACAAAGACAATTATTTGTCTTAGCCATATAACCTTGAAGATGATATTGGAATATATCAAAAGTACTGGGAAAAATAAAAATGACTAAATAAAACCATGGTACCTTCTAATCATGAAACAACAAAGCTTATACATGATTACAAAAGGATATTATTGAAAATAAACAAAAACAATACATCTAAATTGTTTAATCAAACATGTTTAAATGAAAATATGCTGCCAATATATATATATATATATATATATATATATATATATATATATATATAAAAGTACAAAATAAATGTATTTCTCCATTGTAGAATGAAAGTGTAATAGTTATTCTTTTTTTATTTTTCTGAAGATACAGGGGATACATTGAGGATATTAGTATCCTTACTTTATAGAGGTCACCTTTGGGCAAGATATAATATTGATTATCTTCATATAAACAGTTTACAAAAATTCAAACCCTTGGATATGCAAATAAAAAGCTCATAATTATAATCAAAGATTATGAGAGTATAATTAAACAAAAATAATGTTTGCCATTACTTTACAGTTATATACAATTTCCTATGTCATAAAAATTTTATTCATTATCTTCATCTTGAAATGGGTAAACATTTATTTAAACTTAACTCATATATTCAACTCCATAAAAGGAAAATTTTAAAACTTTAAAAACTCCAAAGTGAGCATCTTCCTCAATTAAAATTATGAGCAAATTTAAACATTTAAAAACCTGACATTGTTTGATTTTTTTCAAATGACATCTACATACACAGTTCGAGGATAATTCCTATTGACTAAGTTTATTGTTTTCTAATTTTTCTAAAAAGAAAAATTGTTAACAGTCCATACATTGTTAGTATCCAAGTCTGGCTTCAGATTTTTCTATACTATGTGCACCCCCTCCCCAAATTGCTAATATTATTTTTTTAAAAACAAATGTTTTGTAAAAAAATAAAACACAAAACTTGGAACTGCTAGATTTTTTTCAAATTTATTGAAAAAGTAATCTCAGTTTTTGTTGATCTTTTGTTCAAAAAAATATTTTAGCAATCCTATTATTTTGAACTGAAGAGCACTTTATATAATGCATACGCCCACTAATGACAAGACAATGTTACAACTTTTAAGTTAACGTACCTTTAAGTATATACTCCATTTATGGTTGGTAGACATAACTAATCCATTATCACAATATTTTGCTTAATGTTAGACAGAAAAACAAACATGAAAAAGACAAAAGTAAAACCAACCTTATAAAAGTTTTAATTTCAACTACATCAAAATCTTACTCTACATACCTTTTCCTCTGAATTTTTTCCTCATTCATCACGTCAAGTAATGCTAATTATCAACTCAAATATTTTTTTTTACATGTGTATATTTTACTGATCTTTAAAAAACTATGTCTACCATTTGATACTAATACTCAAAGTGTAAGAAGGATGTTTAGCGTAATGCAAACAGACACGAATTTCGTTATAATCTGGAGAGAAATGATTCTTATGGTCACATATAAGTGTCTGCTGAAAAGTTCATAGGCCAACTAAGATACTCTCATGAAATGTGATCAAATAAGGTTTATTTTTCAAAATAGTCCCCTTTGTGGTCCACATACTTCTTTCATTGGTGTTGTAATGCAATGCTTGGATCCCAGTGGTGAAGAAGCTTTCATCCTGTTGGTCAAAAAGTTATCAACAGCTGATATAACATCATCATTACAGCGAACTGTTTTTCTTATGTTGGGAAACAGTTGATAGTCAAATGGGACCAAATCAGGAGAATAGGGAGGGTATTCAACAAATTCAAAGCCACAGTCATGCACTACAGCCATTGAAACCAAGAACTTGTGTGATTGAGTATTGTCCTGATGAAACAAAACCCTTTTATCAATTCTCTTGAGTGTTTGGTTTTGATAGCCATTCATAACTTTGTCAGCAAGTTGGCATAGTACTCTCCATTGATAGTGTGGCCCTTTTGAAGATAGTCAATAAAAACAATGCCTTTTGCATCCCAAATAACTGAGGCCATCACCTTCCCTTCAGATGAAACATCATTGGCCTTCTTTGGATCGGGTGAGGAGCAGTGTTTGCACTGCATGGAATGTCTCTTTATCTCTGGCTCAAAATGATGAACCCAAACACTCATCATGGATTAGGAAAAGTTCAAGGAAACCAGCTGGATGTGCCTCAAACAATGCCAGATTTTGCCATAGTACACTTTTGATCAGGTATCAGAAGAGGTGGCATCCACCAAGTAGAAACCTTTGTCATGCCAAGTTCATTGTGCAAAATATTCTCAACTCTCTCACAGGATATGCTAATAGCATTAGCTGTTTGATTTATAATCAATTGCCTGTCATACGTCACCATGTGGTGAGCATGATCAATGTTTCCTCAGTGGTGGCAGTTGCAGTTTATCCAAACTTTGGGTCATTTTCAAGACTCACCCTTCCCCTCCTAAATTCAGCTGCCCACTTTTGCACTGTTGATAAAGCTGGAGCGTCATCCCCTAATGTAGGAAACATGTCAGCTAAACCTGTGGGGGGCTAAACCCTTTTCCTGCAGGTACTTGATAACATCACATTATTAATAAGAATTGAAATTAATGCATGCAAGATTTCACAGCTCTAGCATCACTTCTTCATAGTCAATCTATGAATTTTTTAGCCCACTCTATAGACTTTAAAGGTCTCCCAACTGTAATTTCACAACACACATTTTCAGTATCAGTATCTGTTCATTATGCATTAATAATTTTTTCCAATTCTTGCCATTAAGTATATTTTGAGTATGTCTAGTAGGAAGGCAAATACTGTATTATATTAACTGTTGGGATCTCTCTTTAACAATAGTCATAAAACATAAAGCATTGTTGAAACCTACCTTGAATGGTGCCTGTTTCTTACTTGTTTTTTTTTTTTCTCAAAGTTTGATATCTCTATTTTCTTTGCAATCTCAATAAAATCTGTCAAAACTTGTTGAAAACCATTATCACACTTGCAATCCCCCAAATAATTCTTAGTTATTTCTAATTGCCTTGTAGCTGAATTTAGATCAGCTTCTTTATTTTGTAGTAGCTGTCTTTTAATGTAGATTTAAAAAATGATACTGTATCTTGCAACAAGGGATGCAACAAACTTGACCATACTAATTACATCAGCAAGGTCTTTTATTTGCAGTATGAACCATTTAAGTTTGTCTTATGTTAAAGTGTTTTTAAAGCATCAATCCAATTCTCCCATCTGTTTCCCATAATGGTTTGACAGTTAAGTCTGAATTAAGGTGAGCTAGTATTTGCAAATGCTTTGTCAATATAGTGAAATATAGATTTGTTAAACCAAACTTCTAGACAAATCTAGCAGAATATCACAGCAATCCAAAATGATTGAAGTTTTATTGTTAGTGATGAAAATATTAAACAAACTATAAACTGTTTTAAACTGAGAACAATGTCTAAGTGTTTTTTTAAGCTTATCTCATCCATTTTCATTATTATTATTATTGCTTAGAAATTTGTTCTTTAATGTTCAGCTTAATAAAAGTATTAGTTCAGTAATTATCTATAAATTCAAGTATTTTATGTGAGTAACTTCAAGTCTCTAAAAAGAGTAGAGAAAACATTGCACACTGAGAAAATACTGCTAACACTTCTGATAATACATTAACTAAAATATTATGTGTTGCCTTAATAGGGTCAAATTAATCTATCCTTTACAGTATATGTATATCAGTGTAGGATCAGTGATATGGTAATTTCACAGCCCTGACACAGATGTTTCATGGGCTTAACTCTCACATAATTAAGATTTTGTATTTGATACAGAGTTGGTACATAAGTGTTACAGCATTATGTATTTGTACTACTAGAGAAGTAATGGTGCCAAATGTCATCTACTAACGTAATAAGTAAAAACTACATTTTAAATTTGTTGCTCTCTCACAGACACGCCGTCGCCTCTCTCTGTCTTTTTTACAAATACTTTCATGGTAATTGCTCTGATAAGCTGCTTTCACTGGTTCCCAGACTTCATGAATTCAAGTGCCCTACGAGGCTGGCATCCCGCTCTCACCCTTTCATTGTAGAAACTTTTAAATGTAGCCATCTCTTCTACTCCAATAGCTTCATATCTCGCACCTCTCGCCTGTGGAACACCCTCCCCTATTACTGTTAGACGTTCTTCATAAACCTCAGAATAAACTTTTCATTCATCAAACTACACAGTTATTTTGTGTTTTGCTGTTTCATATCAGTCCTTTTAGGATGATCTTAGGATTTTGATTGTATAGAAAACAAATGTAAATTAATTATACACAAATATCTGTCCAAATTAAAAGAAAGTTGTTTACTGGAAACAAAATCATACTGCATGAACAATATGTTTAGTTTATAACAATAAATCTGAATACTTGATTCTTTATATTGCTTTGGTTAAAAATATGTGTTTTATTTTTAGTACCTTTTTTGGAATTTAGATGTAATTTTTATTATTAACTTAAATTTTGCTGTCCTTATTTTCTTTGTTTTTTGTTTTTTGTGCAAAAAAAAAAAGAAAAGAAAAATTTTAGGTAACAGTCACTCAGTCACCTAAATTAATTATTCATTTTTGCTTTTTATGTAAATACTTCAACTTTTGGTGTATAACTCTTCAGAGGTTGTAGCTATGAAAATTTATTATATAATGAACTGAACTAAATATTTCAGATTATTTTATTATTTATTATTTATTTTATTATTGGTTATACTTTCAGAAAATTAATTTATTCTTATATTAATTACAATTTTAAAATATAACTCAGTAATTGATTAAAATCATCATCTTATCCATACAAATATATCAGTCCAAATATGACATGTCAAGCTGTTTTGTTTTATTGTGGTTGAGAGGTTTTCTATTGGCTTATATTTGAGCTTGACAGATTTTTTTTTTCCTTTTTGACTGCTAGTGCTATTGTTTTTATCCTGCATGCTTGTGATATCAGATTAAGGCAGTGAACTGAAAAATATTTCAAATTTTATAAGAACCTCTCACTTATAAAAACTTTCAGTTTGGCTACTTTTCTAAGTGCAACATCATCTCCATAGCATGAGAAATGAAATTATTGAATCTGGAACTTCATTCTTTGGTAATATAATGGATGGTATTGAATATCTGTGCAGTTACAGTTATGGGTTTACATTTCATAATCCGATAAAAAAATTGAAGAATTGCTAAAAGAAATATTGTAATTGTGAACATTTTCCACTATATCAATTTTTTGATATTATCTGAATGCTATTGTATAACTATAATCATCAAGGATCAATGTTTAACTAAGGTCATTGCAAAAATCTTAAAATTTTGCATTATGAATGAATTGTTTCTTAAGTTCTGAAGAGTCATGTTTTCATATTAAAATGTAGAAAAGATTGAAAATGCCTTGGAGGCTATGAAAAGGCCAAATTTTTAGAAAGAACAATGTTTTAGATGTTTCAATCACTTTTATTGTTATCATTTTGCCAGTTGTCATGCCACTACAGGTAATTCTGATTGCCAAATAATAGTGTTTGAAATTTACTGTTGTGTTGTCATGTCCTGCTATGACAATAGCAAAAAATTGTCCTTAACTGAAATTGAGAATAAAGCCACAGCAAGTGAGGGTCTGCCATTTACACTGGGTGAAGAAGTAATACCTGAGAATAATGCAAATTGCAGAAGTTTAAGTGTACCCTGTTTTGAAAAAGTTTATCCAGATTTTCTACAACATGTTATTTTACATTTTGTCTCATTGTTTCCAGAAAGGTTTAAAATGTCAATATTTACACAATTTACACAGCCATGTCATGTTGAATCACTGATTCCCGTACGATCACCAAAATTAAGCAGTGTTGAGCTGGGTGACCGGTTGGGAATACCAGGTGTTGTATAGTTTGATGTGCTGGTGGTTTAATGGATAATGGCTTGGCAGAGTCCCAATTCATGTTGGGTTCATTGTATTTACTTACACACAAATACTTAATGAATCCACATCATATCTCCCCCAGCTAAGAATTGTATCAGTAGAACCATTATTATATCCAAAAAAAAAGTTCTTACAATGTAAAGATATTTTCTGGCTTTAAATAACCTGAAAAGGGTTGATAAGCTGTAGAAAATGAATCGATTAATAAAACGATTTCTAGTGGTTAGTTTCAGTATTAAATGATTATATTGTAGTAAAATATCTATCTTTACTTTTTGCTGTTGAAGATCCTAAGATCATTCTTTCTTAAAATTTCTATATAAAACCAGATTCAGTTGCGTCTGTCTTTATCTTTTTCAATCAAATAAAATCCATTTCTTGGTTAATCATTTATAAGATTTGTAAATTGAAAGCTGTATGTTCTTTTAGATTCACATTATTGGAAGTTGAAAAGACTTAATATAAAAAGTTAAGAACAAACTTTTATTTTATTTGCTGTCATAAACAAAATAAGTTATTAAGAAATGTTATTAACACCCGCATGCAGATATGTTTGTGTTGCATGATGAAAACAATAAAAGATTAAATTAAATTAAATATTGATTTTTGTTTAAAAAAAAATATATTCTTATTTGCTCCTGGTTGTTTTCCAACTTCTTTCTTGGCTTCTGGCTGAGTGAATTAATGAAGTCCTTCATTTGAGTGGTAACAACAAATAGCCAAACACAGTGGCAGCAACAAAATAGATGAACGAATGAAAAGAAAAGAGGGAAAAATAAAGTCAAGGAAAGTAGGATTAAATGTGTGGATATTGATTAACAAACAGATTTACAATTTTGTTTCTTCTTTTTAGCTTTAGTTCTGCTTAAAGGCTGCTCATCCTTCATTTTTTGATAGGAAAAATATTGAAAGGAAGGGTAAAATAGTGAAAGAGGGAAAAAGAATGAGATGAGAGATGGGTGAAAAGACTACAGATAGAGAAGGAAAAGATGGAGAGAGAAATAGTAATAAAAAGGAAAAGGAAAAAGAAAACTTGAGACAGAAAGAAAAAAGAAAATGAAGAGAGGAAATGAGAAAAAGGGGGAAAAGAAAGTGAAAAGAAACAAAATGGAAAAGAGAATGACCAGAATCAACTTTACTGAAAGAGAAAAACAAAAATTGTTAAGTACAAAAAGTGTTTACAAAACAATAAGAATGAGAGAGGGAGATGATAATGAAAAAAATAAAAAGACAGAATGTAAAGCAAGTGAAGAGATTGGGGAAGAAATAGTGATAGCAATGAGAAGAGGAGAAAAAAAAGCTTAAAAAAAATTGAACTAGAAAAATGGTCAGAAAAATGAGAAAGGTCAAGTGAAAAATACAGAGAAAACATTAAAAAAAAGACTTGTTTCATCTTATTTTATTGGAAACCTATTTGTTTTTCTCTATTCCATTAATCAACTAGTATTGCCTGCCAGTCTGTACATGGCAGCCTTCCTGCAAAGTCTTATTTTCCTTTTAATTCATCCAACCACATCACATCTATTCTCAATAACAAGCAATCACAGCACTAAGGGCATACATTGATGCTCTCAAAAGCCATGTTTGTGTGGCATTTTATGGTATCATCAATAAACATCCTGGTTGGCTGAAATGTTATCTAATTTACTGTCTGCCCCAAATCTGTCATGTTAATCTGCTCCCCATTATTTTTAAAACTAATAGAAAGGCAATAATATTGTTAATTTGTGCTCTACACACTCTTGGATGTTTAGCAATTGGTAAAACTTCAAGTTAGGTTTTAGATGATCTTTTTTTTTTAATTTTTATTTCCCCTAAAACATTAATTTAAATATAAAATAAACACGTTTTACAAAAAAAAATGTTTCACTTTATTTAACAGACATTACATCACAAAAAATATTTTAAAATATTTATTGGTATTAAGCCTTTTGCTAACCCTAATACTGGATATGCAGTTAGTGTAAAGGTTATCAGTATGAAAAGTGAAATGATCATGTCAGTTCAAATTTTTATTGAGTCTTTTACATTTATTTGGCACTAATGCCTTTGGAAAAGTTATGAATCTATCTTCTTCCAGTTATGGATTAAATAACAGGGCAGACTGGGCTCTGTTGCCTTGGGTAACAGCAATTTTAGGAAAAGGAAAGCTCTGAATTCAAACCAATGTGATGAAGTGCAAGAAGGGCATTCACTGTATTGAAGTTTTGTCTGGCCATTCACTGAAGCTGATCTTTCAGTAGATATTTTTGGCCCTCACTGAATTTTCGAGGGGATGTCAAGAGGGTGGGTCTGAGCCTTACTCTTTACACACCTAAAAACTTAAAAATCTACTCATACACATGCTGTTCTTTTTTGAAGGCAACCATCATCATCCTGTGGAAATAAATAGCATATGTTCCTTTTCTTTTAACCTTCATGCCTTCCTGTTTTTATATCTTGCTGATAATTACATGAATTGGTTTTCTTATCAGATATTCTGTAAAAAAATAGTTATAGCTCTAAACTTGAAAAGTATTAAAATGCATTGAGAATTATTATGTATAATTTCAAAAAAGAAAATACAATTTGTGATAATATGTGTAATATTGTCAAAATAAAAAAAATCTCATGTTTTATATACATTGATTTTCACAAAAGTGAAATTAATATTAATATGTGTCAAAGTTTGTATATGTTAAAACAGAAAATCCCAGGAACCTAGGTTTTATTTTTTTGCAAGGGCAATCACAAGACCATAAGTAATAAAATAGTCTATGTAAAGTTGACCGTGAAGATTAATCAAGATCATCAAAGTGCATAGCATATCATCTTATAGTCAAATATAGCAAGATATGAAATACAAAAATGCTTTTTTTACAAATGGTAGGGCGGATAAGATCTAATTCAACCTCTGAGGTCATTGGAGGTCAAATTAGTTGGTGACCTTTATAATCTGTATTACAGTTAAACAATTAAATTATTGGAGGTAGATTTTTATTTGTAGGTAGTTTTGGCAGAAAAAGATGAGGTGGTGCTAACCTGCAAGGTCATTAGAGGTCACCGGAGTTCAATTTCAGATCAAAATAACTTTTCTCTGTGCCAAATGAATGAACTAATTTAAAGGATTAAAAGATGTTATTTTCTGTGTTATTTGTAAAACATTTTCAGACAAAAATTCTAAACTTGTTTTTTTTCAGTTATTCAAAATGTAGAAATGGCCATTAACATATGAATGATTGATGGTTCAATGAGCTAGACCTTCTTGTTACAAAAATGATACAATCAAAGAAATAAACTCAAAACTGTTGCAACAGATTCTTGAGAAATTTCAACTGCATAAGTCAACCGTCACAGTTCCATGCACTTGGAAGGCTGCTGAGAACCCAATTGAGTTCTTCAGTTCACTTAGTGTTCCTCAGCATAAGCTTCAGCTAAAAGCTCAGAAGCTTATCATGTTTCTCAAAAAACCTTGTACCTGAAATATTGTGCAATGGAGCTGTCAAGCAACCTGTCCTATATGTCATTGAGGCAACTATTCAAACAAGGATAGGCTAAAAAGATGTATTCATTATTAAGAACTGTATAACTTCAACATACATTTTGAATTCAAATGACTTCAATTCACAATGAGGTTCAGCTTTACTATGATCATTTATAAGCTATAAGATCAATCTCCCATGATCACTGACCTTAACTTGAATTTTCTCATAGCCAGCTCTATGTTGGTTGTTCTTGCATTGGATCATCAGATAAGGTTTTCATATTGGCAACTGTTTGTACCTGAAAAGCCTGTCAATCTAAAGCACACTTTGTTTTTGTTTTGAGCATCAACATAGTTTTGTTTTGGGCAACAATATTTTTTCAGTAACAACTACTTTTTAAATAAATGTGTAAATAGTCTTACTTCATTTCTTATGTAAGAAGAAATATATTAAAAAACATACGCTTTTCTGTATTGTTATCTCCAGGCAATGCCAGGTACCTCTACTTTCAATAATTATGTCAGAATGCAAAAATCAGAAAAACTAAAATTAGTGTTAGTCTAATTAGTGTTTTAACATTTACCTTTGTTGTCTTTATGCCTAATTTCTTTTTTCTTTTCTTTTTTCTTCTTGCTATAAATGCCACCTGAGCACCTTGTCTTGTGCATTTTTTAATTTACTTTAAAATATATATTAATGCAAACTGGTTTAAGTGGAAAAATGCAATGTAACTTACTGGATAAAACATCAATAAAGTTAACATATTTTCAATCTTGAATGCTTGACATTAGAATTATTTATACCTTGGGGAAAGTATAGATTTTAAAATTCCTAAACATGCAGTCACACAGGTAAAATAAAATAAAATCTCATAAAAAGCAAGAATGAAATTCAACTACAAAATTATCTTGAAAAATGCAATGACCAGCAGAATTAAATATGACTGATTTTCTTTTTCTATTGCCCATGAAATAATAAAAAAAAAGAATGTGCCATGCGTGATACATGCTTAGGTGATCATGTATCTTTCAATACATGACTGATGAGACAGATTTTTTCCCGCAGTAGATTGCCATTTCTTTGTGGTAGACCATTTGCCATCCAAGGTCTGTCCTGCTATTTACCCATAGCAGTGGGGGGGGGGAGTATTCATACCTTTCCTAAGGGTATTAGCATGTAAGTGAATGTAATGGATTTGATTGGAATTTGAACTCAGCTCTCTGATTCCACAATCCGAACCACTATCCACTACTCTACCATGAAGTAAGCTTATTTCCAAAACCTTATACAAGTTTCTGTTTATAGTATATTTTATTTTATAACCTATTATTATGTCTCTCACATCAATTGAACTGAGTGTTCTTATGAACAATTTCAGTAATGTTCTTATCTCAGTATTACTGTTACTGACCAGATGTACAATGCAGAAATTTATCACTCTTTGTTAGTTCTCTTAATAAGCTCTATTTTTTTATTTATCAGAGAATGAATATCGTTTATGTAGCGTTGAAGAATGTATGTTAGAAATGCATTTTTTTTTTAATCATTTTACTCCAAGCAAGGGAATAAAGCCACTAAGATGAAAGGGGTTACTGAGTGTGAGAGGATATGAGAAAAAAACATTATTAAGGAAAGGGAATAATAAAAGAACAGGAATTAAGACAGAAGATAATGATTGACATTGCATTTAAACTTTTGAAGATCAAAGTTGACTGGGAACCAAGAAACCAGAAGTATTCCACAATTGAGAATGAGAGAAGAAACTATTAGCATAGAACTTAAGGTTACATCTAGACATTTCAGCTGTAATAATGATGAAACCTTGATGCTAATCTAGTACTACACTTAAGTTCATAAAGTCTAGATACCATAGAGGAAAGAACAATTACCATGAAAATATCAATAGAAAAGGCACAGAAGTTATGTTATGGCAGTGAGAAAGAGACTGAAGCTGAGATGCCAGGACAGGACCAGTAACATTGCAAAATAACATTTTATAACTTTTTAACTATTGAAACTTTTTTTTTTTCTCATGTATACCTAAAGAATGAGATGAGCATCCAAAGTTTATATTACCTGTAACCAGTCTCATGAACTACAACTCTTAGGTCATGTAATGAATTTTAGCATCTAGCACTTCTAACTGCTACTGGTATTGATATTGATATATTTGGGATTAATTCTCAAAAAAATATGAATAATTTTTATCATGTATACATTGATTAAAAATGGTTTGAGAATATTGTAAAATGGGATGGGGCAAAATCAATGATCATATGCATATTTCTTGGAATGACTATGATTCATTCTATAAAACAAAATGACAAGATATATGTTTTTGTTACCAGAAATTTCACAGGAACTGTTTATAGATAAAGTGAATGACATCAAGGCTTCAACAGCAGCAGTAAGCAATGAGCTTTCATGAATATAGTCAAGTGTGACAAGTAACAGCAGTGTTAGCAACAGACAGAGTAAGTTTAAGGATCCAAGTTCTAGCTTCAAGCCTAGTGGATTAAAGTGTCAGCTCATGAATTTGGTGACACAGTAATTGTTAAGTTCAATCATCTGATGAAAGACAGAGGGCATAATGGTTGATTGGGATAATAACTACAAAGATGATAACAATACTTCAAATGTAAATAACACCTTAATTCGTTTTTTTTTTTTTTATCTTACTGTTGTGTTTTTATCATAACATTCTAGGTTATTAAACTATGTTATTAACCATTAAAGAGTTTTTTAATGTCATATGTCGTCAAGATGAAGGCAGTCATAGATTGTCACAGCTTCAATTTCTTTAATGTCTGCAAATTGTCATAACTGTTCTTGGAAAAGATAGTGGAGTGATTTTCTATTGCTTTCTCTGATTTAGGATTCAGAATTGTCCACCTTCATATTGGTTATTCTACCTATTCTATTCTGCTATCTTACCTATAACTGGTGGGTGGAAAGATTAATTCATGCCTTTTCCAAAAGTATAAGTGCAAAGTAAACACAGTAGCTTTGGCCAGAATTTGAACTTGGATTGTGAATTCCATTCTCTGTGTCAATAACTGACACCACCTACCTATCCTATTAAAGTATGCAGTATAAAAAAAAACAATAAGATGAATGAAAACTAGTAACAAAATTAATTATGAAAAATATTTTATCTGTGAACTTCAGATATGTTAAGTTTATTACAACTTATTTTTTTGTTTTTACTGGTTGATTCCATAAATGTGTTATAAAAAAATTGGAAATTAATCTCTACATCTTATTTCTTAGTTTCCTGTAAAGAACATTGTGCCTCATTACAACAAATATTTTAAAAGAAAATGCAAAAAATAAGTGGTTGTGTAAAATGTATTTAAATAAAAGATCTAACATTGAATATTATTACTTTTGTAATTGCCTATATGATGAATGTGTTCAATTACACACTTAGACTAATTTTTTAAAAAATAAATTAATTCCCCTGTTTTATAACTGGTGTTGCTATTGGAAACAATGACATCACCATGAAACAATATTTAAACTAAAGTATGCACCACTTTTTTCTCTTGAATATCAACATACTGTAAGTAAAAAAAAATTACACTTAGAGATTAATTACTTCCAAGTTCTTTGTAACTATGTAAGAACATTTAGTTCTCTTTCTCTCATACACACACAACCTAAAAAATATTAAAATAAGGATTTAACAAAATGGTTCAACTTATGTTTTGTTCTTGACTGCTTTGAAAATATAAAAAGTTATGCAAATGAAAGGTAAAAGGTTACATTCTAACTTTCAAATAATACTTACATCACTTTTCTAGCAAGTATTAGATTTGAATGTGTATTTTTTTCTTTGTAGATGACCGTTCGGCCTTTTACATGCTCATGACCATGGTAGTGGCAAATCAGCACAAGTAAGTATTGCTCATCTGTGTATATTTGACTTAACTTATTATTTGAAACAAGTAAACAAGTCATAATGCTATGAAAACATTACTTCTCCAAAAATAAATTGACAGTTTTTCATTAGATATATATATATATATATATATATATATATGTGTGTGTGTGTGTGTGTGTGTGTGTGTGTGTATATTGCTATGTAATTTTATATATCAACAAACAGTATTTAGAAAAATAGTATGACAAATTGTAAAAAAAGTTTTTGTGATATGTTTCAGCCATTAGGATTTCATCTGACAAGGCTTTGTTGATGTTGCCACATCTACACATGCGCACAAAACGCTGGTAGTTTCAAAATATTTGAAAGAATATTTTTTTAATCTAGCTAAATTCACCTGTATTTTTTTTCTCTTTATCACCTTTTTCCCTGACTATCCCACATTGTGACAACAGAAAATCTACCAAGAATGGTGATATATTGTAAGAGTCTGCACCCAAATTTACCATATCTGAACTAGTGATCAAGGCACTTTCTAGACATTTTTGTTTCAGTGGATTATTTTCTCTTTTAATCAAAGTAGCATCCCACTTGTCAAAATTGTGGTCAGATTTTTTACGGTGAACAACTAATGCAGTTTGTGTGTTGTTTTTTTAAATGTCTATTTTGTGTTCATATAGTCTTTTGTTTAAACTTCTTGAGGTTTCTCCAATGTATTCTTTCTGGCAATTCCTACAGTTGATAGATTAAATTCCTCCTTTAAGTTTTGTCTTGTTGTTTTGTTTATTATTGATTAAGTTTTAAATGTAGTTGTGACAAATTTTATGTTGAGTTTAAGAAAATTGAAAACTTAATAAAAATATATATTGAAATTAGTGTCTAAGACTAGGAAAAAGAGGCAGAGAATAGTTCTTGTTGGAGAAAGTTAGAATTTGATGGTTGAAATTGTTTTGAGATCAAAAGGGTTGAATATTTAAAATTGAAAAGGGCTCTTAAAAAAAGGTGATGTAGACTCAATCCCAGAAGATATTAAGCCTGAGCTTGTATGTAACATCTGCCGGAAGGTTGTTCTATCTAGTGCCAGATTTGCTAGTCAGCAAAGATCAGATGTGAATGTATTTCCTGACATACCAACAGGGTACTTATGTCAGTTTTGTGATAAAATTTGCAGGTCTGAGACCAGGCTGAAGTGACACATGAAATTGTACAAGGATAAAGTCACTTTCAAGACTCTGCAAAAGACTTTTGTGTGTCACATATGTAAAAAGGTATTCAGGAATGAAGATGGTTTGGAAAGTCATCTGCAGTGCTCTGACCACTCAGCCCAACATTGAAGAGGTGGCCTTCTTCTGTAAATAAGTGGCAATAAATGCGTGTATAATATATATATATATATATATATATATATATATATATATATATATATATATATATTTTTCCTCATTGGTAGCACAATTCAGAGTTTCATGCAATTTTCTGGTGCTGATTGAAAACTGGCCATTGCATAATTTAAATATATATATATATATATATATATATATATATATATATATATATGCATGTTTCATTAAAAACAACAGACAAGATACTACGGTTGAGCTTTTTATTTAATTTTTCTTGTGTTCTGACAAGAGCTTTCTTTTCTGGACAAACAGTGTGTAAGAACTGCCCGAATGTTCTGTATTTCTGAGCGCTTTCGGCTATATCTTTAGCCATTATCAAGGATGATTCGATTATCAGCTTAGTAGAGTGTGTGTGTTCTGTGTATGTTCAGTGTGTGGTAGTGATGTTTTTAGTTTCCGAATACGGTTAGCACATTGTGGCTTTGTTCATAGTTAATATTGTTAAGAGTTGGCTTTTTTTCTTTTTATTATTAGAGCTTCCATTATTTTTAGTCTTTTTTTGCAAGTGGATGCAGTTAATATATTTGTGTTTTCTACTAGTATGTTCCTAATAGTGTCAGGTAAATCTGAGTGTGTGTTTAAATGTGTTCTGATGGAACTGTGATCAGATAGGTGTAATGTAAGACGTCTGGATAAACATGTGGTTGTGTAGCCGATGTAATTATTTATGAGTCCGGTTTGGGGAGGAACGCAGTTCCTTAAAGGGCATTTGAACTCATAGATAATGTTCATTCTTTGTAATTTTGACTTAGTTGGTGTGTTGTTATTTTTGAGGATAAGGTTGGCCGTCTTAAATTTTTTATAATAGATAATAAGTTTGATTTTTTTTATTCAGATCAATAGGAGTAGTATATTTCTTTATAATATGTCTTAGAGAAGATTCATCTTGTTTGTAATTAATATGCATTTGGTTTTTGTAATAAATGTGTATGTGATTTTTAACACACTGTACTATAATGATAATGGAGCAGCCCATTTTATTTAAGTGACTAAAGATATAAAATAAATAAGTAAATAAACAAACAAAATAATAAATAAAAATGAAAACAAAATAATAATATCAAAATAATATATACACATACACACACACTTAAATACCCCAACTAGAGGAATACAATTATATTTCAAATGCAAATACATATACATCTGTTGTGATGAGATAACCCAACTTCCCCATTCACAATAATGGACGGACTGGTTGCCGATTAAGTATGATCACCACGGACAGTGAGAGAAAAAAGGTCTTCGTTTGCTAACACCTATTGAGGTTAGCATACTCCCGACTCTGGTCTCTGTATTTGACAAACCTACATCCGATTATAAAATTATTATTGAAAACCACACTCGGGTTTACTTTGTTTATTATATCTTGCACGAGATATAACAACATCTAATAAGTAATTTTAATATAATACAAATATACGCACAAATAATACAAATAGATATATACATCCACATTTACATAGAAATATAAAGATATACAAACAAAAATATATTTATATCTATTTGCATATCAACATGCTCACTATAATATACAAAAATATAAATACATGCACACATATAAATAAACATTCAAACACAACTATATATATATATATATATATATATATATACCTCCACACACACACACATATATACATGCTAGAACACATACTTAAAAACATATCCATATATATATATATATATATATGCATGTGAATATATAAATTCAATATATCCAAAGTATATATCTAAACTGTAAATATAAAGAATAAACATAACCTCACATATATATATGTATACACACACCTATGTAATTATAAAGACTTATATATAAATATACACATCCATCCCATATAAAAGAAATGAAAAAATGTACAAAATACATATTACTATCTATTCAATATATATATATATATATATATATATATAGATATTCATATCATTTAGATATATAAACATCCTATAGCCTTAGTTGTCAACCAGTATACAACCAGTATAAGAGAAAGAAAATTTTGAATTCAAACCAGTCTGGTAAGGCTTGGTCTCTGTCAGGCTATCTTGCACAAGAAACACTACTACTATGGCTGCATTATATGTAATTCCCCTATGAACATAATGGTTTAGAGGGACTCATCGTGAAACATATGCACATATATGGAAAGAATACCACTGATATATATTCATAGATTTTCAATATTATATTAAAAATGTATAATGTATGTATGCATATATACCTTATGTTATCTGAAAAATGTTTAATTATATGAAAAAGAAAAGCTAGGGATACCTATATATTTATATTCCACTAAGGGTTGCTTCATTTCACAGATATGTAAACATTTTATTTTACAATGTATTATTGTAATGCTCTTTGGTAAAAGATTATCTGGCTTACTGAAACACAGGTTCCTGTATGATCAATGAAGTTAAACAATGTTGAGCCTGGTCAGTACCTAGATGGGTGACTGCTTGGGAATACCAGGTGCTGTAAGCATAGATGTGTAGGTGGTACAATGGATAATGGCTGGAATTGTTAATCATAATACCACATTCTAATTTCTGTTGGGTTTGTTATATTCATTTATGCACAAATACCATTAGGAAAGGTATGAATCCACCTGTTGTCCCCCAAGCTATGTGTTAATTAGTAAGACTTGTATCACCAAATTATTATTTCAAAAAAAAATTCATATCTAAAAATATTTTCTGACTTTAAATAACCGGCAAAGTGTTGATAAGCTATAAAAAAAACATTAATCAATCAAAAGATTATCTGAAGAAAAAACTTGCTTAAACTTTCTATTCATCAATATATATATTTATATATATATATTGCAAGATTTATTTGCATTCACTTCTCTGTAATATAATTTCATATATTTTTGTCTCTTGTAGGTCTGTCACCGACTTGTTGCAGAATTCCAAGTTTGATGTCAACTACACATGTGGCCGTACCCAGCGGAACCTCCTTCATATTGCAGCAAAGTAGGTGCAATCCTTCTGCTATCACTACACTTAAAGTAGAACTCATAAAATGGCCAATAAACTTAATACACTGTTAATTAACTGTTAATATTGTAAATGCAATGCCAATAGTCAATACTCTAATCAGCCATGTGGCCAGTGGGTAGTTGAAAATCATTTAAGCAATGTTAACAGTAGCCTTCGGTAAAATTACCATGACAGCATTTATAAATTAAAACTTTTCATTTTGAAAAAGCCTCATAAAAGACTGAGAAATTCATTTATAATTTTCATTAAAAATTTGGCTATGTTATTTTCATCCTTAACCAGTTCAGTATTCATGCAAAGATTGAATTGTCCAATTTTTAGATTTTAGCCATCTTTGGAATTAAAATATTAAACTGACAAATCTCTATTCTGCTCAAGTGTAGAATATTCAGATGTTTGTGTTTTGAATAATACAAAGAACCTAAGTAAAAATGATTTATATCCTCTGCAGTTTAATTATGCCTTGTTTCACAGAATTAACTCAATTACAGAAAAGCATTCTGTCTAGATTATGATTTTTTTTTACTTCTGAATATAGAGTAAAAATGGTGTCCTAATACAATATTTTGACACAATGGATCACTGAGCAATTGGTTAAGAACATCCAATATTCAAGTGAGCTGTAAATGATTTTATCTGAGCCTGAAGCAACTGGTATTTTATGACAACCAACAATAAAATCTAGGTGTGAGATCTCCAAAGCAACCACCTACTGTTCACAACTGGAGAAAAAAAGAAATAAAAACTTTCAGGATCAAGTGCCACTTAGCTGGAAGATGAAGAGATCTGGTCAGGATACATTCTTGCTTGGATAATGACAAGCTTATGATATAGAGATGGGCAAAGGAGTAGTAGAAGAGAGTGGCCAGAGATGTGGGTAGTTAAAATGACAGAAAAGAGACATGTAGAGTCAGACACAGAAGGAGTTCTTGCTGGCCAAAGATCTGGTCCATTAGTAGGTCATGATAGAAGTATCAGCAAGGATATCCCAAGTGTCCCAATGCTGACATTACCCATAACCATATCAAGTGATTCCCTAGATAAAGAACACAGTATTTATTTTTAATCTGGCATTTTTTTAGTGCTTACCTGTATTTGAAATAGATGAACCTTTTTTTATTTTAAACAATGTGAATTACATATATCAGCCTGCATACTCAAAAAATCTTAAAAGGTAATGTGCTCTCCTACAGGGTTTGAATATGTGTCCCCCTTTGTAGGAGAAACCATCCTTTGACTCGACATGTTTGAGAGAGAACAGCCCAGCAACATTCTATTTCCCTTTTTAAGGAAAGCACATTTCCTTGTTCAGATTTTTCTTTAAAGCCTATAACTGTTTAATTTTATATCTGAAACCTAAACAAAGCTATTTATTAATGTATTTATTTTTAAAATGACAATCTGATGTCTTCGGTGACTTTATGTAGCTGTGGACAAGCCCACCTTAAAGTCATAGACAACCCCATATGAGCTGCTTTCCAGGCATGTGACACACTAATTGTTTATCAGTGATCACTTCTTTCAACACGACGTAAAAAAATCACGACGACTTTTTTGGTTACCTTATATATATCCACTGGCATGAAATAAAGTGTGTACATATATATATATATATATATATATATATACTTTATGCTATGTTATAGTGCCCATGTTTTGGATTTTCTATTAGTCACTGAGAGGTGCAACTGAAGGAATACTAACTGTGACAGGAATATCAGCAAAAACAGTGGCTAAAATCAAAATGAAGCTTCCAATGAGGATAAAGACTATAATAACCCAAACAAATAAATAAATAAGTAAACAAACAAGCCACTCCTGCAAAAATAACCACCAGAATAGATTACCCACAATGCACCACTGATCCATATATATAAATAGTCGTGGAAAAATCCAACATTTGCAGCCTGACGATTGTGTCTGGCATGAAACAGCCTGTTGCCTCTGAGTGTTGACTTCAATGTTCACTTTTATATATATATATATATATATATATATATATATATATATATATATATATATATATATATATATATATATACAACACACACAACTTCCTGCATGTTGTAATTTGTATCAAAATAAAGCAAACAAGTTCAACTCAAGCACTGACTCACAAATGATGAAAGAACAAACAAAATGATGAAGGGAGGGCTGACCCTATTACTACCATCATGACAGCAACTACAGCATTCAAGACACTACAACTGTAGAAAAGTGAAAATCAAATGCATTATCACTTATTTTAACAAACTCAGTATATATCCTTTTTTAATTCAACTTTATTACAGTACACTTTTCTTTTAATTATCTCTACTGTTGGTATTAGCCTTCCATTGAAAATTATGTAGAATATGAAAAGGTTTACACTGAACTGCATTCAACTGCAAAAGACTTTTCTGAATTAAACCAAATAGTTCTTGGAAAAATCTTTATGAATAATAATTCCTTTATTAAATGAATTTGCTTTTTTGGAACCATTCAATTTTTTTTAACCATATCACTGCCAAAATGTAAAATTGATTCCACCTTGTAAGTAAGAGGAATTTTTTCCTGCAGTCATGTTTGAATTTGGGCAAACATTTCTATGATATATATGAAACATTTTAGTAACTTACATTCATTTTTCATTTAGAAAAGACACATTCACTGTCCTGCCTTTATCGTCCAATGAAAATACTGATTTAAAAAAGTATTACATGAATTAATATTCTTATCTACATCACACTGCAGTAAATGTTTTTAATGTAACATATTATTTCTGGGTAAAAAAATGAAAATTTCAGTGTGTCGCACTTTTTCAACTTTACTCCTAGAGGCTGTAGCCCAACATATACCATTTTTGAATCAGGCCAAATTTGTGAGCAAATTATACACTTTCTGGGACAGATCCAGACCTGTAATTCTAAAATTTTGGATTCTCAAGTTTTCATTACGGCAATTGTTTTTGGCGAATTTTATTTTATAATTTAGAAATAAATTTGGGAATAATTAAGATTAATTGTGAAATCCAGTAACAGTCACTCATGAAATAAAAATAATTATTTGTATGGAAAATAAGGACTTGTGTCTGGCAATACAAACAGATGACATTGGAACTACAACATGTGGCTGACAATACTAATGGGTGATATTGCAACTGTGACATGTGGTTGGCAATATGAACAGGCAACATTAGAACTAAGACTTATGGCTGGCAATATAAACGAATGACATCAGAACTAGGACTTGTGGCTGGCAATACAAACAGGTGACAATGGAACTAGGAATTGTTGCTGGCAATACAAATGGATGATATTAGAACTAGGAATTATGGCTGGCAATACAAATAAGTGACAATGCAACTGTGACATGTGGCTGGCAATATGAATAGGCAACATTGGAACTAAGACTTGTGGCTGGCAATACAAACAGATGACATTGGAACTAGGACTTATGGTTGGCAATACAAAAGGGCAACAATGGAACTCAAACTTGTTACTGGCAATAAAAACAAGCGACAATGGAACTACAACATGTGGCTGGCAATAAAAACAAGCGACAATGGAACTACAACATGTGGCTGGCAATAAAAACAAGCGACAATGGAACTACAACTTGTGGCTGGCAATAATAACAGGTGACACTGGAGCTATGCGAGAAAAAAGTGTTCTTTATCAAGAGCAGACCAGAACCAAATCCCTCAATCCCAATCGTACCTGTTTAGATATGCTCTGTGTCCAGTTTTGTTGTCACATTGTCTGAAAAGCCCTATCCACTCATTTACTCTTTCATTTCCATTCACTCAAAAAAGTCATCCTCTGGCTATAAAACAGACACACTTGAGATGGGATAAAATCACACTATCCTCTTCCATGTGGATGTCCAACCATATTGCAACTCAAACTTTTAAGATTTCATCATTTGAATAAAATCATTTTCTTAAGGTTTTCCAAACATTTTCAGACAGATTTTGCTGCATTGTTTGCAAAATAATTTAAAAAAAAAATCTGTCTTCTGTATTTTCACAGTTGAGCATAAAGGAAATAATGCTTTTTCTTTCAACAGTGAATGCTTGCACCAGGACCATGTATTTAAAGTCATTCACTAAACTGACATTTTCACTCATGAATATTAAATATTTACAAACTATTAAACTATGTATTGGGTCCACCAAGCATTTTTATCTCTTGTAATTGCATCTATTCCTTAATGGCATATTCAGTCTTGTTTATGTATAATGTAAACAAAAATTTTGTTACACACACACATATTGGTCTAAACATATAATATTTGAAGCTTCAATGATGAACCTTTTTTTCTTACATTCTATTCAGCTTCTGTTTATATTGGAATTAATTTTAAATACTCATAATTCTTAAATTCTCTTCAGCTGTGGGAGCTATGAGTGCCTGAGCTTACTTGTAAAGAAAGGAGCTGCTGTTAATGCTCAAGATGTCTCTGGATGCACTCCTCTACACCTAGCTGCACGCAATGGGTAAGTCCTTATTCTATGCATGTTTTCCATGAGGAGAATTGAGGACCACCTTGAAGTTTCATGATTTTCAAATTAATAAATTGACAAGAAAATTACACAACTTTTTCTCTGTTTTAATTTCCAAACTGTTACTGCTTGTCTAAATTCCTTAGTAATTGAACTAAATGTAAATGAGATTACCTTAATTGATAGACACCGTTCAATGAATTATAGACATTGTATAGAAATACGTCAGTTCAAGAAGAGTTCATATTAGACATTTGTTGGACTGCTAAGGTTAAACTGTCTTTCTTTGGTTAAAATAACCTTTTAGATCATCATTAATTTTTGGCTAATTTTATTTGTGTCTATTATATCTTTAAATGATTAAATAAACATAAAAGATTTAATAACAAGTTATTATCAGAAATTAGGTTGACTATCTGTTATTTTTAACAGTATAGTACCAATATTTTTCCTTACTAAATATTAAAGTTTAATATTTGTTGCTATTCTCTTAATGAACAGAGAAACATGCTCATTTTAACCTGAGGCATGATTTAGCTTATATTACCTATCATGATGAATGGTTCCTATGTCAAGGAGGTACTTTACCTTGAGCACCTATTGGGACTCTGTTTCAACATTGCTAAAGATACTGCAAAAACGGTTAGCTTCTTATACTACTGCAAAAAAAAAGTACCTTACTCCTCCTACTATGCCCTATCTTTACAAGAGCCAAATCAGACCAAAAATGGGGTGCTGCTGCCATATTTGGGCTGGTGCTGTCCAGTCCTCACTTTCCAGCCTTGAGTTCAGATGAATCAAATGAGAAAGGAAAAGAAGAGAGATCACCAATCACTGTCAAATTATCAAAATAATAGAAAACAACACTAGAAAATAAACCAGTTGAAAGTATCAGTGTATATAATAAGATTTAATAACCGCCTCACTAGACCTAGCACAGAAATGAACACCATATGGGAGCCTTTAAAAAAGAACATTAAGCCTAAAACTCAAAAATTCCACTACATGTCAGTGTAATGTTATATATTCTCATTCAAGTGAAGTGATGTTTCCACTACCAAATTGCCCTACAGTATAGATATAAAAGCACTGATTAAGCAGATTAAGTTATTGAGTAGCCATGAGTTCAATTGCTAGTACAGTGGAAGAGATAAACAATATCACAATAAGAAATTAACTAGAAAGAAAAAATTGATGAACAGTGTGGAAAGAGAACAATCTTAATCCTGTAGATTGAATAAAGGGTTTGCTTTAAAATTCTTGGAAGCTTACCAACTACCACAGACACTTGAAAAAGTTGGCGGATGCAACAGCCAAAATGTGACAATAGCAACCAAGTTGGAGGCACAAATCCAAACAAATCAGTTTAAAATTCTGACAAAAAATCTTTCAGTTTGAATTTTATATTTTTAATAAAACAAGTGTTTCATTATGAAGAAATGAAAAATAATTTCATAGTTTCTGAACTTTAAACAAGTTTTTTGAATTGAGAGTCAGAAATTAGTATATTTTAATATTTGTTTTTCATTTAATCACAAACAATAACCATTATAACATCATGTTCAGTCTTTAATGTATGTAACTTAGGCAGTAAATGTATGTTAAACATGTGAAAATATAAAAATGTGTTTGGATTTCTCTTTCCAAAAAGTTTTATGTTTTAATAGTTAAGTAAATACTCTCACAATTATTGTTACATTTTTAGCCCAAATTTTGGAATCACAATAAAATCATAAAAATAAAACTCAATTCTTCATTCTTGAATTTTTAGACTTGTTAAATAAATGCTTTTATTTTTATATCCATTTTTTTTTACCCCTTACTTAGTGATTCACTTTTATATACACTTAATATTTTTTATTTTCACCCACCACAAAAAACTTTTATGATATTGTTTTTTTTTAACTCAGCCTCTCTTTTTCTTGTATATGTTTTCCAGAAAAAGAAAATGTCTGAACAAACTTCTTGAGTACAAAGCAGATGTTAACATCAGAAACAATGAGGGACTAACCACAGTAAGTTGGTTTTTCTTTATAATATCTTATGGCTTTTTCAAATTTTTTTTTTTTTAATATAATAAAACAAAATTTGATTTTATCTGTAATTTCCTAGAGACATCATTTACATTTTTGATTAATAAAAGATACCAATTGTACACTATAACTGATTATATTATGCAAGTCATTGTTTTCACAATAATGTTAGTATTAACCAACCAATATTGGTAAAGTTTTCAGGAAATATTTATATAAGCTGTATACTGTATGAGTTTCAGTTTATAATATCTATCCTTATTAAATGTATTGACAACTTGTTTTGTGGGTGTCATGTTTTATTATGGAAACAACATAAGTGCAACATGAATTTATTATAAATAAATCCTAAAGTTATAGGCCACAGAAACATTTGATTAACTCAACATCCTATAGGCCTGAATAAGTTATCATTTTGCATTGTATTATAGGCTTGGTGATGTTTTCTAACCTTCATTTTGCTAACTTTTCTACTGTTTCAACTTTAACATTATTTGCATCAGTGTTTATTGATTTAATATTGTTTTCCAATTTTATATACATCTCTTTTAATGATGGCTCACAAGTTTTCTTTTGGATTAGCATCAGGAGAGGATGTAGGCAATTCTGTTAATTTGATGTTTTTGAAACCTTTTTTTTGCAAGGTGTACAATAGTCGGCTTTACAGAATGGGAAAAACCTCTACATTGACTTTTGCTTAAAGTTTAGCTTTATCAATCAGAAACATCTTGATTCAAGAATTTTAATAATTCCCATCATTTATCTTGATAGCATCAACTTTAAATGGTTGTATAATTTTACTTCCTACATTACTAACCCATTATTCCACCTCATCACTGTTTCATGTTTAGATTGTGTTGCTTGGCTATTTCCATGAAAGACCAATCTCCTTGCTCAGCTATCATGTACATCCAATGTAGCTCTTCATTAATCACTAAAAATTTCTGTTGGAAAATTAGTTTTTGTGTCTTTCTTTGTCCAATTTACATATTTCTCTTTGTAATATTTACTTAAAAGATTATAGTTTCATTGCTTTCATGAGTTTAGCTAATGTTCTTAATATTCTGAAGTCATTTGTCGCTAATTACTTTTGAAACAACAGCTTCAAATATCTTTTCTAGCTTATTATTCTTTTAATCTTTCTCAAGTCACTTTTTGTGAATAAAGTGAATGCTTAAAATGTTTAACCTGAATATGATATACATTTTTTGTCTTTAACAATATTGTTTCTCAGTCTTCATTTATATTTTTTACTTAAATATAGTAATATTAATTATAATACTGTTTTAATTATAATGCTATTAGCAGTAATAATGAACACAAGTACGCATCAAGTGCTCCAGCCCAGCTGCAATCTTCAGCTGAGCACCGTGCTTCATCAAAGTTTTGGCCCAGCTCAGTACCTCTCCACACGGTTTTAATTATAATGCTATTAGCAGTAATAATAATTATGTTATTGATATTTTCTATGTATCCTGAATTCTATAAACTCAAAAAAAGATTAATAAGTATAGTGAGAAATATTATCCTTAATTTTAGATACTTGATCTTAAGTTCAAATATGTATCAGTCATTTTCATATTGTACATTCAGTCCAAACTAAGCAAAACTATATTTTATACTTTCCCTGTTTTGTCCTAGAATATGTCCAAGGCTTTTCTTTGCATGGTTCATGTTTATATTAAATATAACTATGTATTGGGAAATACAAATGCAACTGCAGTAAGAATTCTCTCTCTTCCTTGTTTTTTTTTTTTTACATTTCATCTATTGTATATCTGATTATGTTCATTTTTACCAAATTCTTAAAACTCATTGCTGCTAAACATATTTGCCTAAGAATATAATCTTAATCTTTACTAACTTTATTTATCCATTTTGTGTGTCTCTATCTTTCCAGATCCATTGGTTAGCTGTAAATGGGAGGACAGAGCTTTTACATGATCTGCTGCTGCATGTTAATGATGTTGATATTGAGGTAAGAAATTCACAGGAGAAAATTTTTGTTTCAGAAAATAATTACTTCACTGAACAATAATCGATCCAGTTGAGAGAAAAATCATTCAATCTATTGCCATAAAAAAAATGTCTTATGTGAAACTAAATGTCTCCAGTCAGTTTTGTGCGTAGCTTTTGGACAGTCTCTGTTAATCTTGGTCCATAAATGTTTTAAAGATTCTAATTAAAATTTGCCATTAAAAGGAACCTGTCTAAAGATATTAGATATGATTCAAATGAAAACTCTTATAAATAAACATGTAAATAGTTTTTCTTATTGTAATTGAAAGGCCATAGTGTGAAAAAAAAATGAAATTATCATTTAAGTCCTTTCTAAAGTAAATTTTCTGATCTACTTAAAGGAAACAGATTGCATATGGTCATTTAAAAGTTACACTACCCTCACAATAAAAATTAATCTTAATTGATTTTTACTTTGAAGCAGTTTCATATAATTGAATTATAAAAAATGTATTTTGTATCTTAAATATATTTTTGCAAGTTAAAATCTTATTCCAAACCATTTATTAAGCAAAAAGAAAAGCTGATTCACAGATTTATACATCCTAAAGACCTCAATGAATTATAGACATGTTTGTTTGCAGGATAGCCAAGGACAAACTGCCATCCATGTTGCTTGCCAAAATGGACACAAATCTGTAAGTAGAAAATGTTTTTTTACTGTGCTAACAAAATTTGAATAAATTTACATTTATATCTTATATATTTATGCTTTAGCAAAAATAACCAGTTATTGATTTTTTTGACAATGTATATAGAAGTTGGTACCAAGCCAAAAATTAGGTTATTTAAAGCTGATAATATTTACAAATATATTTCAAATAATTTTATTGACTTACTACTAAATATCTTTCAGCATTTCAATTTGCTGATTTAAGAAGCTATAATTGGCTCTTTCAGGTTTCTGGTAAAAAGATGGATGTAACTGAATATTGTGAAAATCTATCCCTTAAAATTGGTAACTTAAAAGTTAATTGATTTATATGAGAATTAATTGAGGAGTTTCATAGCTTTTTATGAATATCTTTAAAGAGATTATGCATACTTAGTATTCAAATTTAATATCAGTAACTACAAAGTAAAATTCAATTAATATTTATTAAATTTAAGAAAATAATTGCAGACACTATAAAAGATATAGAGAAAATGAATTATTTACATGTGGATTGTTGTCTTCATCTTTGTTTTATTATCACAATGTTTTGTCCATTGTACCCACAGGTAAGGCAGTAAGGTTACCTGGATAAGTTGTATTCATATGTAAATGATGTAAATAATGATAATTCCTTATCTCAGAAATTCAAACAAAAATTAGATAAAAAGAAAAGTGAAACTTTTTTATTTCTATTATTTTAAAAATCAGTGTAATTTCTTTGGGTCACTGGATCTAACCAATGCCTTTATCCACTCAAGGACACATGGCACAGTGGATAAAGGCGTTGGTTAGACAGAACCCAAAGAGTGTGAGTTCAATACCCAGTTAAGGCAGTGGAGAACTTTCAGAGGGAAATTAACAGGAGATAACTGATAACTGACATCCATCAAACATGGCACGTGGAACTAGAACAGTCTACTCCAGTGAGTGAAATAAAGGGTTCAGTTCGACATTCCAACCCCTGAAGAAGGCTGGAGCGTGCATTGGCCGAAACATTGTGATAAATATGGCGACAAAGATGAGGACAATAGTCCGAATAATGTAAATAGTGTACATAATACCTCATCTCAGAAATATAGACAGACGGTGTAATTTCTGTTCTAATAGCGTATGACATATATTGATCAGCTTCTAAATTTAAAACACAATTTAAGTAATAAAGAAACACCATGATGAAAAAGATGTAGTTAATTTTTTTTAGATTTATAATTTTTTGTGAACAGTCATTGACACTTTTGTGATATCAATGTATATTCGTTGTTACTTTCGTAATGCTCATTGTAGTAGAGACTTTATAATTGCAGATACCACTATAGTACGCCACTGAACAATACTGGTGTCAGACGCCTTCGAATATCACTCACACTAATAGTACTTGCTCAATAATACTCGCTTGAATAGTGATCTGATTAGAGAAATAGTATAGTGAATAGAGTAGAGAATAGCGGTCTATATAGTAATAGAGGACAGAATAGAAATGATATTCCGTATAGTGATAGAGTAGAAATAATGATCAATCTAGACTTCACGTGACTTCCTATATATGCGTTTCCGCTATGGTTACATGATTTACTTTAATTCAATAATGGAATAGCCTGTGTTTGTTCACTAGTGATCTATGTTCAAACTCAAGTGTCAGCAGCAACACTTTACTCCTATATAACATAAATTAAAAAATTATTTGTTTATTTAATTCCTTACCTGGGAAACCTTGTTTTGTGGGGATATAAAACATATACCTCATTTAAAGTATATGAAACATATGACAACATAAGTATATGAAAAGTTCAAACAAAACACAAAAGTCTTTGTATAAAAACACTTGGTACCAAAAACAATACAAATTTTGTGCTTATGTGGTTGGTTGTCACAAGCCTGAAATTGGTAGATCTTGTTACCGTAACTTCATAGAGCAGAAAGAGGAAGATTGACTTGCCTGCTTAACAATGTCTTATATGGGTCTTGTCAGGTCATGTGACTGTTTTCTTTATTCTCATGAATATTTATAATCTCTCTGACTTAGCAGGGTTTAGACTGTGGAATGCACTCTACAAAGGCTTATGGTCAATTGATAAAATGTTTTTCTTCAATAATATGTTTTAAATATAACGTAGCTGAATATGTTCCTTATCACAAGTTGAATACCTTGTTTGAATTAACTTTTTAAAGAAGAAGCCTATTGGAATTGGTGCTCCTTCTACTATTTGATGTAGGGCTGCACTAATTGCATAATTACTGCTGCCAGTAATCAACTGATATTCAGTAGAGTCAAACCATTGGTAAGCTAGAGACGGAAATTCACTGATTCTACTTTTAATATCGTTAAATGATTGCAATTCCAAGTCATTTAATGTAAACGTAGTATTATTGTATATATATATTTTTTCTATTAATGGCCTGACTATGTCTGCAAAGTTTGGATTTAATTTTCTATAAAAATTTACCATGCCTAAGAAATGATGAAGATTCTTACTTAGGAGGTGGGGGGTGAAATTTTGTAATTATTATGTTTAGGTCTAATACTGTCAGAGCTAATGTTGACTTTGTTATTGATATTTTTAGATTATTATTATGTAGGATTTTTATAACAGTTTCAAAATCTTTTGTGTGCTGAAGAATCATCACTGAAAATAGGAATATTGTCAATGTATATAAATACACAGTCAACATGTGGAAAGGTCTTGTCTGTGTATCTTTGAAAAATGGATACTGAATTCTTTAGTCTAAACAGCATGTATTTCTATTCATTCAATCTGAAAGAAGAAATAAATGCAGATTTTTCATATCATCTGAGCACATTTTGATTTGATGGTTTGCTGATACCAGCTCAATTTTGCTAAATCATGTTTTGCTGGCTAGTTTATCAGCAATTAAATTAATGTCCAGAATGGGGTATTTATCACATTTTGTAATACTGTTTAATGCGAGGTAATCATTGCAGCATCTGAAATTGCCATCTGGCTTTTTTACAACATGTAGAGGGGGGATGGCTCATTCACTATCAGAAGCTGTAATGACACCATTGTTTTGTAATTTCAAAAATTCCTATCATTACTATATGGGTTTTCTCCTCTCATCACTGCCTGTATCAATTCTATGGTATACTCCTGCATATGTGCTTGCTGAGTTGGTATGTGGGGATATGATGTTGGGATATATTTTTATAGCCTTTTTTTTTTAGCCTTTAATGAAATTGGGCATATTATTATTCATGACTGGGTTGATAGTTACAGAATGTTTATAGTTTCTTTGAAAATGATGTTGTGGAATCAATGATCATTCTCTGTTGGCAATCTCTTAATAAACTGAAATTGTTTAGGCAGTCAAATCCTAGTAGAGGGTGCTGAATGTCCACTAATACAAACGTTCACAGAAAAGATTGTCGAAGGGTCAGTAGACTTATCACAGCTTTCATTTGCCTGTAGCAGCATATGTCTGAGCCTGTAGCTGTGGTTAGAGAAACTGGTGTTGGTTGCATTGATGAACTGTTGATGTAACCATGTGAAATGATAGATAAGCTGGCACTGGTATCTATTATGAATGAAAACATTTCTGTCCTCAACATTACTGGTATCTCTAATAATGGCAGACTCGGTTGGGGGATGTTGTTGTCCATCCAATTAGTTTTCTGCTGTGTTTGGTGTTGGTGAAGATGGATGCAAACTTGGCTGTTGTATCAAGTCTCTTTTTTTTGTTTGGTCATTTGCACCATGGTTTACATGAACATGCCACATTCACATAAATGTATGCTCTACATATTTTTTTGTAATTATCCCTTTTGGAAAAGTTTGAGACTGTAGGTTATTGCTGAGGTTTTAGTCAGCACTTCTTTTGTCTGAATTTGGTTACACATGCTTATTTTAGCAGTGCCTTGTATTAAAGACATTAATTCATCTGCCTATTGTCACAGTCTGGTTAGGTTTAAATCTTTTTGTGTTGATAACACAAGGGTGATGGAAGATGGTAATGCTTGTAAAAAATTGTGTAACACTATATCCAATTTTTTTGCAATCAACGTCATTTCCTGAAGATAAATTAATGGTCGACCTGTAATAATGAAGGTGGACATTAATTCCTCTAGCAGTTCTGGTTTTGTTTGTTCATGTGTTTCAATTAAAGTCTTTTTTAACTCATCATAGTTGTGAGTATCCAAAATGTTGCTAAGTATTTTCGTCACTCTTTCTGGAGGTAGAGATGCAGTAACATTATAAAATTTGGTGATTTATGAAGTTATGTTTCTCAGATAGAATTGAGATTCAATAATTGTGAACCATCAGATAATGTTAGTTTGCATGAATTCAGGTGTTTTAATTGTTATTTGTTGGACAATTGGCTTCGTTTTTTTTTTTTTTTTTTTTTTTGTTATGTGTGTAATATATATTGGAATTCACCAAATATGTGGTTATCAAATTCCGTTTTTCATAGGAGTCACCAAATATGTGGTTAATAAATTGTGTATTTTTTGGGTTTTTTTTATTGTGATCACCAAACATGTTATGTGGGGATATGAAACATAGACCTCATTTAAACTATATGAAATATACACCAGCATAAATATATGAAAAGTTCAAACAAAACACAAAAGTCTTTGGATAAAAAAACTTGTGTGTGTTTGTGTATATATATATATATATATATATATATATATATATATATATACTCTTGACTCTCCCGTTGAATTCAACGTATGAGGGTCAAGCAGATCAGTTCCTAGGAAACCGAAAGCCTGACAACAGCACATGAGATTTGATTATAGTGGTGAAGGTTTTGTGCAGGACCATCCACATTTTTTTTTAAGGGTCGAATACAGAGACCTGGTGCACTACGTGCCTAAGATCCCCAAATGACAATATATATATATATATATATATATATATATATATTATTCTTAATTGTGGCGGACATGAGACAGAACCTGGGATGAGCACAACTGGTCACGACTTGCCTTGTCCCCGCCAAAAAAGAGCCAGTATTTGCTTAGCATGTAAAGCTACTGCAGTTGAAATGAGGGAAAAAAAAGCACTTACCACTCTGCCGTAATCCGTCCTCGGCCAGATAATGTAAAAGAATGAGTGGGGACTTGCATTGCATTTTTATGCAGTAAAGATGCAATGCATTATGGGACATGGACGCAATGAACTATGGGATCACATGAAGACGCAAGGGATTATGGGTATATGGACAAATATAAAAGCAACTACTTTTTTTCCCAGTGGGGCAGTTCTTCGAGTGACGTTCACAGTTGGCGGCAAGAACAGTCTGTTAGTGTGATTTTGAGACAGAACTCAAGAAGGAACGACTCAAGGTTGAAATACCAGCTGGGAGAGCTTGAATTTACTTGCTGGTTGCTGTTTTCTTTATTTGCCTCAAGTTTTGCATATATCTACTTGCAAAATAGACTAGGTACTAAAAACAATATAAATTTTTTATTTATCTGGTTGGTTGTCATAAGCCTGAAATTGGTACGTCTTATTACTGTAACTTCACGGAGCAGAAATAGGAAGATTGACTTTCCCGCCTAATGAGGTTTCATGCAGGTCTCATCAGGTCATGTGACTGTTTTTTATTCCAGTGAATATTTATAATTAATTTTTATTATTTTTGTTTTGGGTCAAAAGGAGATAACTTTTTGCCTCTCGCTACAACCTACTTGTAACACTGAAGGATTCAAAAGGGATTTTATTAATTTTGCACGAAAAATCCCACTTTAATAAAAAATAGTTTATCATTGAATTATATATGGATTCAATAACAATCTTATTTTCATTTTAAGATAAATAAACTGTAATGCCTAAAAATATATTAAAACACATTTTTATCACTTGCTTAAATGCCATTTTTAGCATCTTCCATTCAGTGTCAAGTCACTTCCTGCTTATAAATTTTTATGATAATTATTTGTAATAGCTAATTATCATTAAGATTATTTATTATTAATAAAGTATTATCATTGATATAGCATGGAGGAAGTGCAAACAGATCAAGGAAAAGTACTCTGTAACTAGCAGTTAATCAACTTGGAGTTAACTCTTTGGAAAGCCTTTCTTTTTGTGTCAGTTTATATTTTAATTAAAAATTACTAATAAACCAGTGGTCCAAATAGACTGGAAATTGTTTTATCCTTCAAGTTTGAGCAGTTTAACAGTATTATACTAATAGAAATTTTGGAATGAAGTTCCATTTTTTCTACAACATATAAAAATCAAATCATTATAATATAAATTAGGTAAAAATAATGCTATATATTTGCCATTATATTTCTCTTTCATTTAATCTGAGTTTCATATTTTTGACCGATTCATCTTTTGGTGGTCAAAAATGGATATGATTTTCTTTTTCTTTTGTCCTTTTTATCAGACAGTGGTATGTCTACTGGACAATGGTGCTGATATCAACAGACCAAATCATTATGGTTCTACGCCTCTCCATTTTGCCTGCAGGTAAGGTTTAATTTAATACCTTAATTAGATCCACACTAATATGCATAATGTATTCTGTAATGAGAAAATTATCTCAAATTGCATTGATTAGATTAATGAAAAATTTAATTTGTCATTAAAAACAAAGAAAAAAAACAGCAAAAAGGATAATCATGACACCCTATACATATGCCCATCCGCACAGATGGGCGCATATGCACACACACATGCACCATGCACATGCACACATGCACTATGAAAAAAGCTTACACCAATGATAAATGCATATAAAAAAGAAAAATCAAGAAGTATATGGAGTCAGTTGCTGATACCCACTGACTTAGTGGATGTTGGGTCCATCGAAACTCTGTAGATAACCTCAATCAGCTAAGTAACAAACCTTTTACTTATATATATATATATATATATATATATATATATATATAGGGTGCAGCAGAAATACTTCGCATACTGTAAAAGTTGACAAAAAGACCACAGTAACTGCTATTAAAAAATTTATTTCACTGTTGTTTAAACAAAGGGCTACATTTTTTATTAATTTGGTTTTAAAATTGACATCCTCCAAATGGTGGCCTCTATTTTTCATACATTGTTATAGAGAATTTCTAAAGGTTTCTGTCATCTGGAAGTTTGAGTGCTTCAAGGTATTTTTCTTTTAAGCATTGAATCTATGGCCCTGAAATTATCAATCCATTTTGCTTGAAATTTATAAAATCTTTCTCTTAAAACAATTTTTCAGAAAAATATGTTTTTCAAAAGAATTAACAAAAGTTGACAAAGCAAGTTTAATTTGAAAACAAGTAATCAATACTTGTGAAATGAAACAAGTGATCAATACTTGTGAAATGAAACAAGTAATCAATACTTGTAAAATGAAACAAGTAAGCAATACTTGTAAAATGAAACAAGTAAGCAATGCTTATAAAATGAAATTATTCAATATTCATTTTTAATGTTTAGAATATTTCTTATTACTATAAACATTGTTTAGTGGATCCATGTGTTTGAGAAGAGCCCACCCCCACCTTTTTTTAAAAGCACACCTAGTAGAAAGGTAGTTTTCCCAATGTAAGGCGGATGTGTGTTTTCAGTCTCTGCTAAGAGATACATTTTCTTTTTTAAGACTTTTAATTTCACAAGCCAGTAGACATTTATTACAGTTAAAAAAGAAGAAGAAAAATCCTGTATCTCTACCCACATATATGCATCCTCTAAATATGTTTGTAGCAATAAAAATAATGTTGGATTATTTTGTGATGTCAACAAACACTCGTTGCCACTTTTGTGATGTCAACAAATACTCATTGTCACTTTTGAAATGCTTGTTGTAGTAGAGACTTTGTATTTGCAGATACAACTATAGTACATCATTGAACAATACTGGTGTCAGATGCCTTCAAATAACACTCATACTAATAGTACTTGCTCGATAATACTTGCTCAAATAGTAATCTGTATAGTGTTCTGAATCGTGATCTGAATAGAGAAAAAGTATAGTGAATAGAGTACAGAATAGTGGTCTGTATAGTAAAAGAGGATAGAGTAGAAATGGAGATCCGAATAGTAATAGAAGATAGACTAGAAATGGCAATAGTTTAGCCATCATACTACTACCTACTTATGCATTTCTCCCATGATCACATGATTCACTTAATTCAATAATGAGATTGCCTGTGTTTGCTCACTGGCAATCTCTGTTCAAACTCAAGTGTTGACAGCAACACTTTATTCCTATATAACAGATTAAAGCTCCATTAATTCCTTAAAAATATTTTTTTTATCTAGCTCAAAAGTAATATCAAATGTCAATGCTTTTATATTATTATTTTAACTGCTTTTATATTGGTCTTGATTTTCAGTCATGGCCAAAGAGACACAGCTGCCATACTGCTTCAACGAGGAGCCAAATTCATGAGTGATAAAAATGGGAAGACACCACTTGATGTTTCAGTGGAAGTAAGTAGCAATTAAATGCTAGTAAAAATTGATGATATTTTGATGAAAATTCAATAGGTTTTATCTACTTGTGTTTGTATTGGTTAAATGTTTAAATTAAATACATTTATTTAATTCATAAGTTTTGTAAAAAAATTAAAGAATTTTGGGTACAAAAAAATTATTCTTTACTAATTTTGATATTACCATGATCAATCAAAAAATTAATTACTTGAAAATCATAATTATACTTGAAACATGACATTGACAGATTTAACAGAAAATTGTCTTGAAAACTTTGGATTTATAAGATTATATGTAAAGAAGAAAGTATATTAATTTATTAATACTTAACAGTGTCCCATAACACAATACAGTTTACTAACTAGCATGTAGTTTTGATTGATATGTTACATCAGTTTTATTATTTTTATTTTAAATAACAATTGATGACTAAAAATAGTAAATCAAATCTTTTACTTTATTTCTAGCAATCCAAAACTTAAGACACAAATGCAGCAATTTTAAAATAATAATTTAACTTCACTAAATCTTAGATTCAAAGATTTGTATTTTCAAGGAATTTTATATTTACATTTGTCTTTTTTCTTTTTGTTTACATGCCATGCAATTAATGATTAATGTTATTTGTTCTCTTTCAGGGTGGCTATGCTGAAACATGTGTCTTACTTCTCTCTTCCATCCCACGACTCTTTGATTCTCTAATTATGATGGCACAACGAGAAGATGTCAAAGAAAAAATGGTACTTCTTTTTTTTGTGGCACTTATCATACTAGAATTTTTTTTTTGCAACATGATAACACGTGTTGAAATCCACACAGTATTTAACATTGTTGAAATTAACACTAACATTTTTGGTTGAGATTTACAAACTCTACTCTCCCTACTGTGCTTATATTTACAGTGCTACTATTTTTTATTATATTTTACTAGAATGTAATCCAATATATAAACTTAAAGAAAAAATATGCAAAAATACAATATTGCATTTTTATTAAATAAGTATTTATTTTAATCATTGTTTTTAAATAGTGGGAATATTTTGTATGTTAAATAATAAAACTTAATTTTTCTCAAAAAATAAATGAAAATTTATTGTACTAAACTATGCACCCTAGTAAAACCAACTGTACTTTGTACCCACTTACCTGTTTGCACTTCTCCCCAAAATTTGGTTTCAGTCAGTCAATGTATGGCTATTTTCGAGGGTGTGACAGGCTAACAGAAGTCACAGAATTATATATATATATATATATATATTGCATATGCATTAAATCTATGTAAAACAGTTTTTGGTTACTCCATCAAATATTGGTAAAATAGTCGAGGAATGACTCCTGACTGGTTTTGTGATCTGATATGTTAAACGGTACTCATTCTTATGGTCTAAAGTGATATAAACCTACAGAAACAAATACTTATTGTGAATATTAATCTTTTAGGAAAAATTGCATTTAAATAACAAGTCAAAAATGGAATATTGATATCTTAATTGAATTAGTATAATAACAAAAGCAATTTGATAATGTAGATGTTGATACGCTTTCATGAAAGTACTTTTGCCTGAATATAAAGTGTTTTTTTCACACATAGAGCTGCATCTACTCATAAATACATGTACATAAGGAAAGTTTTATTTGGGATTAGCTGAAATTGGAGCCAACAAGAATTGCCAATCTATCACAGCAAACAAATTATATTGAGCCTCTTTGTTTTCCTTTGAAAATAAGAAAGATTAAAATCCTCTGATGATTGCTTTAAAAAGCAATTAATAATTATAATGGCAATAATTGTATCAATCATATTATGAAATTAATAAATTGAATATACACTGAAATAATTAACTCAAACTAATATCTATTACATTTATTCACAGTCTGTCAGTCTGCATTGAGTAGATTTTATATTTACATTGCATTGGAAATTCTATAGCATTTTAATATTTTGAGAGTTTTATATTTGTAAAATACATTTTGATTGGTATTTATTTTTGTTCAGTATGACTTGATTTGCAAATATTTTAAATATATAGAAATAAATGGACAATAATGAGTGACACAATGTATTAAAATTAAGTGTTTTATGTCTTTTATAATGTTTTATATGTAATAGATTTATTGTGATATTGTTTGTTTTATGTCTTTTATAATGTTTTATATTGTTGTAGAGTAGTTTCACAGTGGAGGTTTGTATTTTCACTAAGTCAGTCCTAAAAAGGTTCGACACACAAAACGTTAGGAACTTGATATGACAGATAATGATGCAGAGAAATCTAGTGGTGGTCGCTGATACTTTAATTTCCAACTAATTGTCCGATATCAAATGACTGAGCCAACTCTCTGAGTGATTCACTTGTTACTATTACTACTACTTATTATAGGTGGGAGAGTCTACTGACTATAGAATAGGTGTGTTCCACTATAACATATATGTAATAGATTTATTGTGATATTGTTTGTTTTATGTCTTTTATAATGTTTTATATGTAACAGATTTATAGTGATATTGTTTGTTTTATGTCTTTTATAATGTTTTATATTTAATAGATTTATTGCGATATTGTTTGTTTTATTACTTTTATAAAGTTTTATAGGTAATAGATTTATTGCAATATTGTTTGTTTTATGTCTTTTATAATGTTTTATATGTAATAGATTTATTGTGTTATTGTTTATTTCAGTTATTCCGTGTGCTGTCTCACCTTTGCCAAAATCAGACTGAGGAGAAATCAGACAGATTGTTGATTGGTTTGGCTGAACAAGCCTTTAGTATTGGGCAGAAACTACTCAGGTAATATGACAACACTTTGAGTAAATCTATGTTTTCTATTCTCCTGTAATTTAAATAAATGTTATATATTATAATGATCTATTTTCAAGTGTATCAAACTGACAACTTCATCAAATTATGTCAGTGGTCAGAGCTTCATCATTCTTCTGCACTAATCATTAGGCCAAAATTTAATCTCCAGTTTGAATTTTAATGCTTTTGTCTACATTGTTCATATTTTTTTTAATGCCATGTGCCTTCAAGATGTAAGTGATCATGGCTCTCCACAAATTCCTTTTTTCTTTATTATATGTGACTTACCATGCATTCTTGGTGAAGATAGTGGAGTGGTTTCCTGTTGCCTTCTCCATGGTTTGAAATTCAGACTTTTTACTACCCAATGCTAGAGAGCCATAGATTTAACCCATAGATGGGGGGATGAATAAGAGACTGGTTTATACCTTTCCTATGGGCATTAGTGCAAAATTAAACACAATATACTAGTCTGGAATTTGAACTTAGTAATGAAATACTAGGCAATGAATTTCATCAACTTCATTTTCAGTGGTGCTGTAAATTTAAAATCTTTGAGTTTTTACTATGACAGATATTTTTTGTGTGTAAATGTGTCACTGATTTAACCCATGACAGATCACTAATAAATAAGGAAGGGTTCAAACATTTACTTTATCCTCTTCAAGTTACTTCTTTCTGTTTGGTTTGCCTGGTAATATCTATAGGCAAAATTAACAACACAGACTGACATCAAATTTTGGATTAAAAAATATAAAAAAATTATTTTAAATCTAAATTTCTAAATCAATTTTTCTTGAATTTCTTTTTTTATTTGGAATAGTCCTGTGTAAATTTCAAACATTTTTGTATGTTGCCAAAATTAATTTATTTTATAAGTTCTGAAAAATAAAATTCTTCTAATTTATCCTCAAATATAGCTAACAACATCTATGTGCTGTGTTCCTTCAGAATGTGGATGATCATGGCTCTTCACAATTTCCTGTCCTCTGCAGCTTTTTATATTTTTCCCTATCCTCTCCTAATCCTTGTTCTGCCAACCATTTACACAAACTCGTTAAGTTGGTTATGCTCTTGCTTTCCTCTGTGCCTCTTTCCTTCAATATATCCTGTGAGTATCAAATTTTCCAAGCCCTCATTCCTCATATGCCCTACAAATTTCAACTCTATCTTTCTGATTCTAAGTGTCTTTTTGTTTGTATTTTCCCTAAAACTTTGTCATTGCTCACATGTCCAGTCCATGGTATTTTCAGCATCCTTCTGTAGAACCAAAGTTTTGTCACCTCAACTCTCTTCTTCATCTAGTAAAGCTTGAAAAAGTTTGGTGAGGAGACACATCTTTGTCTTATATTGATTTCTATTTTTGTGTATTTACTGAATTCAGTTTGTATCTGTATGCAGGTGTTTTGCTTCCAGTATAAGTTCTGGATTATTCTAATATCCTTCCCAAATAAATTAAGTTTACCTAGCAGTTCAAACAGTTCTTTGTGACATACTTTATCAAGTGCTTTTGCATAATCTATAAAACATAGGTATACTTCCATTTGCATTTGTATTGCTCTTTCTGATACCATTCTGAGAATAAACATTGCATTTCTTGTTCCAGTATCTTTAACAAAACTGCACTTTTCATGTCCTATTGCTGGTCTTATTCTTTTATGTGCTTTATTAATAAGAGCTCGAATGATAAATTATTTTATGTGGGTCATTAGGTTGATTGTCTGATGAAGTTCCTATTTGTTTGCTTCTTGGTTCTTCGGTAGTACTATGAAAATCAATCTACTTCAGTTTTCCAGTATATCACTGGTGTCATATATTTCATTTATTATATCTGTAATTTTGTCAATACTGAAATTATATAAAACTGCCAACATCTCTGTTACAATTCCATCTGGTCCCACTACATTGCTCCTGTTCAACTTGGTCAGTGCCAATTTCACCTTAGATTTCTGGGTTTTTGATATTTGCGTTTATTGTGTGCTTTCCGCTTTCATTGTGGAAGAGTTCACCAATGTATTTGTTTCATCTCTGAAGTATTTCCTCTTCCTCTATTACCCGTGTTTCTTCTTTGAATTTTATGCATCTTGTTGATGAGCATGTCTTTTGTCCTGTTCTCTTATTGTGTTATGCATAGCAAAGCTATAACAGGGTAGTAACCCTGGTTCAACATTTTACTGCATGATTGGATATAACAGGGTGGCAACACTAGTTTAACATTTTACTGCATCAGATTATCTAATGTGTTATGGAGTGATTTCACAGTGGAGGCTTGTATTTGTACTAAGTCGGTCCTAAAATAGGTTCGACGTACAAAATGTTAGGAACTTCATATAATAGGTATGACACAGAGTAAATCTAGTTGTGGTCGCTGATACTTTAGTATCCGACTAACAGTCGACTGACTGAGCCAACTCACTGAGCGACTGACTTGTTACTCTTACTACTCCTACTTATTATAGGTGGGAGAGTCTATTAACTATAGAATAGGTGTGTTCCACTATAACATAATGACAGTTTGAAACAGGAAGTAATTAAGAATAAACAGTGAAAAAACTCAAGGAAAGTAATTAAATGTTAAGAAGAATAAACAGTGAACAGATTAAAAATAATTAGAAGCCATAAAATGAGTTTGGAGTAAGTTCTATGAAGATTCAATCCTAAAATAAACAAGTAGAATTTATTAAGATTTAGTAAGAATAGATCATCTTCAACCTACTCAGTTGCCTTGGGGGCAATATGACAAAGGTTTATGGCCTTCTGAAATTTCCCAAGGAAGCATTCTTGCTATATTTATACAAATATTTATACACAGAGGAGACAAGAAGATAACAAGATCCATTCATAAACCATTCCCTCCTCTTGCTGCTACTGCTTCTGCCACTAACAAACCCACTATCACAAGCCCAGATAGACAAAAATACAGTGCCAGAGCCTAGGGTCCTTCATTTACAACACATTACTACCACAGTAATTTTCCTTCTGAAAAACCTTCAACCAGGCTACATTTAAAAATTAGTCTTCATTTCTTATCTCCTTTCAAATTCTTCAATTTCCCTTCACTAGACCCATTGTTAATTATCAAGAGTGTTTGTTGGTTTTTCCTGTGTAGTTAGTTTTCAGCAGTGACAAAGAAGTTACCATAGCCACAGAGTTTTCATAAAAATGCAAAAAATGTTTTCAGATATTTTAGATATTACTTAGTATTTTGCTTTAATTTGACTTTAGTAAATGTGTTTTAAGAAAATTTAAAATAGCTAAAGCATAATTTCAACATTTAATTGACCTCAATATAGTCAGTAAAACTCAATGAATTCTAGAGGGAAAAAAATTAACAGTTAGTTTTAAAACTCTTAAAATTAATACATTTAAAAATATACATTTCTGCAATTAGTGTTTTACCTTTAATTATATTTTCTTGTCTATTATGTACCAATATCTATTCAAATTTAACAATTTCTTTGTATGTGGGATTATTTTCCAGTGTGTCCAGTTCTTTAGAGCCTGAAGTTCACTGCTTACTACGTTGTGTCACCTTTTTGTGTAAGTTGTATCGACAAGTGTACAGCCTGAAAACCAAGGTGAATACTTCCAGTGCCCTGAATAATGTCTCACCTATTCCAGCTAAAGCCTGCAAAATATTCCAGGTAAGGAATATCTTTCATTGTTCATATAAAGGTATAATAAATGATTGTTACTCTAAGTCATTCTTAAGCTTAAAATTTGATATTTACACAAAACACTATTTTTCAGATGAAGATTGTCATTATTATTTTTGTCTATCCAATATGTTAATAAATGTTTTGTACTATTATCAAAATTCTTAACAGGGCTTAATATCAGTTAGTTTTATTCTATTAAGATTTTATACTGACACAAAAACTTAGAGGGTTCCCATGACAAAACAAAATAGGAATGTAGCTATAAATCAGTTTTTGGTAAACTTGTATGAATTTAGACGTGAACTAAGAATATTACTTGCAACTATATGGTGGAAGAAGGCTGAGAAAGCATTTAAGATTTTTGTATTTTTAAATTAATTCAGACAGCAGTTGTATTGTAAGTGAAGTTTTAGGCTAGTTTATAAAAATCTAATTAAGATTTAGAATTGATTTTATAGATGGTTGTTTTGTCTTCATGTTCATATTGACATCATTATAACAAATGTAAGTAAAATTAAATAGAAAAAAAAGACGTGCAATATTGAATCTTTCGATATTACTTTCCTTTTTTAGCCTTTGGAAGTTTTATGGAAACTCTTGGATGACTGGCTGAATTTATTAGAAGAAGAATTCAAAAACTTCAACAACTCTGAGAATGGAAAGATAACCAATATGGAAGCAATTCATGCAAGTGAAATCAATCCTGAACCTCAGCACATGTTAGAGCCAAATCCTTTCTTGACAGTCAACACAGAACAATCAGAGAAAAACAAAAGTGCAGATGTTTCCAGTGTGTGGGAGATGGAAAGTAAAATGAGCCTGCCATCCAATTTGCCAGGAGATCAGACATCAGCACGTGCCACAGTTGAGAACAAGGGACAGACAAAGAGTCAAAATGTTGAGACTAAAAAACTAGGCGTGCATTCTTGGGATGGCCTCCAGGGCACAGGGCAGGAGATCATCACAGCAACCGTGCCACGTATTTGTGCAGTCATACAAGCCTTCTACCAGTGTTGTACATGCTTCTCACCACAGCCGTAAGTTTCCATCTCACCTTATTAATCTGACTTACATTGCCAAAATTAACAGACAAGTTTCAATACACACATATGTGCACAAAAAAACGTTAGAGACACAAGACTGAGGATCACTTCATCGTGTGAAACTTAAAGTTTTGGTTGCCTGACACTTTTAGATTGAATTCTAGTTCTATTCTAGGTCAGTTCACTCACTGAAAATTTGTAGATTATTGAGCATTTTGTATCTTTCTGAATTAGGTTCTCCAATAGTTCTTATTTTCCCTTTTTCTCTGCCAGCTTAGACCTGGTACCGTTTGTATTTTGCTTTTATTGTTTTCAAGGTTCCTTGTGTCTGTATATATTCTTATGTGTGTATGTGTATGTATATATATATATAATATATATAATATATATATAATATATATATATATAATATATGTAATATATATATAATATATATATATATATATATATATATATATATATATATATATATATATATATATATATATATACACGATTGAGCAGATACTAACGTACAAGAGAATATCATGGAGAATTGTAGTTTAAAACAATAAAATCAACTTTGCTAACCATAACGCCCTCTGTGGCGAAATCAGTAAAAGCATGTCAGGCTATATGACGGTTCTGTATAGGATATATATATATATGTGTGTGTGTGTGTGTGTGTCTTTAAGCAGCAAATTCTCTTTTAGGCATGTCTGATTGAATAAATTTCAAACATTATGTCTGCTTATTTTTATCATAATATTTTAATATTCACAAATATTTTTCTGTATATTACAATTAAATAAGGCAAGAAATGCACCGTAACAGTGAGAATCACTTTTATTTCCCAAGTACTTTCCATCTCTTTTTGAGATCATCATCAAGGCAAGTTGGATAGCTACACATAGTTTTGCCTTAACAACTGCAGCCCATTTAATTATGTTGCAATATGAAATGTGTTTTCAAGCAATAATCCCCAGCTATGGGTTAAATAGTAAAACTTGTATCTAGAAAAACATTGTTATTCTCAAAAAATTGTTAATGCAATATTCACTCAGAAAAAAAAAATATAATTATTGCAATCCAAAATATGTTTCAGCTTTAAATAACCTACAATGGGTTGATAAACCATAAAAAAGCAAATCAATCACTTCAAACAATATTTTTTGTTGAGTCCTTTTGTGAAATATAACAGCTGAACAAGGTTTAGTAGCTGTCTATATCTCTGAGATGAGGCATTATGATTACTTGCATTATTTATATTATGAGCAGTGGATAAAGATGTTGGTTAGATCCAGTGGCTAGACCCAAAGAGTTGTGAGTTCAATACCAGGCCACAGCAGTGGTAAACCAAAAACTTGGAGAATTGAGTTAAAGGGAAATAACTGAGACATCCGGAAGAGGCATGGCACGTGGATCTAGAACAATCTAACCCAGTGGACAAAATAGTCTTTAGTTTGAAATTCCAATCACCTGAAGAAGGCTGGAGTGTACAACGGCCGAAACATTGTGAATATGGCAATGAAGATGAGGATAACAGTTTGAATAATGTAAATAATGCAAGTAAGGTTTGGCATGTTTAATAAGAGGGTGGCAAAATAGTGAAAGAGGGAAATAGACTTTTACTGTTTGGGATATTTTAGATTGGTGTCAGGATGAAGGAAGAGAAGGATTTTCTTCAGTTTCAAAAATACTAGTACTAATACATCTAGTTCTTATTGTCCCACAGTAGCCTAGTAGATTAAAGTGTTGTTCATGAATTTGGTGATATAATAATTGTAAGTTCAATCCCTGGGTTGGGCAGTGTGTACTTGGATTCAGTGGAAATGGAGCAAGCAATAACTGAGCAGTACTAAATAAGAACAAAATGAGTGATATCCATAGACATGGGAATATAAATAAAGAAAATATAGATTTGTTCAAAATAATACAAATGTAAATAATAGATTTAATATTTGCTCTCACTGTAGAGCACTTTACTTCAGAGGTGACTCATGGAATAGTTGCCAAAATGGTAAACTGGACATTCCATCTGCAACTGTACTTACAAACTCTTTGTACATTTCTTGAATTAAACACATTAATTTCAGTGACAATATCCAAAGTTATCACATTCATGTTCATGTCATTTCAAGCAAACATTCCTGTATCTCCTGGAAGGAGTATCAACTGTTACAGAATGTTGAATCATACATATCACTAGCCAACAATTCTTACTTCAGAAAAAATGAACAGAGGCATTATGGACAACTGTATGTTGTTGACACAGCAGAAGCTATAAAGATAAGGATGGCAGTGTTACCAAACAATAACTGTTTACAAAATGTCATAGAAACTATAAATAATGTCATTAACAGCTGTAATCTTCATGCACAAGCATACAGAAAGAAATATAAGATAAAATGGGGAAAAATAACATCTAGCAAGAAAATGTAATGGATCTTTTTTTTTTAAGCGTTTCACCCCACTGTAATATAAGTTGATTCTTTCTTTTGCCTTTTGCTATACAGCTTAGCTGATTCATCTTCCAAGATGACAACCCCCAAACATATTTAAAAACATTATCTCAGAATGGTTTCAGAAATATAAGTAATGAAATGGTCTATTCATCTATCTGACCTAAATCCAGTTTGTTACAGAATTGGCAAATTACTACCCAGAAGACCCTGTGGGCATGGAATTCTGACAATGGTGGGTTGCAGTTGTTTAAGTGTTGATATAAGATCAAAATGTGTGATGACAGTGAGACAGCTGCAAGAATTAGAAAGTGTTAGGGTGGCTTGACACACTCAGATTCCTTAGTGAGACAATGCAGCACATAGCAATTAGATTTTGGCTAACCGGTTAACATGTGTCCTCTCAATTTTCTCCCTCTTTCCTAGAAATGATACAATGACTACTGTCCCTCATAAAATAAAATGAGATAAAAGAGAAAGAAAATTGTTGTTGATGCAGTTTATGATATGACTTTGGGGCCTGAAGATTTAAAAACAGATATGACACAAGTTGAACATTTGGGGCATTGACAATGTAAATCATTGTTTATAAATGGAAGCCAATGAATGTGAATGATTTAGAATGTTTCCCTGTAGAATAATGGTTGAAAATACATTGAGAGATGTGAAAGCCTTATCAAAAGCATTAGAAAATGTCTATTTGCAAGGATCAGTGCCAAAAGAACTTAAGTTTTATTTGAGGTTTGCAGAAGTTACAATAACATAAAGATAATTATGAAAAAACAATTTCTCTTATTTATTATCAACTGATGTATTAAATTGTTTTACGAGGAAGTATTTTTTAACAGAGGATGGAAAATGTGACACCAAAATCCAAAGGTGCAATGAAGTAGCAAAAGATGTTTTCCAAAAGTTAAGCACACTATAAACAAAAAGGAAAATTTCACTGGAAACAAAGGAAAAAATACTGAACTGTTATGTAATATCAGTACTCCCATCTGACAGAAAATGCTGACCATCTTGACACAAATGGGGAAGAGACTTGAGGCATCAGAAATGTGGTTCTACAGAAGGATGCTGAGAATGCCATGAGCTGAACATGCAAAGAACAACAAAGTTTTAGAGAAAATGGAAACAAAAAGAACATTTAGATGTAGCATCAGAAAGAGTTGAAATTTCTAGACCATGTAATGAGGAAAGAGGGCTTGGAAAATTTGATACTCACAGGACATATTGAAGGCAAAAAGGACAAAGGAAAACAACGAATAACCTACCTAGCTTCTGTAAATGGTTGGTAGAACAGGGATTAGGAGATATAGCAAAAAGATAAACTTTACTAAGGACTACAAAGGGCAGGAATTTGTGGAGAGCCATGATCAACAAAGTCCTGAAGAAGTAGTGAGTAGATTATTAATATAATCAAATACAAAATGATTAAATGGAAAAAATAATCTAGGGTTAAATATGTGCATTTCTTATATACATTTAAAAAATTTTGTGTAAATACACAGAATTAAAAGGCAGCAAATATTCTTTAAGAAAGCCATTGTATAGTATGGCCTTCTCTTTATGACAACATATATTCTGTGTTGTTTAATTTTACTGATCAACTTTTTCAAATTACAAATTATCTTTTTCAGACAAGAAGGAAATTCCATCAGAAATCGTCCAAAGTTAATTTTGGAAAAAATATGGTCCAAGCTTTCAACTTTCTTAAGTCTTTATTTACCCTGATGATGACTTAAGAAAGTCAAAAGCTGTTATAACTCACTCCTATCAGTTATAATATTATGTATCGACTGACTTCAACAGAACTCTCCTGACTCACTTTGAGTTTTTTATTTAAAGTGTCTTGCCTAGTTTATTGTGTTACCTGGGGTGTCTTATTTACTCCACAACAAAAGATTGCACTATATTTCTTCCAAAATTAACTTTGGACAATTTTTGACAGAATTTTCTCTTTGTCTGTGAACAATCATTTGTAATTTGGAAAAGTTGATCAGCAAAATTAATCTCCATAAAATGTCTGTTGTCTTTAATAATATTTGCCTTAAAGAACATTAAATAATATAGATCTGTTACATATACATGAAATATTAGAACATATGTGTTACATTACAATTCAAATCCTGATTTTGTCTTGACTTGTTTGCTATTTACACATTTTCCATAAATTTGCTTCTAAATCCTATTTTATTAGATCTTTATAACAACTGTTTTTGTGGACTTTAAACTAGAATATTTATTTTTTATGCTTTAATTTCTTTGGTTGCTGTAATTCTTTTGTTTTATGCAATTTGTGTTGAAAACATGTCCTAATAATACACTGGAAAGCTTTATAATCAAAAGTACTTTCACTTTCTGCAAATCCCACATATTCACAGATGTTTCAACAATATAAAACTTTTCTTTATAGAACAATTGGTAGAGAATTCTTACTTTTATTAATTTGTTTCCTAATATTTTTTATACTGCATGCATGAGAATCAGATGTCCTACAGAATTTCAGTATTGGTAAATGAGTGGTCAGGATAAATTCCAATGGATCTATTTCCCATATTTTGATTATTTCTTTGTATGGATAGGCATGGAAGATATTTGATTTTAATTTTGCTCTTAAAATAGATTTTTATTTATTTTATTATCATTTTCACCACAAGCAATACTATAAAGCCACTAAGATTATGATGCAAGTGTTTATTGAGTGTGAAGGAATATGATGAAAAGAAAAACATTATTAAGGAGAGAGAACAATAAAAGAACAGGAATTAAGAATACAAAAGATGATGATTGACATTGCATTTAAATTTTGAAAGTTGACTGGAAAGCAAGAAGCTGGAAGAGAGTCCCACAAAGGAGAAATGTCAAAGAAAAACTGTTAGCATAAAACTTATGGCTTCATCTAGCAATTCCAACTATAAAATGATGGAATGTGGCTGACAATATAGTACTGTGCTTAAATTCATAAAATCACGGTACAAAAGAGGAAAGCTCATCAAAACAATTACTTAATTAGAGAACAGTCTTGACATATATATATATATATATATATAAGTGATTATCAAACATGAATTAAAAAAGACAAAATTGGATCAAGTCTACATCTTGAAGAAAAAAAGTATCTTATTTAGATTTGGAAAGACCATTGCCTGGTGAGTCATCCTAAATTTAAGTATCTTGATTGATCAATTATTTGGAAAACTATTTTTAAGTCATAACTGGATAATTTCTCTATTAAGAAAGAGAAGGTAAATGATGATATTTTATAATGTCAGGTTTACTGATTCTAAGGCTGCTATATTTCAAAATGTATCATCTGCATTTATTTATTTTTCTTTTCTTATTACAGTATCACATCACCACGCTTCATAGAGTTTGTTAGTCAACACAATAATGTTTTAAAATCTTTGGTCGCCAGGTAAGTTATAAATCCTGAGGTATTTTTTGTCTCACTGTTTCTCTTGTCTTTATATGCATATAACCTCATAATTTTAATTTGCATGTTGCAATAACTCTACTCATTGATGTCTTTTAATAAAAAAAATAGTTAATAATTTCTGCTTTTGTTTAGCATAAACATTATTGGTAGTATATCATATTTTATTAAATAAGTTACTTAAAAAATTATAAAAATCTTTGTCTACAATTTTCTAAATTGTTTTATTGAATTATTTGTTTTCTTTATTTCAGAAATCCAAAAGTTATTTTTGATCATTTTCATTTTTTATTGGAATGTCCAGAACTAATGTCCCAATTCCTGCATATCATCAAATCTCAGGTAAACCTTTGCAAATATTTTGTTACTATCAACCTGTATAAATATTTAAGCATCTTGTCGTTCATATATACAGGTGTCCCCAAAAAATGTACTCATTTTTTTTATTTTTTCAGCTGTTTGAATATTTATATAGATACTAACTTTAAAAATAAAAAGTATAAGTAAAAGTTTTCAAATATTGGGTTTTTTTATTTTAAGAAAGGTAAAAAAGAACTCAGATGCAAAGAAGGTTTGTGAAGTTTATAGAGAAGGTGCAGTAAAAGATACAAAATGTCAAAAGTAATTTTTGAAATTTCATGAAGAAAATTTTTCATTAACCAGTGCATTATATTTGGGTCAACCATTTGGTACTGATCAAATTAAGACATAACTTACAGATGCAGGAGATAGCCATCATACACAAAATATCCAAATCAAGCAGTGAAAATCATTTTCATCAATTTGATTATGTTAGTTACTTTCATGTGTGATTTCCACATAAAAAAAAATCCTACTAGACCATATTTTTTAAACAAATTAGCTTGGGTGATGAAAAGTGGGTACTTTACAACAAGCAAAATGAACCATCACTAATCTCATACCAGAGACCGTTCTTCATCCAAAGAGGGTAATGGTGATTCTGTGTATATTATAAGAGTGGAAATGAGTTCACTACCATGACCTCCTTCCAAAGAACCAATTGATTGATTCAAACAAATATTACCCCCAATTAGACTTAATGAATGTAGTAATTGAGGAAAAACTTCTGGAATTGGATAAGATAATCAAATAATATTCTATCAGGATATAAAACTAGACAATTTTTTTTATGACCAAGCAAAAATGCTGACATTTTAGCAAGCAAGTTGTCTCTTGTCCATTGTATTCACAAGATATTGCACCTTTGAATTATGATTAAGTTAATGTAGAATTCTCTTAATGAAAAGAAATTTCTCTAGAAGTTTACAAAATGTATTTAGAGATAAAATATTCTGGGAGGGTAGAATTATGGCATTGCTTGAAAGATGGCAAAATATAGTGGAATAAAATGGTGAATTTGTTGTTCAATAAAGTTAATATAATTTTTTTAAAAAATGTTTTTTTTACTTATTTTTACTTAATAAACTGATTTGCTTGGATAACTCAATATATATTATCTCATTACAATTCATTTTTTTCCCTATGTATAACTGACAATATTATTTGAAGAAAATTTATAATTAAAAATATTAAAGAAATTATCCAGCTGCTACAAAATCCTTTTTCTTCATTGTCTCTCTATTATTTCTTTTCGCCTCTCATTAGCCATTTTCAGCTCGACAGGAATGGTTCTATGAAAACCTTCATCCGGAAGATTATGACAACGACATGTTCCACTCACCAACATCTCAGGAGTCTTTGGTTATTGATAGAAGTAAGTGTTAATTCAGTTTTATTACCTGTACTTTATATGGTACATGTAATGAATTTGAATCTATATGTTTATACGTTCTTTTATAGTTTTTTTATTCTTTTTATAGTAGTTTTTTATTTGACTTAATGTAAACTTATGAAAAGGTTTAATAGGGATAAGCAGTAGATGGTTACTTCAGCTAATATTTATTTAGTCCATGGGAGGAAATTTTCTTTTCAAAGTTTTATTTTGTTACATTTTATAATCTTATAATTCAAAAATGAAGTTCTTTATCTTTTTCCCAATTCAAGCAAATGATTGAATTACTAATAACTTCTTTTGAATCTTTTATGTAGGTACCACCACTGATTTGCTAAAAAATTAGCATACTATGATGAAAAAAATGCCCCAAAGTTTTATTGTCAAAATCTTTGTTATTATTAAGAGGATAGACCAGAAGACTTTTTGATTATTAAATTATATTTTTTCATCCTTTTTAGAATGTTTGAAATTATTCAATTTATGTAATTTTGAGAAATTAAACTTTGCACCACTTAATGTTTATATTAGTTAAATGCACAACTCATTGCATAATTTTAATCAACTATTTAATTTTATAAAACGGGAATACCATTTACTAAAAATCTCTAAATCATAAAATAAAAAATGCAATGAAACTAAGAGACTATTTAATTAGAAAAGCTTTTACTTGCTTTTATGAATAAGATATATTATTGACACTATTGTCTTAAGAAAAAAAATTTTCAATGCGTAATGAATTTTTACAGTTGTTTTCAATTTTTTAAGTTAAATTTACTAATCATAAGTGGAAAAGCTTAGTACAATTCAATTTGTGATACTTGTAACATAGAATGCACTTTACAGGACACTGCTGGCAAGCAAAAGAAGAATTTGTGAGTGATCTACTGCTCTGGAAACCTAGCCATGATGCCTGTATGACAACTGACTTTTGAATTAAAAAAAAAAGCTCTATACATATCTAACAATAATTGCCAGTGAGTTTATTGTAAGTAAACAATTGATTTTAACGAGCAGTCCTAATTTTGGAATGTGTACACTTTCCTTATTGCAGATCGTTTATTTGATAGCAGTTGTGAGGAATTAAACAAAGCAAGTCCTAGCAAGTTGAAAAAGAATATCTCCATCAAATTTGAAGGAGAAGAAGGAATGGTGAGAGTTTTCTTGATTTCCTGATTTTCATTTATTTTGTCATATTTGTTATTTCTCTTTTGTGCTTTATGAACTCAGATCAACATTTTAAAATAGGAAGCATATATAAAATCATTTACACAGATGGAAATGAACTTGAAATGAAATCAGATAAAGAAAATTGTGGAACTATTATTTATGTGCAAAAGATCCCAGCATCATTTCATTGAAAACTAAAAACTGAATACATAATAATATGGAACTGTTTGTTGCTATTTTTAAAAAAAAAATTTTTTTTTAATAAAAAATACTGGAAACTTTCGTTTGAACTGAATATTACAGAATTTCAGTAACAACCTTAATCAGCATATTAAATGTGATTAAAACAAGAGAAAAAGTTTTAATCATACAAAAAAAAGAATTTTTTTTCTTTTGATAAATATGAAAGAATTATCAATTTCTCCTTTTAAAAATTTTTTAATAACTTTTATTATTTTGTCTTTTTATATTTCATATCATTTTAAAAAGTAAAATATACCATAATTGATTTTATTTCTAGTCAGACACCACCTGCATGCATTCTTGTATTTTGTTCAGCATTGCTGTAGTTATGCTCATTAAAAAACAATTTTCAGTTTTCATTGAATTTGATGTTGAACTTTTATGAGAAAAAGTTCAATTACAAAAATATAAGTTAAACAAAATTTTTGAAGATATTTTTATTTTAATATGTTTAAAATTCCTAGTGATGTGACTGTCATCAAATGTTGGTTTTCATCTTATAAAAACATCTCTTCTTTTTTGTTTTGCACATCATGATTTTAGAAGCAACTGAGTTTTCTTCTTTTTCATGCCCATTGGAGAAGTAATTTTAGTTTCAGACTTTAGTAAAGTATCAAGATTTTCTCATGCAAATGTTCATTTTTCATTTCCTATTTAAATTTCAGGGTCTTGGAGTTGTTAGAGAATGGTTTGATATTCTGTCCAAGGAAATTCTCAATCCAGATTATGGCCTCTTTACACAATCAGCAGATGGTAAATATATTTTTAAAAAATTAAAAGTTTTGATTTCAGGATCATTCTTAAATTGAGGATATACACATACAGAGAAATCATAATCTAATTATCACAAATGTCAGGATTATTTATGTATGGATTCATACTTCAGCTGAGGATCAGATTATCTGGGCAATTTGGCTAAAATGAAAAGTTTGCTCTCTGCCTGGGAAGATTGTAGTAGTTGTGCATCCTGTGAAGTGTTACACACACACACACATATATATAAATATAAAAGAGTGGACATGAGGTCAATACCGAGTGGCAACAGTCTGTTTCATGCTTGAACACAATTTTCAGGCCACGTGTTCATGCATGAAACAAACTGTCAGCACTCTTAGATTTACACATGCTCTATCCCTGATATTGAGCACTTTTACCCATAAATATATAGCTTATCTTAAAATTATATTTTTATCATATACACACACATACACTCACTGCATGTTATATATGTTAATAAGATAGTTTGATTATGGCAAAACCAACTACATGCCGGTCACCACTAGTTACAAAATGTAGCCATTGAGCTACATCTAATAACACGTTAACTCCTTTGTAAGGCCAAATAGACCATTATATCTGTTCTGATACATGACTACTTCATCACAAACAGATGGATCCATTTGTTACTGTACCTTTATTAATGTCCTGTATCAAGGTACCAATGACATCATCATCATCACTGATTTTCAGTAGTTTAACAGACAATATTCATCTTTTATTAGTCATGATGTCATCATTACTCTTATCATATGCAGCTATGGGCTAGTCTGTAGTGTTTGTTGTATGAAAAATTGCTATAAGATTGTCAGCCTATGTAACATTACAGCTTCATTGAATATTTATCAAGCGGCTGTTGTCTTCAGGATTTTGGTTTTCTCATCTCTCTTAGTCATATCTTCATAAATATCTTTGTTTAGTAGATCTTGTAGGCTAAAAACAATGTAGATAGAATATGAGGAGAGGATGACAAAATAATATTTAATACATATTTATTTTTCTGGTTAAAAATCTGATAAGAGAAAGAAGTGGCAATTTTTGGCCAGAATGTAACTAAAAAGCAGGGTTTCAATTGGTCATACTCTACAGTGAATCAGTATTTAATCAGGACTCCACAACTTCCTTTCTTACATGTTTTCTTCTTTCACATGCATCCTTCACACTTAGGGGTAAAACCTTCTTGACATACACTCACACTTAGGGATAAAAACTTCTTGACATACTAATTGTTTGGAGGAAGAATTCTATGTAATCTCACACAGATATACACAGTCTCATCCAAATGCAGGTCAGTGGAGATCGAATATCAATTGGTTAGCAGAGGAAAATGTCATCCACTTAAGACAATATTTCATTTATATTGTTTCTTTTTTAACTTTCCTAATATGGATAAGAATATTTTGTGGATTTTGTTCTATATTTGCTAGTGTCAAGGACACAGATTTTTTCCTGAACTAAGTCTCAAAAATTTGCTATATAAAGGTTAGGGTTTTCATGAGACTATGCTAACCCCAGAGAAAGGTTATCGATGTCAGATGATAAACTGAATTCCTGTATGTTATGCAAATTTCCAAGACTTCAGGATTGTATCCTTGACACTGGCAAATATGGTATATCAGAAAATTGCCTTGTTTACCAAAGATTTTATAAAAATGTAATCATCCTGCACTTTTTCATGGTCCAAGGATAAATATAATAATAGTAATAATGATAATAAAAATAGGTTCTATTCTTATTTCTCACATTTTGAAAATTCAATGGAAATTTAAAACAAAATTCTAGTCTGTTATATTATTAGACTTCATAGTGTTAAATGAAGAATATCTTACACTATTTGTCACATGCAATTATTTCCATCAGCTATAATTGTTTCAGAGCTGTTCATTTACATAAATAATGAATATGTCCACAAACACACTTAAGTAGTTAATGTTCATAGTCTACTTATTTAATATATATTATATATCAGAGATAGGTTGATTATGTAGAGACGAAAATCTATGATATTCTTTAATGCCACAAGACCAAAATGCAAATTAGTAAATTATTTCTGTTAGCCATGTTTTTAATTCTTTCTGTAGAATATGGCTGTCCACATCATGGTAACTTTTCTTTTTTTAATTATTGTGCATTTAGATTAACTGGATCAGATTTTGGTGACTTGGTCTGAGCCAGATTGTACTGTCAAGCAAATTATTATCCTTAATATTGTAAGCACTTTCATTGAGTAATATTTGAAGTTTGAAAAAAAAAAAAAGAGAATTTTTTTAATGATAACATAATAATTTAAGTTGAAGTTGCATTTAACAAATAAGCAAACTCTTTTACAATGAAATATTTTTTCAGGTTGTACATTCCAGCCGAACAGTAATTCCTCCATCAATCCTGACCACTTGAACTATTTTCATTTTGCTGGCCAAATGCTTGGCCTTGCTCTTTATCACAGGCAGCTTCTTAATGTTTACTTCACTCGTTCTTTTTACAAACACATTCTTGGTGAGTAACAAGAGATTGCTAACATTATCTTTTTCTATCATCATTTTGAATTAAAGTGTAATTTCATGACATTTTTTTAAATAATAAAACAATTATTAAATGAATAAAAAAGGACTATTGTAAATACTTATTTTTCATGTCAATGACATCTTTTTACTGATTTAGTTTATCATTTTAAAATGACACCTTCTTTTTCCATATATCTAAACTTTAGTCATAAACTATAATTTTGGGAGGTGAAAATTTTATGGAAATATGTTTCAGTTTAATTTAACAGAACTTCAAAAGCACAGACAGAATTTAGGAAAGTTGTGTTAAAATTTCTTTTTGCTGAATGTTTCTATAAAATTTCCCAACATCAGTATCTATCAAAAAAAGAAATTCAACAATTCTGTCTGTAAAAATTGTGACAATTTGTTTTTGACAAATGGACACAAAGAAGTTGTAATTCTAATCTATGGTGACTGGAAAATCTATGAGGATTTAATTTTATTTGTCATCTAGCAAAATGTCTGTTTCCTTTTTATAGAATAACTTTTACTTTTGGAAGACAAACATTCCTTTTTTATATATAACACTTTTTCTTTTTTTTCAGGAATTCCAGTCACATATAAAGATGTGGCATCTATAGATCCTGAATATGCCAAGAATTTACAGGTAAATTTCAGGCACTATCAACATTTAAAATGATAGTTATATAGATCACATACTGCCTGAACACAAAACACAGATTATTAAAAAAATAAAAAATAAAATGACTCTGTCCAGATCTGCTTTGTCTAGAAGACAGGCCACTGCATTCACTTGTCTGACCTTGCTTTTTGTCATAGACACCAATTTGTAGTTGTGAAATTTTTGCCTTCTTACCTGCATATATTGCTTACTTGCTTGTTTGATATTTAATTTTAGGCCTTTTTCTTTTTGATACAAACTTTGCTAATTCTGTTTGTTAGACATTTCTGTTATTTATTTTGACCATGTCTACTAACTCAACAATATATATATAATTTTAATTATTTGTAATTAAAATTTATCTCTTTTTAATCGCGTTCCAACTTTCCCTCTTCATTTGTTATATTGATTGTGTCTTTGATTGTTTTCCAATTTGCCAATGTATACCTTTGGAAAAGTGTTGGTCAAAAGGTACCTTAGGTATAACATGACATCCGTTTTGTTTTTATATATATATATATATATATATATATACATGCGCACACACACACAAATTTATATTAGGCTGGTTGATTTTATGACATGTCAACCCTTGTTGGGTTACTTAACATTGAATTAATATGGGTCACCCAGTGAGGATCAAACTCACATCTCAGTAGTAATAGTCAACCAGACTATTATTTTTAACCATGTCAAGGTACCTCTAAATTTCTTTATAACATTTTTATACATAATGTATTCAGTTGTATGAATATGAGTTTGTAACCCTGGGTTTCATGCTTTTGCGATCATCAGATTACTTCAAATGTTATTTTTAATGGATATCCATATTTATATAGAGACTCCATATTTTTTAAACAGTGTTTATTTACACCACCAGCCTGCACACTTGAGAAAACTTAATAATGAAAATGTGCCTTCCAGCAGGATTCAAATCTTTGTCTCACTTTGAGAAATAGCCATCTGATAAAGAACATCTGCACAAATATGGTTATCTACTAAAAATAATGTTTGAAGTCATAAAAGTGTCCGATTAAAAAAATAAAATCTATTAATTCTTTAGAAATTGGTTTGTTTATGTTTCAGCTACAAAATTGAGCAGTTAAGGCAAATAGAAACATGCTTGACTGTGAAGTCTTCTGTGGTCAAAGCATGCTTGATCAGTTGGTGCTTTCTCTTGCAAAGGGGGATACAGGTTTAAATTCTTCTGGAGGGTACATTTTCTTTAGCAAGTTTTCATGAGTGCACAGGCCAGTAGAAAAAATAAAACACTGTTTTAAAAAAAAAAAAGAGCCTCTATTCAAATATGGGTATCCACTAAAAATCAATGTTTGAAATGATAAAAATATGTTGGACTAAAAAATAAGATGTGTTAATTTTTTATATATATATATATATATATATATATATATATACACACACACACACACACACACACACAGGGTGTGATGGGTAAACTGTTGCTATTTTATATTTTTATTTTCATGTATGCACATTGTTTTTGATTTTGTCAACTGCACAATATAGTAGGGTCAGTTGGGCACTGTCTGTGAGAAAAACATCAGCAATTCCACCAGAAATTTGGACACAGCATGCTTTACTGGTTGGCATTTGTATTGGAAGTTCCAATACAAACATTTCAAAGTGTTTGGGTGTCATTCTGAGGACAGTGCAGAGGATTCAGAAAGAGTTGGATGAATCTAATGGTGATTATGAATGTGTTTGGAGTGATCACTAGTGATGGTGACATTATGCCTCCATTCATCTTCCCACAGGGCCTCAGACTCAACACTGAGGCCTACATCAAGTGCTTTGTGGTGGTAGTGCTGCCCTGGGTCAAGAGAATGACTACTAGAAGAACCTATGTCTGGCAAGAAGACTCTCCACCATGCTACACAAGCAGGAGAAACCAGTCATGGCTGTCAGATAATTTCTGCAACCACATCACCCCTTACACCCGGCCACCTAACTCCCCAGAACTGCAAACCCCTTGATTATTATTATGTGTGGGGCACAGTTGAGCAAGAGACCAACAAAATTCCTGGTAACACCAAAGATGAACTGAAGGCAAGGATTATGGCATCATTCACCAACTTAAACAAAGAGACCATCCAGAAAAGTTGCAAGAGATTCCAAAGTTGTCTAGGGAGCATGGTTGAAAGCAACTGTGATTTTATTGAATAAATTTACTCTTTAGTATTTCAAGATATTTTTGTGTAATTTTGGTAACTATATCTGTTAAAATGAGATGTCGGTGTTATTTTTATTTTTGTGTAATTTAGATGACAATTTATCCATCGCACCCTCTGTGTGTGTGTGTGTGTATATATATATATATATATATATATATATATATATATATATATATACCTTTTCATATTGACTTATTGGATTATTGTTTTGAATGATTTCCTATTTTTCTTCTATTTCTTTCTGCTAGTGGCTCCTTGACCATGATATCAACAACCTGGGACTGGACCTGACATTCTCTGTAGAGACAGATGTGTTTGGTGTACTGCAGGAAATAGATCTCAAACCAGGGGGCAGTAAGCTGATAGTGACAAACAGTAACAAGGTAAGCAACTTTCCTCTTACATTTGAACACAGAATGCTAATCAGTACGCCAGCCAAAAATTCATAGGAAGTGTAATGTGAGTAACAGACAAGGAGACTTATTTTGCCTGTGACTATTCTACCTTAAAATAATATTTACACAAGCTTTTGAAATCACTGTTAACAATTTATTGAAATATTTTTACAGAAATCTTTTGTAAAATGGAACTGAATTCAGAAATATAATGGAAAAATGAGATGAAAAAATGAAACAAAAATCTATTTGCATCTGTTTTCTAAATCCTGCCTCACTTTCTGTTCAAGATTCAAATATTTGTTGAAGACAATATATTCAGATTGACTTGTCATAAAATGAGGCTATAAGAAAAATATATCGATTTATCAAATTTATCAGTCTCCAAAAGTGCTCTGTCTAATTGCATATACCATGGATTGATGCTAGTATGAGGTCTGCTAAATAAAATTCTTCTTGTGTGAAAAATTATTTTTCCCTCACTTGTCTCCACTGTTCAACCAATGTTAACATTAGTCTGTAAAAATTCTCTCTCACTTTGCATTATTAGTTCTGTAATTTACCATTTTAAATGTCAGTGTGACATTTAAAGGTGTGGAACAAACAGATCAGAGGTTGGAATTAAGAATAAAACATGTACCAGCCAATATTTGGAAAGAAAGTTGCAATAATTTACATAGATGCATTATAACTGAGGATTTCTGGTCTTATAGCTAAGATGTCCTGATACTGAGTAAGACTTATTTCGATGTTCTTAGAGATTATATATATTAAGACCATCCAGCACTCCCTCTGTAAGCAAAAACTTTTAGGCCTGAATATCATCAGCCTTTGATGATTTAATATGTATAACATTTTTTTTCTATTTTATTCCCTGTACACATTTTTCAGTCCTTAATAGAGTTCTGGTAAGAGATAAATGAAAACCAATATTTTGAGCATACTGGCCTTGTTGATTGTGCCAGATTATGCGCTCTCTCCCAAAAACTGTAACTCAGCATCATGATTGCAATATAAAGCACAGGTGGGTTCTGTGAGAGTTGAACAAGAACAAATATACCTGAATAGGTGTCTGTAACATGATTGGCTCACCAGCCTAGCAGATAGGTGTGCTCACATATATATTTAAGAAATATAAAAAAAAATTATGTTTAGATATCAGCTATGTTTATATATTTTTTATTATACATCAAACACTGTTCTTATAGTGTCCTTATTTGTTTTATTATACAATATGTATCCACATAAAGATATTGAATGTCAATAGATGGATAAATAGGTTTGTTGTCTGACACAGTTATTAGCTGAATTTTGATCTGGAATTTTAACTATATAATATGTGGTCAATGAAGGAGTGTTGGGTTAAATGCATTAACAAGGAAGGAGATGAATGTTGATAAATAATTTATGTAAAATAAATGTTTTTTTTTTGCAGTCATTAGACTCTAAATATATTGTACTTACATATTTAGACCATTAATATTATTTTTCAGCATGAATATGTCCAGCTGGTCACTGAATTACGAATGACCAAAGCTATCCAGCGCCAAATTGACAGCTTTCTCTCTGGCTTCCATGAATATATTCCACAATCTTTAGTTCAAATGTTTAATGAATATGATTTGGTAAGTATAATTTAAACAATAATAGCATTTTCATTCGAAGGTGATATGAAAAAGGGACGGGCAAAATTACTACTAAATCTGATTGCCTAATATTTCTGTCATTAGGTATTGAAAAAGGCATGAACTTCAATTTTCCTGTGCCTTGTTTCATTACTTAGTGTTTACCAGTAGAGATTACTGTAACCTAATTTGGATGCAAAACTTAATCCTCCAAATAGTGTGACAGCTCAGCTTGTGTGTGTGTGTATGAATGAATATATATATATATATATATATATATATATATATATATATATATATATATATATATAAATAAAAATATCAATTGGTAATTGGTAGGATAATTCCAAGTTGGACATTAATCCAAAGAAAGCTCAATGTAAGTAACAGAGTAATATAATAATAAGTAAAGACTATCCTTAAAAATCCATTTTCCTTATAATTTATTTCATGAATATATTCAAATATTCATCTCTTCAGACCAAATTTTTTTAAAAATGAAATCAATTTGTTCAGGCATGTGTGTGTGTGTGTATGTGTGTGTGCAAATATATAGAAAAATAGGAAAGAACACGTTAAGTAAATAATCCAAAGTTCTTTAGTATTTTTTTTATTTTTAAAAAGTGCTCAATACAAAAGTAGAGCCTAAATTATAATTATTATAAAGTCAAGCCTAAATTATATATATATATATATATATTTTTTTTTTTTTTTTTTTTTTTTTTTTAAGCATTTCACCCCAAGCAAGGCGGAGAGCCACTAGGACGCAAGGGGTTACAGAAAATAGGAAGATCAGATAGGAGTGATAGAAGAAAGGATGAGGGTAGTAGATAGATTAAGGCAACTGGAGATGTCGATTGACATTACACTTGAATAGCTGGAGATTATAACTCTCAGGGAAACAGGAGAAGGGAAGAGAGTTCCACAGGCGAGAGGTGCGAGACATGAAGCTATTAGGAGTAGTAGAGACGGCTACATTTATGAGTTTCGACAGTGAAGGGGTGAGAGCGGGATGCCAGCCTCGTGAGGGCGCTTGAACTCATGAAGTTTGGGAACCAGCGAATGCAGTTCCTCGGAGCAATTTCCATGAAAGTATTTGTAGAACAGACAGAGGGAGGCGACGGTGCGTCTGTGAGAAAGTGACTGTAGACGAAGACGCCAGGGTAGGGCCAACCATATTACATATCCGCCTCTGGAGCCTATCAAGAACCCCGAGGCAAACAGAAGGGGCGCCAGACCATATATGGCAGCAATACTCCATGCAAGGGCGAATTGTGGATTTGTATATCTGGAGGATCGACTCAGGGGAGAAAAACTTCCTGGCCATTACGGCTCAGGGAGCCAACTTTCCTCGCAGTGGACGAGGCAATTGACTCGATGTATTTATTCCATCTCAGGTCAGCAGTCAACGTGAGACCGAAGCCGCAGAGAGTTGCTCTCGGGAAGTTGAGCGTCAGACATTATAATGGAGGAAGGGAAGGCTCTCTGTGGTGATTAATAGAGAGCAGTTTAGTCTTCGAAGCGTTGAAGTTGACCAGCCAAATCTTGCCCCAGTTTCACAATCGATTGGAGGTCCTTTTCGAGGCGCACGGCAAGGTGAGTTTTGTCAGCGAGACTGGATTTGTTTTTGAGGCAGGAATAAATTGTGGTGTCATCCGCGTAGATGCCGACTTGAGAAGTTACTGGCGTCAGGAAGGTCATTTATATAGATAAGAATAGAGTGGGGGCCTAGGATGGAGCCTTGAGGAACTCCCTGCGTTAGTGGGGTAGGAACTGGAGGAGAATCCGTTGTGAACGACCTTCAATTCACGGTTTGACAGGAATGATTGTATTACGTTATATAATTGACCCGTAATGCCATAACCCTGGATCTTATGGAGAAGGCCGGCGTGCCAAACCCTATCAAATGCTTTGGAGATATCTAGTGCCACGGCTCGGGCTTCCCCGTTATTTTGGAGAGTTGGTAGACTGTTTCCGTGATGGCTGTGAGCACATCGGCTGTAGATCTGGCAAAGCGAAAAACCATATTGCTTGTCTGAGAGCAGATTATTGGATGTGAGGTGGTTAACCACCCCGGTATTGATTAGAGCTTCAAGATTTTGCCAAGAGGGAAGGAGACTGATAGGACGGTAGTTGGAAGGGTCAGAGGGGTCGCGGAGTTCTTGAAGACAGGAACAATCAAGAGGACTTCCAGCAGTCAGGAAAACAAGATTCCTTGAGGCAGTAGTTGTATAGTTTAGAAAGGGCGGGCGCCACTTCAGGCGCGCATTTCTTTAAGACAATGGCTGGTATCCCATCTCCACCACTAGCCTTGTTGAGATCTAAATTGAGATAACGCCCAGTACCAAGGTTGGGGTTATGTTTAACCCACTCAATATATGGCCTCAGTTCTAAGAGGAAAGTCGGGTATGGGTACACCAGAAGAGTCGAGCGTTGAGTTGATGAAAATTTCCGAGCAAAGCATTCAGCCTTGTCGGTAGAGGAGGTCAAGACTTCGAACTGGTTGAATAGAGGAGGTATAGAGGGTTTGCACTTATTCAATACACTCTTGCAGAGACGCCAATAATCTTTGGAGCCAAATTTGCGAGATGCAATACGTTCCTTCATTCGAGCAACAAATAGTGACTTAGCATCATTTAGGACACGCTTACAATCGTTACGGGCTGGCAGCAAAGAGACGTCTATTGCAGTCAGACATGTCGCTACGGTATAGGTGGAAGTAGTGGTTCCTATGGGCGATGGCGGCTGAGCAAGCAGCAAAAACCAAAGGCAGGAGCGCGTCTTAGCCCTGTATTTCCTTGATGGGATGAAAGCGTCGATTCCAGCTTTAACCCAGGAAGAGACCTCAGAAGCACATTCTTGGACGGGGAGCTTAAAGACTCCATCCCAGGGGACATCAACTTTGGAAATCACGGAACGCGTCCCCAGTCAGCTCGTTGATAATAGAACGAAGTTCTAGTGGTAGGAGGTTCTTTGGGGGAGGAGTTAAAGGAGATGTTAACCGATACTACTGCATGGTCAGAGTTACCAAGTGGGCATAGTTGGCGGGCGCTGCAGGATTCGGGGATGGAGGTAAAACACAGGTCGAGTAAGAGGCTTTACTTACCCGGTTGAGGGCAAAACGAGTGGGGAAGTTAACTATCTGTGTGAGGGAATGGGAGATTGAAAAATTAAGCGTTTGAATGCCTGCATGGTCAGTAGTAGCATTCTTAAGCCACAGAGTGTGATGGGCGTTAAAGTCTCCAAACACAAAAATGTGAGCAAACGGGTGGAGGGAGAGAGCCTTGTCTATGTTGTCTGAAATGCTATCAAGTATCTCACAGTCTTGAGAGGATGGAGAGCGGTAAAGGAAGAAGAGATAGCTTACCGCATTGAGGAGAGAGAGACGGAGACACATGTATGACTGGTCAGGCGATTCAAGAGAGGACTCTCTGGCCAGGGGAGATGTTCCTGACGAGACACCAAGACCGTGCATGTGGGTTAGAGAGTCTTTTCTGAGGAGAGGAAGATAGCCGGGGATCGAGAGATCAGAAGAGGGGGGATAGATGAGACAAGGTTTGTCTAGTCGACAGAGAGCCAGTATATCCGGGCCGTTTGCAGTGAGGAAAGATTCCAGACTGTAGAAGTTTGTTCTAATGCCCCGGATGTTGGAGAATGAAATGTTGAGGGGTTTAGGTGGTTTCTGAGATGCTGGTTTAGGGTAAATCTTTCGGTTTTTGTAACTCATGTTGGTTTATTTGCAAAGATGAGAAGGCCTGAGGTAAGAGAAAACAGACAGTTTCAAACCGTGGACGCGGGCAGAGAGGAGTTGGCAAAATCCGCATCATTATGTGGCCTCAGGGCTGCCCACGGAGGTGACTGCAGGGACACCTTTCCACGCGCGACATGGCACTACAAACACCCCGGTATTATACAACTGTTGATCAGAGCAGCCGCTCAAGACGCTACGCAAGAGTTAGGGCTCCTAACTACCAGTCGGAAACAGCAACCAGAGAACTGTCAGCCCCCTGTACCCTCAGAATGAAGAGATGTTGCCACAGACTGCACGCATCACGGGAGAAACAGACCTGCACTAATACAGAGGCCGAGAGAGAAGACAGTACCAGGAACCCCATCCTAGACAAGAAACAAGGTGTAAGCCTCTACTCATGTCCAATAGAAGGGGGAGGAGTGTTGACCGGGCGGTAGAAGGGACTACCTACTCCCTATTACAGATAACACAAAAAAAAGGACGACACAAAAAACAGAGGGAAGGATTGGAGGGGGAGATAACAGGTAAGGAGTCCTGGTTCACAAATGGCTATACTTTATCACATTAAGTTTTAACTTAGTATAAGTCCCATTGTCTATTCTAAAAAAAATTGAAAATACGGTTACCCGGTTTATTATCACATCCAGTAGAAGACATTCAATTTTCCATTTTTCTAGTTTTTACTTTGTTAACATTTCGGATCGGATTCCTTACTAAATTATCAAATAAGTAGGGAGGGAGGGAGGGAGGGGGAAAAAAAAAAAAAAAAATTTAAAAAACGGAAAAAAAAAAAAAAAAAAAAAATGAAAAATGTAAATGCAGTCAGCTAGAGCGAAACGATACTCACATGGGCCAACAAGTGGGTAACTGCCTGCGTCGTCATGATGATGATGACTGAATATAAAAACATTTCTGTTCAATTTGGCTGCCATGTTGGATATTTGTAATTATTCTGATGTTGCTTTTGATAATTACTAAAATGGATACTAGTTTAAAAGAGATTCAGTTGAAACTTTTTGCCACAAACTCATCATATTTTCAAATGTAAATGTAATAGTCCCTATGAACCAAAACTCAAGAGTAGCAGATAGCTTTCCTTGAATTTATTGGAAAACAAGTCAAATTCTAATGAATACTTTTTTGTTCATTCTGATGTAAACATGTATGTGCAAGTGGTGTAATGAATTAATGGATAGTGGCTTGGAATGGGAAATCAGAGAACCGAGTTTGAATTCCAGTTGGGTTCATTGCATTTACTTATACACAAATGCTATTAGGAAATGTATGAATCCATCTTCTTCTCCCAGCTACGGGTAAAATAGTAGGTTGTGTATATGGAAAAATCATTATTCTCAAAAAAATTGTTAATGCAAATTTTTGCTCACAAAAAAAATAAACAGAATTATTGTTACAATCCAAAATATGTTTCAGCTTTAAATAATCCACAGAAAGGGTTGATAAGGTATAAAAAATAAATCAGTTCTGATGAGAACTCTTCTTTCTCTTTCTTAACTTTAAAAATTGGTTACACTAGTTATTCCATTTATATGAATAAAATAATCAATCTTTATAGCAGTGGCTATTTCTTGCTATAACTGTTTAACTTTTAAATATTACAGGAAAGCTATTTGTCTAATTATTGACAGTATTGTAAATAATTCTTACATTTAAAAAAAATGTATAATTGATCAAAATTCAATTTAATACTAAACCACATAAAAATTATCTACACCTTATAAAATATCATTTTTCCAACTCTAAACATAATAGAGAATAGTGAATATTACTGTTTTTTGGGAGCAACTACAAGTAACACTACTTTTATATATGCATATAGGAGGAGGAGGAGGTCAACCGTAGTTGAGATCATCAACTCAGTGTGAATTCCATAAAACTTTCCTTTAGCTGCATAGTATGTGCTTCACCAGGGCTATATATGGTTTTGAATTCAGAGTTGTCCTTCTCTTAAACTGGTTGCCAACCAAGGATACAGAACTCAGATTGCCCCACAATTTACTCATAGTTGGAGGTTTTGATATCAGAGTTTTTCTTCTGCTAGACCAGTTACCACTAGGGTAAGATTCTCTTTTAGGCTCGTATAGGCTGTAGCCTAAGGCCCCTCAAACTTTTATAAAGCAAGGATTTAATTTTCTAGATGTTATAACTTCTAAATAGTTTTATAAACTGAAATGATATCAATATGGCAAACTCATATTTATTTGGCTTTTCAGGAAGCAAAGAAAAGAATGTTTTAGTTTGTGTTATTGTGTTTCAAATAGATACCATGTTTGATTTTATTACAGAATGTTTAAATCTTAGAAATGTTTATAAAGTGGTGATTTTAATGTTGTAGATGTTATAACTTCTAAATAGTTTTCACCATATGATAAACTCATTTATTTTGATCATTTTATTGTTGGTTATAAAAAATCTGTTTTTTTACTACTGTTGTGTTGAAATCTTTGCTAATTTGGTTTGCAAAATAGTGGTATATTTAAAAAATATTTTTTTATTGACAAACTGTTCTCGTTTATTTAAAGAATTTGCAATAAGTTTATTTATAGTTATGTAAATATCACTAAAATATATCATGAATAAAAAATATTCAAGATGGGTGTAGGAAAGTTAGAGGGTGTCGCCACCTGGGGGCGGGCATATTTTCAATAGCCTAGGGCCCTCAAAAGGTCATAATCAGGTTCTGTTTGCCAGACAATGTTATAGGAGGCAGCCTGTCCCACTATTTATCCATAGCTGGGGGGAGAAGAAATGAATTCATACCTTTCCCAAGGGTCTTTGTACATAAATGAATGTAACGAACTTGACTGGAATTAAAACTCTGTCCTCTGCTCAATCCTAGTCACTATCCATTACTCCACCATGCTTCTATAAATATATGTATATGTATATAATTCTCAAAAAATTTTAACTTTGACATGGTCTGAGCAGCTGTGTTTACTACAAGTTTGAAAAATTTAAGAATGTTAGAAAGAAATTTCTGGTAAATATTTATTTTGCAGTAAGGTGCCATTTTAATACTGAGGTAGTTGGGGGAATTTTTTTTTTTTTTTTTTAAAGTTTTTTTTTTGATCTGTGGAATATTTTCTTCCTTTCTTTTAATCATAGATAATCCTCTTCTAAACATATCCTTTTTTATATCCCTCTTAATACAATAAAATTTTTCTATCTTGCATCAATTTTATATGTTTGTTCAGGAATTAATGCTGTCTGGCCTGCCTACCATTGACTTGGAAGACTGGAAAACCCATACAGAGTACAGCAGCTACATGGATACATCTCCTGTCATTGAGGCACGTTTTACTTTACAGGATTCCTCTTTTTTTTGCTCATCTATTCTACATTACTTCTAATCAATAGATTCACATATTTCAGTAATTTCTTTTTCCTCTCTCTCTTAATGATTTCATGTCTTTCCTCTTGTAATATTTCCATATTCCATTAAAAGAACAATATTATAAAATGTTAAAACTTATTTTTGTGTTTAACTTTAATTTTGATCTCTATAGTTATTTCATATTGAAAAGGTTTATGATGACAAATTAAACATTAATTGTATTCCTTCATATCGAAAAAGTTTATGATGACATTAGACATGAATTGTATTCCTTCATATCGAAAAAGTTTATGATGATATATTAAACATGAATTGTATTACTTCCTATCGAAAAGGTTTATGATGACAAATTAAACATGAATTGTATTACTTCATATCAAAAAGGTTTATGACAAATTAAACAAGAATTGTATTTCTTCATACTGAAAGGGTTTATGATGACATATTAAACATGAATTGTATTACTCCATATTGAAAAGATTTATGATGACAAATTAAATATGAATATACTATTTCATATCGAAAAGTGAATATTAATGATGGTAGTTTGCTGAGGACAAAATGAAAACTTGGACATTACGTAATTAACCTCACTTGATGCTTAACAAGTAGTAAAAATGTTAGTTAACATCATTTGGTATTAAACATTTTAAGCTTAAGAACATTCATGACTATAAATTATCATTTTTAATTCTTTTCTTGAAACACATTTTTCAAGTTCTTCTTTGTCTCTTTCATTTGCAGTGGTTTTGGGATGTTGTGAGTGAAATGACCTCGCCAGAACGTGTCTTGCTTTTACAGTTTGTCACCGGAAGGTAAGCACCAAAATTTTTCAACATGAATTTGTGACATTATGACATTGTGTTTGTAAGAAGCAACAATGGTTAGGTAATTTGTACAAATATATGAATATACTGAGAAAATATATTAATGTTATATTATTTTAATTTAACTCTGAATAGGATTTAACATTTAAAAAGTCACTACTTTTAATATACTTTTCACCCTAAAATGAAAGGAGTGATGCTCAGTTTGAAATGCCCAAATCAATATAACTGGCAAATATTTAAAGCTCTCAATTAACTACTGAATCTCGTCAAGCATTTATACACTGAATTGTGCCTTTACTATAGAAAATATACCTTTTGCTGATTTCATTTTCAAATAATTTTAATAATTTACTAGGTGACTGTAATTATCATTAGTTGCATGTAGTGACAATAGGGTTGAAATAGTAAAAGAATTGTCTGTGTTTAGCATGAGTAATGTTAGCATTATTATAAATACCTTTTTATCTATTCTTTGCTTGTATAACTGAGAGACTTGATTGAAAACATGAAATGATTTCATCTTTCTCTTTCCAGCTCAAGGGTCCCTTATGGTGGATTTGCCAACTTGAATGGCGTTGGTTCCACTCAAAAGTTTTCCATTAGTCATGTAAAATACAGTCCGCAAGCTCTGCCCACTGCCAGTACATGGTAAGCTTGTCTTATTTAAAAATAAAAAAATATATATATGAAGCTCATTATAAAAAATGTATTTGTATCAATTACGATTTGCATTATTAGATTGTTTTTTTTTTAATTTTGAAATCTTAAAACCTTTGTAAAGAATGCTTTTGCATATATAAATGTCTAGTTGCTGTTGACTCAATTGACATTTAACATGGTTTGATTATCTAATTTAATTTTGTATGTCACTAGATTACAACTATCATTTAATAGGAAGAGTTTTGATTTGACTGAATTTTGACTTTTATTTCCATCAATCACATAAATTGAAAAATTCAGCCATGATTTATGCAAGATGTCATGGTTTATATTTAGCAAAATTGTAAAATTTGATTGTTTTAAATATTTCAGTATGTTTTGATTCATAATGAAAATTGATTCATAAATATTAATAATAATAATTGATATTTAATTATGCAACTGGAAACTTGTTTCCAGTATGAATAAAAAGGAAAACTCACAGAATCCCCAAAAATAAAATCAATAATAATATGTGCATTTTATAATATTCTAGAAAAAGTAAAATTAATTTTTTTTTTATCTCTTTCAGTATAAACCTGTTCAAGCTTCCAGAGTATCCAACGAGAGAAGAGTTGAAAGATCGACTTTTAGTAGCAATCCACTGTGGCAGCCAAGGATATGGTGTGGCATAGAGCTTAAACATTTGCTTAAATATAACATTTTCCTATCTAAATACCTACATAATTGGCTTCTTATTTACCTCAAATCCTTGCAGAAAATCTGGAATATTTTATCTTGAAAAAATAATCACCTATTTTCATATATTTTAAACAGAGACAGTGTTTGTTAAAATACACCTAGATGTATACCTCAAAAATAAATATAATTTTGTGGTCTAATTTTAGATGATATATTCTAAATATTTGTGTGCATAGATTATAATATATCATTCCAGTCTCTTAGAAATTGACATGACAACCATTTGCATATTATATTTATATATATAATTATATGAAATGCAAAAATAATTTTTAAAGTCTCTTAGAATGCTTTCTATTCAAAATATTGACTCATTAGATATATATATATATATGTATGTATGTATGTATATATATATACTGCTAAAACATAAATATGAAGATATGTTAGTTGAACTAAAACAAATATATAATTTCTTAGTTTTATTGTGTATCAATTTGTGTATTTTTAGTTTAATTTTATATATATATATATATATATATATATATATATATATATATATATATATATATATATATTGTCAAAAATAAACCTGAGGTACTTAATCAATGTCTGGGAAAATTAACTTTTTTTTCAGCTCTCATATATTGTTTAATCTGATTGTAAACATAAAATAGACATTTAGACATATCAGGAGTTCATCCTGGGTTGCACTTGCAATGATGATATCTTCAATGAATGCAGTAGCTCCTATTAACAGGGCATCCATTGTTTGCTGGGATATGGCTGGTGCTGTTTTGACACCAAAAGAAAGACAGTTGTATGTAAATAAACCCTTGTGGATTGTAAGGATCTCTTTGGAGTCCTTAACTTCCATTTGTAGGAAAGCATGTGAAAAGTCAATTTTAGCAAGTTCCACCATTTAACTTTGTAAGGTCTTCTGGTATTGATTATAGATGTGCATTTAAAGAAAAATAATTGGCATATATACAGACATTTCCATCTGCATTCTTGACAATGACAATGGGAGTAGTCAACATAGAGTAATTTGTTGGCTGGATTAATCTGAATTGTTGAAGGTAATCTAATTCTTTTTCTATTATGTCAAGAGCAGCATAAAGAACAGGGTGTTTTGGTCCAAAGGCTGGCTAAACATCTGGTTTTAGCTTTAGGGTGGCTTTGACCTTCATGCAGCACCCAAGGTTCTCTTGAAAAACACCACTGAAATTAGTTGTGTGTGTGTGAAGGAATTTCTTAGTGTTGGAAACCAAGGAAAATATGTTAAAAATGGAATTGAGCAGAACAGTGAAGAAATTGAGCTCATCTATCCAGTCTAAACCAATTAAATTCAGATTAGAGTCCAAAATATAACATTTAACAGAAAAGTGTTTTTCAAGAAAAGAAACTGTGCAATTTAACTAACCAGTGAGTAGAATCTTGTTACCACATGCACTCTGGGCAAGGTGATTTGTTTTCAACAACTTTGGCTTGCCAATTTGTTCCAACATGGATCAATGAGACCAAAGTGATATCTGAAACTGTCAAATTGGAAACACATTGGAACATTGTTAACAGAAACTAATATATTTTCTGTGGGATTTGAAGTCAACTTTGAATGTTACAGACACACAATTTGATTTTGACCATTTTCGATGCAGCTTTTTCCCCAAACTGAATTTGAAACTTGTTTTTGAATTTGATTTGAATGTTTGCCTTCTGAGGGATGACAAAAATTTTCCTTCTTTGTAGTGCAATTCAACACATGACCAACATGCAGCAATAGAAATTTTTCTTGGAGTGTTTGATGGTTTATTCTTTGCTTGAACGCTTCTGGTTGTAGACAAATTTGAAAGTGATGGCTGTTATTGAATTCTCATGTTGTCTTTTTGAAGGTTCATAAGCCTCTGGCATTCAGTTGTAAGAGCTTTTACTGTGATGTCTTTATCCTGTACCAATTTGGATAATAACCTAGTCATGTGTGCACATCACAAGTGTCTAGAGATTGAAGGCCAGCAATGAAGATGAGACATTTAAATTGATCTTCAGTAGGCACTGCAACAGACTTTCTAAAAAAAAAAAAACATGAAAATAATTTAAATGCTTTCTTTGAATCTAAATTTCAGTTTCATTTGAAAGATAATGGCTTCATGCTAATTAATTAAAGGAAAAATTTACATATATAAACCAACCTTTTAGGCATTTTTAAAGCATTAATACTTTTTGTCATTCATTGACTCATTGAGCCACCATTGTAATATAAAAAATGTAAACAACAAATTTAAAATACTTTTTAAAATCTGATATTTATCCGAGAGATGTGTTTCAAAGTCTGTTAGTAAATTTAAGGATTAATTAACTGGATTTTCTGAAAGAATGAAAATTTACATACAGTAGTAGCCTGTGAGGTCAAAAGACAAAATAGAAATACTGTAATGCCTGTCCAAAACAGTGCAAGCAAAAGTAAAAAAAAAAAATCAAACCTAAAGAAGTATGGAAGGCTAGCAGTGAAATAATCAGGAAATTGTTATTTATGTTTAAAACTAAATTTTCTTCAATCTTATATAACCAATAGTTTAATTATTAAACTTTAATATGAATTTGAAGGCATTAAAGTGCTACCTAAAAAAAAAATATAGCATAAATGTAATTTGTGTTAAATTTAAATTAATGTGAAAGGAAATGCATTTATTCTACAAATAAATTTTAGAAAAATGACAGTAAAGTATTCTTTTTTATAAGAATGAAATAGTTTTGTCCTAATTCTGAACATTTTCTTGGTGATGAAGGGTCAAATTGTACAGGAAAAATAAGTCAATGATTTGTTTTTAAAATAATAAAAACTTAGAATAACAACTTATGTTTAATTACTGAAGTAAGTACTGGTCATTCTTGTATACAAGAATTAGTAAAATAAATGCAGAAAAACAGACACACAAAACAAAAAACCAAACACACAACATTAGATCAGAAAACGGTGCTTTCAAGGCAAAAGCTGACTGAATGAGAGATATGAAATTAGATTAATAATACTCATGTATTGATTAGTAGTAAGTCAAAGCAAGATTTCAGAGTTATGTCCTTTTTGTACATCCATACGAAAAATAATCTAACAGTTGCTAAAGGGAAAAAATAAAATAAATTTCTTTTAAAAATGGTTCATACTAGAAAATGGCATTAAACCTTACATTTTTATGAATATTCAAACTCAAACATGTATTTATTTTAAAAAAAAAATTGTGACACAGCAATAGGATGAATTTCAAAATTGCACTGAAAAATTAAATGTCATTTTTTTAAAATAAATAAGTGCCATAAGTGTATTGTAGATGGTAGATATTTTTTTTATTTCTGTCCAGTTTGAAAGAAAATCACTCATTTTATTAAATTATGCAAGCACCAATTCTAAAAAAAATTTTTAGTTTTTTTTAATTATTTTTGTTAAAATGCAAGCTCAATTTTCTGTATGTTCACCTTTGATATTACATAATTTTTTATTTAAAGAATATCTTTTTCTTTAATAAAATTGAGAAAAAAAAATTGGACGACCCCCCCCCCCAAATTACAGGTATACATGCGATATCGATATGGGGTTTGAAACACTCCCAAAAATTATTTTCCCAAAGCTAAGATATAGCTTATTTTTTTGCCAAAATGAAAAAAAATATTGTTTTTGTACATTCAAAATTTGCTTGTTGCCACATCTGTTAACTTATGATGACTGAGTCGCCACATTTTTCAGAAAGCCCAGATGAACTCTCTGACCATGGAAATGGAAATTCCAAAATCAATAAGGGATACAACTTCCATCTATCTATATAATATATATATTTAATGAAGACTAGGATTTATCTGTCAAGTTGTCTTAGTATGACTCTTTCCTGAAAGTGCTCATAAACCCAGTCAGAGAAGACATCTTGATCTTTAGCAATGTACTGGATGTAACTGACAACCAAAGGTTCGATGATGATCTTATGCCTGACATTAGCATTGGTAAACCCTTCATAGTTCAAAACCAAATGAACTCTCATGCAGTATAATATCATTTGTTCACATTACATGATTGAGCTGGGACTTTGATAGTTATTATCCCTCTGGAACATGGGTGACACTTGCAAGCTCAAGACATTCCTCATTTGCTATCTTCTTTGATGGTGATCTCCAGAGGAAATCTTGGATATTCAGCTTGAGCATCCTTTATCATGGAAAAAGGTTGTCATGCTGACAAATTGAGCTTGGTGTCACAATGGTTTACAATCAGACGTGCTCAGGAGGTATTTGATATCAGAGATTCTCAACACCATCTTTGCATTTCTCCTTAGTCCAAGCTATCTGACTTCTGAACCAAAACTATGGGTCATAGTTGGTTGAGAAATATCTCTTTCAGCTAACCCAACACATGCTGCATTCTACCCATAAACTACCTTGAGCCTTCAATCAATGCAAATGCTCTTTGAGTAACAGAGTTTACACATGTAAGTACACAATGCTAGGCTGGCCAACATGGCAACATGCAGGAATTCTGTGGCCAAATAGACAGAATATTAAAATATCCACGAGCACACCAGCAGTATTTCATATATCTGCATGAACCACCGGGCCCAGGTGACAATCATTGTGAACCAAGTAGGATCCATGACACTGCCTGATTGAATCGGATTGCCTAGTAACCTCCCTGCAGTGGTACTGCTTAGAACTGCTATGGTAAAACCTAAGATGGCTTGCAATAAGTAGAGTAAGTCTAATTTTTAATGGAGTTTTCCGTCCAAAATCTTTTATGACCATGTCACCTTGTTTTTTGAGACATAACTACCATTTAATTATTTTTTTTACACTACACTATTTACATTATTTGAACTATTGTCTGCATCTTTCTTGCCATATTTATTACAACGTTTTGGTCGTTGTATGCTCTGGGCTTCATCAGGTGGTTGGAATGTCAAACTGAACCCTTTATTTCACTCACTGGGGTAGACTATTCTAGTGCCATGATTAATGGATGTCAGTTATCTCCTGTTAATTCCCCTTTCCAAGTTCTCCACTGCCTTAACCGGGTATTGAACTCACACTCTTTGGGTCCTGTCACTGGATCTAACCAACACCTTTATCCATTGTGCACGTGGAACTAGAACAGTCTACCCCAGTGAGCAAAATAAAGGGTTCAGTTCAGCATTCCAACCACTTGAAGAAGGCTGGAGCATACAACAGCCGAAACATTGTAATAAATATGGCGAGAAAGATGAGAATAATAGTCTGAATAATGTAAATAGTGTACATAATACCTCATCTCGGAAGAGTAGACAGTTATTTTTTTATTTTTTTTATAGTTGACCTTAACACACACACACACACACATACACACACAAATAAAAGCATGCAGAATAGAATTTTAAAATGACTCCAGAATTTCTGCTTGGGTTTTACCTATTCAGCTGCTATTTTTTAAAATGTATTTTATGGTATATAAGGCATGCTTGTATTTTATTAGGAAGTGTTTTTTGTGACTGGATATTATATAAAATATGTCTTCTTATTTAATAATAATATTAATAATAACCTACTATTTTGAAAACAAAACACTACAGCCTCTATTCATCTATGTGCAATAGATTAAACTTCTTTATGCAGACTTTTACATTCACTTATTGTCTTTGAGCAGGCTTAACCACTTTTTTAGTGAGTAGAGAAACTGATAATGCCTTGTTTAAAAATTGTCTGTGAATACTGATCAGGATATTACAGGTTGTGGCTGAGAAAATGCTGTCTTGTCTTCCCAGTTATTTCTGTTGTTGATCCTCTTGTCATGTACATGGTAAATGTTTATATTAGGTGTGTGCAGAAGTTTTCAGAAATCTTTTTTTGAAATCTATAAACTGAATACACAGTTGAGAATCAATTTTACACTAGGAACTTTTGTACACACCTAATAAAATGCATACATCATGCAGTTAGTCATATACATA